>ML778139.1:589608-662971 GCA_009831015.1 Picea engelmannii | reverse complement strand
TTTGTTAAAAAGGTGGAACATAGTTTGGAGAACATATAATAGTAGCAAGATAAAACAAGAAACAAAATAGCATCTGTCCTGCCCGGAGGAAACCAGGACAGATGGCTATAGTCCAGATGGACATATAATAGTAGCATGATAAAACTAAGAAACAAAAAAAGTATAGAAGACCTAGATACCCGGTGATCTGTCGCCCTTGCTTGTCTGCCACGTGGACCCAGCCGGGATGGCAAATGCATGGACGCAAAGAGGGCACTTTTTCTTAGCTGGAACATTGGAGTATGCGTCAAGGAGCAGGTCCAGACGCTGGCCCATGAGAAGGGCTCTATGCTCCAGGTTTTCTATGTGGCCTCGGAGTTCGAACACCAGAGCCAGATGCTCTGCACGGAGGAGAGAGCCATGCAAACCATTACCCACGTCGTTGAGGGATACATCCCTCAATTCCACGGTCACTCCAATTCCAGATTCGAGCTCCATCAGCTTTGCACCATCCACTTCTTCGTTCCTCGCTGAGCTATTGTTGTCTGCATTTACTTCATCTCTGGTTTTATCCCGCGCTTCTTCCTCGAACGTTGCTTGCATATCATGGCTGGTGGGGCTGTAGTCACCTGGCCAGGGAATTTCCTCAACAATGCACCCGAGGATGTCATCTGCCAGAGCAATTTTTGGGTCGCTTCCATCCCGGTGCTTCGCCTCCATGGCTTGGGGCTCCGGGGGGGTCGTCAAGTCCTCCATGAATGGAACTTCTTCCACGTAACAGGTGGGAAACGCATCCGCAACACCATCCTCCTGCCTGTCTCCAGGCTTAATTGCCATTGTTTCGCTGCTACATCCGGCTCATGTCTCCGCAATGATGGCATGCAGAGCCAATTTCTCAGCACGAGCCTTCTTTCAGAGAATGGAGGTCGCCATCGCCAGAGCACGCTCCAGCTTCTCTTTCCTTTGCCGCTGCGCCTTGTGGGTGTACCAGGCCGAGCCACGGCGAGGCCTAGCCCGCTTTTTGGTCATAATTGCCAGGGAATAGATGACAATACAGTGAGGGTGCAGCGAGATGGGAGTAAGCCGGGACGAGAAGGATACATGGCTGCACCAGAGCTCCCATACGATGAGGAGAGCCGAAGCAAGAGCATACCCACTCTATCCAGGCACATGAAAAAGCCAATTGCCGGGAATTTCCTCACTGAATTGTAGCGAGATGGGGGTGAGCCGGGACGAGAAGGAGACAGGGCTGCACCAGAGCTCCCATATGAAGAGGAGAGCCGAAGCGAGAGCAGACCCACTCTGTCTAGGCACATGAAAAAACAAATTGCCAAAGGTGGAAGTCACCTGGCCCTCCATAAACCCTGTCATGCTGAGTGCGCTGTGAGCGAGAGTGTTCGCGCGAGGGAGGTGTCCCTCCACCGTATAACTGTTGTTATGGCCGTCTACCATCGTAAATGCAGGCTGGTGGGTGGCGGCCATCAACCTTTATGCTATGGCTTAGTGCTAAGCCCGGTATCAATGAATTGTTGCGTGTCACCCCATCCGGGGTTTATCTCTTTCTTTTTATTTTTATATAACCTTTTATATATATAAATTTTACATCTCTTTATCTCTTTTTTAAATAGACATAATTTTCTTTCTATAATAAACATAATTTTCTTAAATAGACATAATTTCTAATTTTATTTCTATAGTATAATTATTTTTATTTATTATAATTTGTTTTCAAATTTAATATATGAAAACGTTTTCTTCCTATTAAGTTGTTTAAATGCCTTTAAACTCAACAAATAAGGATTTAATTATTCCTACTTTTATTTTTAAAAATTCCAAAACAATTGTATTTCTTAATTATAAATTAAATTTATAAAATCACTCCATTTACATCAACCATTTTGGAGACTCAACTTGGACTCTATACTATGTTTGCTTCCTTTATCATAACAAAAAAATAATAATTGTGTACTACTAAGTTTTATATTATTTGAAGAGAAATTATTGTTGTGGAATTTCCAATAACTAACTAATCAACATCATGTTACGAAGCTTCTACGATGTGAGGCACAAAGCTAATTAAGTTTCGATTTCTTGGAAAGATATACTTTAAACGTACTATAAAACAACATTACATTTTTTTAGATTTGACTAAAAATTATTAGATTTCTTCTATAAATTTAAGTGATTTTTTTTTATAATCTAAATGCCTCAAAAAAATTTCACCATGTTAAAAAAAAAAAGAAGACCATTTCATATAATATTTAGACAATACCAATTAGAAATGATAACAAAATAAAAGAATGCAACCAAGAGATTACATGTAATGAGATTTCAATTAGGTAACATGCAAAGTCATGAATCTTAGTAGTCGAATTCAATTTTTCATATAATAATTTTTATGATTATTTTAATGTAATAAGACACTTTATAAGAAAATCTTAAAAATCTTTTAAATAGTTTAAAAAATTAAACTTAGATCTTGTGGGTAGGAGAAAGTTTACTTATTAAACATGTGGTTTTGGACATAGTTAGTGTGTGGATTATAGAAATATAGAAATGAATATAGAAATTATGGACATAAATCCATCTCATGTATTAATTCATTTCTTGAATGTTAAGTGGATTATTCAAAAATCATGAAAAATTAGTTAGTTGCGACTAATACTCATGGATATGGGGCATAGATTAATGACTCACTCTACACACAATGATTCATATGTTGGATTGTGGAAGCCCCTCAATGAGGATATTTTATCTTGATTAATAATGGAAATAGGTCACTAGCTAGGTAATTTTTGTAAGCGTTTCTTGACATGCTTTCAAATTTTTCAAAAAATGATGTCAATTACATTCATAACAACTGCAATACAATATTTGAGGTGTGCTTTGATTTTAAGCTTTGCCATCATTATATTTATTAATGGTCTAGTTCCCTCCATTAGTTTTTGTTGGCTCTATAGGTCCAAAGGCCATGGAAGGTGTCCAACACAAGCCTAATGTAGTATAGGGCATCAACATATTCATCCTTCCAAAAGGAAGGACATCTCACTTGAGGCACCTATGATAATTTCCATGTGAATAATGTGCAGAGTATCAAATGTTTAGTGGGGTTGCATATTCCATACTCCATTGGTTATTCGTTAATCATATCCATTCAAGCTAATAGAAGTAGCAATAGGCATAGAAAAGACAACAAGATACAAATCATGCAGATACATCCAAACATATGTACATGAGCATAATTATTTTTCATTGTATTAGCATATTAAGCATTACATAACAATTCATGCACATAACTCATATTAGAGAATAAGCTTTGCATTAACTCCAATAGCCACTAGCTCAAATATCCAATTATCTCTCTCAAAGACACTACAATTCTCATATATATAGGAAATTAAGGCGGTTACAAAACATTCTTGAATATACTAGAGGATCTTCCAATTGTAACCCACTTGTACAAAAGGATGTGTGCCTTTAGAAGGATGCATAAAAGGTAGGAGAGACTGGGCATGAAGGATGTACAAGCTAACTCCTTGGACTTCACATACTCAGGCTTCCATGGCTTATAATCCTTTATGGATTTATCTTTTATTGATTTCTTTTATGTTCTATTGCTTACACAAAAATGGGCTACAACAACTCTCTGACCACATCTTCCAACTCATCCTTGAGTTGGTTCTTGTGTACTAATACTCAAAAAGAGAATCCAAATCAAGGAATTCTCTAATAGTTGAATCCTTGAATTGACAAAACTCATCAAAAATTGGTTTCCATCCTTATAACACCCTAATTTTTTATCCTTGGAAATGTAATGTAATGTATATATGCAATTTAGGCTATGAGACAAACAGTATGGTCGAGGGCCAAGAAATGTAAAATATATACATTGAAGTCATTAATAAAAAATACATCACTCGTTGTGAGACAAGGGGCACTAAAAGGATGGACCGTTATGATTCCATGAGAGAGGAAGGATAGGGAGCTTACATGAGCTCAAAAGGGCCAAAGCTAGAAATTTTATTATTTTATTTTAACCCAAAGTACGATACCTTAGCTTATGTAAAAGGCATATTAACCTTGGAAGGCATGCCAAGGTAGTTGGGAAGACTTCCTAGAGTGACAAGTGGCTAGTTGGGGCCATGCATAATTAATCCTTAGTTTTGGGGATCTATTTGGGGCCATGGATAATTAATCCTTAGTTTTGGGGATCTATCCATAATTATGTCATGATCATCATTCTAGCATGATTCAAGCTACAAGGGGGGGAGAGATAATCCTGTAAATAAAGGTTGAGATTGCCTGCATGGATTTTTGTTGTGAAAAATTCCATTGAGAATCTGTGTATATCCCAGCATTGATATTCCCTTGGCCAATCCATGTTGGATCTTGGAAATAGGAGGGTGATAGCCCGAGGGACTACATTTTAGAGAAGGGGATACACTCTTTGGGTTGTGCAGACTAAATGGAGAAACATAGTTAGTGATTTAGGATGGTTGTGTGAGTGAACATGTTGTGAATTTAGTGGGAAAGTGGGTTGAGAGAGAGAGAGAGTTCTTGTTTGTTCTAGTGGAAGCATAGCCCCAGCTCAGGGGTGGCCTGTTGCAAAAATACCTAGTGCAACAATTCCTATTGCTGGGAGGAATGTCCCACATCCACAACTAATCGATGTAATCTTTCTCTAAAGATAATCGTTTTGATATATGTGTTGATTATGATGTTTATAATGTGTAATTATGTGTTAATTGTCATATTTTTATAGAATAGTTTTGTAATTATGTTTTTGAATGTTTGGATGTGTTGGAATACTAAGAGGGGGGGGGGGTGAATAAGTATTACCTTTTTAAACAATTAGTAATTACTTTGTTATTTTATTATTAATCACAATAAATTACCAATGGACTTGTATTTAAAATCAATTATATAAATATAATTAACAAGAATTACAAGGTTTTATAAAGAGTAGTCTAAGATTGTGAGGGACACCAATCCTCTTTAGAGCACCAACTCTTGGAGACACAAATCCCCTTCCTCAGGGCACAAACCCTAGGAAGCACCAACTCCCTTGTCTTTAAGGAACCAACCCTAGGAAGCACCAACTCCCTTGTTTTCACACTTTACTCAGTAAAGGATATGAATCCTTCCTTGCTTCTCCCTTCCACCCTCACTGCATAAGTATCATTAGTTTTTCTTCTTGGACTCTGCTTCTTCTTTTGATCTTCTGATATGGACTACAAAGGCACTTTCTTCTCACCATTCTTTCTTGTTTATATAGTCTTCCAACTGGCGTGAATTTGAACCATTGCATCTTTTAACAATGAACCATTGTACCCTTTCATTTAAATGATAATATTAAACTTTAAATAATATTGTTTTTCCTTTTTATTCTTTATTCATAATGCTCATGTTTTAATTCTTCTTTAATCATGACTGTGCATCGGTTCATTAGTCTACAGATCTCGGATTGTTGTGAATTTGAGTCTTAATCAATATGCACTCCTTTCAAACCAAAATTCGTGTGAACGCGAGCTCGAAACCACGAGCTTATCCATTCCAAGCATTGTTTTGTTAAAACTTTCTTCTTCTGCTCCTATTCTTCTACATGGGACCGTATTCAAACATATGAGGGATTATTTACTTCTAGCCCCTTTAGCTTCTTTACATTATCATGTGACTGGTGTTGGAACCATGTTCTTTGGTACTTCGTTCTTTGAGACTTCAGGCCTTTGCATTTATCCAATCCTCCCGAAGTACATTTTGTCGATGTGTGTATACTGTATTCACTAATAGAGAAGACGATCAATATTTAATCTTTCAGTGGATGGATGACTGTGGATTATCCATAGGATTCAAACAAATTGACGGTCAGGACTTAATCTACATTTGAGTAGACGATTCACGTTCACTTCGGGACTTCGACGTTTTGGGATTTCGGCCTTTGCAATCTTTTAACTCTTCTGGAGCAAATTCTGTCGAAGGGTGTATCAACACTCCCTGCTTGATAACCTTCACATGTCTAAGAGCTAGGACCGTAGAATTAGGCACAATGGAGCTCCCACTCTCTAGGTATTCGACTCTTTGTGACTCCAGGAATCTGGGCTACTCGAACTCTGAAGTAGTTCAATCCATCTATAGTCTTTACCTACAAAATAAGTCATAGAGTTGTGGTGACCGCTTGCTGTTAGTTGTTAATACACCTTACACTATCCTTCCACTATACTCGATCAAACTATCGAAAGATATTCCGGTGGATCTTAGATCAACGACTAACATCAATTCGTGACTTCGGACTTCGGTGCTTCATGTAAACTTACATATTTTAGACTTCTTTTCACCAAAGTAGTTAGCACTAGAGTTGACCACCTTCTTTCCTTTAGTGTGATATGACGGTTCAACATTTACATTCCATATCGATGGTTAATGCTTAAATTTAGATCAAATCTTGATCTAATGCCTGGGAAACCATCCAAATATCCTTCCTAATCGATGATAGGCGTTATTTCATGACTTCAAGATTTTGTGGATTATTATTTGTTTCTAGTAATTGCCGAAGTGGTGAATCTCCAGAGTACCAAAGATTTATATCTCCTTCTTGATCCAATGACTGAGAACTGAACTGAATTTTCTCCACCATATTTGACGGACGACATTTACTTCACGATTTCTTAGGTTTCAAGAATTTGTATCTTATGGTGTCCGCTTATCCTCTCCTTCCACTTGATTTTATGTGACGATTAGGATAGATCGTGAACTAATCTAATGGTTGTTGTAACTCGATCCTTTACAAGGAATTCGTTTTTGTAGGGTTGGACTTCTACGCAACCTGCTATGTTATTTCTCCTAAGCTTTGATCTCATCACCTGCAATTCGCTGACATTAATGACAATATCATACCATTGTATCCAACATTTCCCCCCTTTGGCATTGATGGAAACCTTTTCTTTGAAATATTTCTATTGTTTATCATTTTTCTCCCCCTTTGACAACAATGACATAAGGGATCTTTCTTTCCTCCCCCTGTGGTGAAGCTCCCCCTATCCATGCACCCCTTTTATTATGATGTGACTTTTATGGTTTTAATGAGGTATGCGAATTACTCCCAATTTATGTCGAATATTTTCAAAGGTAGTCATGGGAAAAGGTTTTGTGAATATGTCTGCAATTTGTTCTTTGGTATCCACATACATTATTTTAACCACTCTTTGAATAATCTTATCTCTTAAGAAGTGGTATTTAATTGGGATGTGTTTGGTTTTATAATGCATTACTGGATTTTTAGAGATACTTATGGCACTAGTTTTATCACAATTAATAGTAATGAGATCATCATATCTTATTTGTAAATCTTCTAAATTTTTCTTCATCCAAAGAACTTGTGTGCAACTGGATGCAGCAACAATGTATTATTCCTCTGTTGTGGATACTTGTTTCTTAATTATCCATGCTACCTGAATTTTTCCTAGAAAAAATGCTCCTCCACTGGTGCTTTTCCTATCATATATACTACCGGCCTAATCTGCATCAGTGTATGCAGTTAGATTGAAGTCTTTATCTTTTGGATACCATAATCCAAGTTCTAAGGTTCCTTTAAGATATCTGAATAATCTCTTTACTACTTTTAAGTGAGTTTCTTTAGGTGTGGATTGAAATCTCCCCACGATTCCTACAACCTGCATGATGTTAGGTCTTGTTGTTGTTCAATAGAGCAGACTTCCAACCATTGATATGTACATCATTTGGTCCACTTTTGGTGAGCCATCTTCTAGGATTAGTTTACATCCAGTGACCATGGGAGTACTCACAGGTTTACTGTCTTCCATTTGGAACTTCTTTATCATTTCCTTGACATATTTGTCTTGGGAAATGAATATTTTGTTTTCTATTTGGGTTACTTGTAAACCTAAGGAGAAGGACATTTCTCCCAGCATAGACATTTCAAATTCTTCTTGCATTTTGGTCGCAAACTTTCTGCTCAGTATAGTAAGATTACTTCCAAATATGATGTCATCTACATATACCACCACAATAATCATGTTTTGATCTTGAAATTTATGTAGAAGTTGTTGTCAGTAGTCCCTCTCTTATATCCTTATTTTTACAGGTACTGGTCAAGCCTTGAGAACCATGCTCTAGGGGCTTGTTTAAGACTACACATGGCCTTTTTTATCTTGCACACATAATACAAATTTTTTTGTTAACATGAATCCTTCTGGTTTCTCAACATAGACTTGTTCTTCTAGTGTTCCATTAAGGAATACTGACTTGACATCCATCTGATAGATTTTGAAATTTCTGAAGCATGCAAATGCCAGGAAAATTCTGATGGCCTCAAGTCTTGCTATTGGAGCAAAAGTCTCTTCAAAATCAATACCTTCCACTTGAGAATATCCCTTGCATACTATTTTGGATTTGTTTTTATGATCTGCCCATTTTCATTGAGTTTGTTCTTGAATATCCACTTAGTTCCTACCACATTCTTATCCTTGGGTCTTGGAACTAATTTCCAAGTCTAGTTCTTCTCTATTTGGTCTAGTTCTTCATCCATTGCTTTTATCCAATCTTTACTTTTTACAACTTCTTTAAATGACTTAGGTTCTATCAGGGATAACATTGCGTGTTCCAAGTTAAATGCGAGTTTCCTTCTTATTTCCACTCCTGCATTTTTATCTGCAATAATTTGACTTTCAAGATGATTCTTTTGAACCCTTTTTGATGCGGCTTTTGTCAAGGGTGTTTCTTCGTCATCTTCATCATAAGTGCGAGGTTCATTTTCTAGAGTTTTGATCCGGATTTAGGAGAGGAATGAACTGATTAACAGATTGAATATAATAAACATGGAGATATGAAGAATAACATAGATATCAAGTGAAAAATATCTTCTATTGAATAATGAAATAGGCTGAAACTGTAAAACTGCAGAACTAAAACACTTGCTCAAATGGTGGTAGCTATCTCTGAGAAGAGATGTGGCTGCTACACACATCCATCTAAGAAGAATGAATTACAATGAGGCTCTAGAGGAATTTTTGATATTACTCATGAATTCCAAAACCCTATACATCCAAAAACCTAACCCTAGGAGGTGAAACATTAAAAGTCATGTGGCCCCCTATGGGTAAGTTGGTACCTCAACTTCCCGGGTTCGTAACTTTTGCATACGACCTCTGTTTTAGGTGCATGATAGCCCATTGGAAAGGTATTTAAGAGAAATACACATTACACCTTCAAACTCTAACTTTTTCTATAGTTTGACTATGGCGAGCCAAAAAAACATTGTTTAGGCCTCCAAAACGATACTGGAAGTACAACGAGATGTGATGACATGAAAACATACAAAATAATCCAGTTGGATTAGGTGAGAGACCACCAATATCCACCTGGAAGATGTGTAGGGATTTAGACAACCCCAGAAGTGTAGAACCCACAATTACAAAGAAGTACAAAAGAACGTGCTGACTAAAAATGGACAAAAGGAGCCAGTTGGAATAGGTGGGTGGCCACCAATAGAAAACTGGATCAAGTTTCTTCATAAACTTCTTCATTATGATATTCTCCATCACTTTTATCATCATATGTTGATATGTTTTCGGGTATTACTTGTCTTAACTTTAGATCATCTATCCTTACATTGGAACTTTCCACCATTTTATGTAGTCTTAGGTTATAACATCTATAAACCTTTTTGTTAGGTGAATATCCTATAAATATGCATTCATCTGATCCTGGGTCAAATTTCCCTAGATTATCCTCATCATTTTTGATGTAACACTTACTTCCAAAAACTCTGAAGTGTTTCACTGATGATGACCTACCAAACCATATTTCATAAGGTGTTTTGTCATGGTTAGGTCTCAATTGTGCTCGATTGAGTATGTGAAATGTTGTGTATATTGCATCTCCAAAACTTATCTAGAAGTTTAGCTTCATTCAACATGGTTCTTGCAACTTCTTGGAAAATTTTATTCTTCATTTCAACCACTCCATTATGTTGAGGAGTCCTGGGAGCTGAAAATTGTCTTTTGATTCAATGATCTTCGCAAAGCTTAATGAACTCTTTAGAGGCGAATTCTCCTCCATTGTATGATCTCAGACATTTAATTTTGAGATTGGTTTCATTTTCTACAAAGGCTTTGTATGCCTTAATTTTTTCAAAGGCTTCTGATTTTTCTTTTAAAGAGTATACCGAGGTCATTCTTGTGTAATCATCAATGATCAACATAAAATAATGTTCACCATAAATAATTTTAGTTCTGGTAGGTCCACATATATCTGTGTGAATAAGTTCTAATGGTTTTGTTGTGGAATGCTCTTTTGTTTTGAAACTAAATCGTGTTTGCTTCCTTATTTGACAATGTTTACAAATAGAATTTGAAGGCATAATAACTTTTGGCAGATCCTTTACTACCTCCTTGTTGTTGGCTTTGATTAAGTTGTCAAAGATTAAATGTCCCAACCTTCTATGCCATATCCAACTTTCATCTTCTTGACTTAAAAAACATGTTTCTCATTCATCTACATCAAGGATGTACACATTGCTAGATGTTCTTGGTGAAACTGCTACTAGCTTTCCAGTATCCTTTTTTCTGATATCACATTTATGAGAATCAAAGGTAAGTATGTGACTCTGATCACATGTTTGACTTACACTTAGAATACTAGGCTTGATATTTTATACCAGAAGTACATCATTTGCTTTGTTCTTGTTATTCCTTAAACTGATAGTGCCTTTTCCAAGTATTTTGGCTGACATGCTATCTCCAAAGGTTACTTTTCATTTTCCTTTCTTTTTTAACTTGAGAAATTTGCTTTGATCTCCATTCATGTGTTTGGAACATCCACAATCTATATACCACTGACATCCTTGGTTTCTCGCATATAGGGCTAAATTGCACTCTGTTTTCTTTATTTTCTTTTTCTTCCATACTTTTTTTATTGTTGGGAATATTTATCCTTTTGTCATATTTTGACAATCTACATTTACTAGCTTCATGACCATGTTGTTGCATTTATAACATTCAACATTGTAGTCTTGTAAGGGAGAGAAGCAGTTATAATTTCTTCTTTCTGCATTATTCCTATCATTTTCATATCTTTGAACATTTCTTGGATTGTACTTTATAAAAACATTACAATGTATTACTTTATGTCCAAAATTTTTGCAGGAATAGTAATAACCAAGGAAGATATATTGATTTATGTTAGAGAGATTCCTTCCGATGATTCTATTCTTCTCCTCAACTATTTATTTAGTAGGAAGTGCATATTTCTGTTTATTTGGGATAGTTTTCAATGGTATTGTTTTGTCTTATTTTCTTTTCTTCTTATGGAGTTCTTAAGAACATATGCATAGTTGATTTTTCCATTCTCATGTTCTATAAAGGGATCATATCCTAGTCCTATCTTATCATTTGATGATCTCTGACTGCTAAGAATGTTGTTCAATATTTTTGAGTTATTTTCAAACTTAGAGTGAATATCTTCTTTTTCTAGTTTTGTTTTTAGTTGAACTATTTCATCCTCCAATATCTTACATATTTGTTGTTTTTCATTGAGTTCTTTATTCAATATTTCTTCTTTTATTTTGGTTTCTTGGAGTTGAGTTTTTAACTTAATAATTAATTTTTCTAACTCACTAATGGTTTTGGAAACCTCATTTTCTCTTCATTTAGTGGCTTCTTCAATCTTTAGAAGTTGTTCCCTTAGTAACTTGTTTTTCTTTTTATATTTTATTAGTTCTTCAATTGCACATATGAATTATTCCTCGAGGTTCACTTCTTTTTCATCTTTTGAATGATTATCATCTTGAGTTTTCATTCCCATAAATAGAAGCTCTATCTCCTCTTCTTCACTGCATAAGTATCATCAATTTTTCTTCTTGGACTCTGCTTCTTCTTTTGATCTTTTGATCTGGACTACATAGACACCTTATTCTCACCATTATTTCTTGTTTATATAGTCTTCCAACTAGTGTGAATTTGAACCATTGTGTCTTTTGACAATGAACCATTGTACCCTTTCATTTAAATGATAATATTAAACTTTAAATAATACCATTTTTCCTTTTTATTCTTTATTCATAATGCTATTGTTTTAATTCTTCTCTAATTATGACTCTGTATCGGTTCATTAGTCTACATATCTCAGATTGTTGTGAATTTGATTCTTAATCAATAGGTTCTCCCTTCAAACCAAAATTTGTGTGAACACAAGCATGAAACCACGAGCTTATCCATTCCAAGCATTGTTCTGTTAGCACTTTGTTCTTCTGCCCCTATTCTTCTACATGGGACCATATTCAAATGTCTGAGGGATTATTTACTTCTAGCCCCTTTAGCTTCTTTACGTTATCACGTGAATGGTGTTGGAACTAGGTTCTCTGGTACTTCGTCCTTTGAGACTTCCGACCTTTGCATGTATTCAATCATATCGAAGTACATTTCACCAAAGTGCATATATTGTATTCAATAATAGATCGGACGATAAATATTTAATCTTTCGTTGGATGGATGATCTTGGCTTATCCATAGTCTTCAAACAAATTGACATTCAAGACTTAATCTACAGTTGAGTGGACGATTCTTGTTCACTTCGGGAATTCAACGTTTTGGGACTCTGACCTTTGTAGTCTTCCAACTTTTCCAGAGAAAATTCCAATGAAGGGTGTATCAACACTCCCTGCTTGATAACCTTCACATGTCCAGAAGCTAGGACCGTATAATTAGGCACAACGAAGCTCTCTCTCTCTAGGTATTCGAATATTCATGACTTTGGGACTCCAGGTTACTCGAACTCTGAAGTATTTCAATCCCTCCAGAGTGTTTACCTACCGAATAATTCATAAATATATAGTGACCACTTATTGTCAGTTGCTAGTACACCTTATGTTATCCTTCCACTATAATCAATCGAATGATCGAAATATATTTCGGTGGATCTTAGATCAATGGCTAACATCAATTCGTGACTTCAACCTTCAGTGCTTTGTGAAAACTTACATGTTTCAAACTAGTTTTCATCAGAGTGGTCAGTGACGGAGTTTACCACCTTATTTCCTTTAGTGTTATCTAACAATTTAACATTTCCATTCCAGATCGAAGGTGAATTCTTAACTCTAGATCAAATCTTGATCTAATGACTGGGAAACCATCCGAAGCTCCTTCCTAATCGACGGTAGGAATTATTTCATGACTTCGGGATTTCATGGATTCTTACTTGTTTCCAATAATCTCCGAAGTGGTGAAGCTCCGGAGTACCAAATCTTTCTATCTCCTGCTTGGTCCAATGACAGAGAATCGACTCAGATTTTCTCCGTGAGATTTGATGGTAGGCATTTACTTCGCGATTTCAGAGGTTTCAAGGCTTCATGTATTATGGGGTTTGATTATCCTGTCCTTCCACTTGATTCTATCTGATGATCAGGATAGATCCATAACTAATCTAACAGTTGTTGTAAGTCAATCCTTTACAAGGGATTCTTCTATGTAGGGTCATGTTTCTACGCGACCTGCTACGTTATTTCTCATGAGGTTTGATCTCATCACCTGCACTCTATTGACATCAATGAAAATATCATACCACTGTATCAAAAAATATGAATTATACATGGATTGTGTGTCATTTTGCATACACAATTGTATCATATGACATGGAAGAAAATATATGGTATCAGAGTTTGCTTGTGTTTATTATGTTGAATTGGTGGGAAATTGAGGAAATTTCCAAGTACCCCACCATCCCAGTAGGAATAGGGGTGGTTGAGTACGTCATAGATTGGTATTAGAGATATGGTCACATCATTGGGGTTGATCAGAGTGTAGACTAGAAATCGTAGAGAAAATTTTATAGTGTGTATGTGAATCACCTGACATAAGTTCCCTAAGGAAAAAACTGGGGAAATAGTTTGAAACTTAGTAATTGGGGAAAATTTCGTGAAAATCCCCAAATTGGATATTGTCCAAGCATGAATTTAAATAAATTAGTAGTTACAATGTTGACCTACTAGAAATTTGTGAAAATCGAGTGAAAATGGGAAGAATTGGGAAAAAACCCCAATTTCTTGTTAAAATCCATGAAAAAATAGCACAGGGGAGGTTGAATTTGTAGGTGAAAATATCGAATTTGTTTTTGAGGAGCTTAAACTAGATATTCCATGGTGATTGAAATATTTTTTTTGAAAAATTCGAAAATTATGAAAATTTTGGAAATTTTGAGAAAATTGGAAATTTTGGTAAATTTTCATACATGGTGATGTGTACTACCATGGTGGAAAAGGCAGGGGTAAAATGTTCATGTGGTGGGGTTTATATAGGTATATCTAAGGGTTTTGGTGCATAGGTGGAAATCCTACGGGTGATGTGAGTCGTTGTGACAGGTAAGTGATTTATAAGAAAAAGGTGATGCAATTTTCAAATGCTTCATTTGGACCCATAACCAATGAATGGGTGTCACATGTCACCAAGTTAGTAAGTGGTTAGAGGATCTTGAGGTAAATCAAACTGGGCTCAAGTTAGTAATGACATGTAATTTCTATGCACCATCAATCTTAGATCGACGATCATAGATGTGTGTATCAATTAGGGGGTGTGGAGGGTGGGACCCCACCCATCATTGTACCTAATGCAGAGGTTCTAGGTGGAGGTGGGAGCCCCCTATCCCATTGAAGGTCAAGACCATGCCAAGTGGATCATTAGGTATAGGTGGGGGTTGAAAAAAAAAAAAAACTAAATAAAGGAGAAAAGGAAAAATATCAAGGGGAAGGATGGAGGGATGACGAGGTAGTTCTATGGTGGAAGTGTTGATGACATGGGCATACCTTAGGGTTCCACATGGATATAGGTTCCAAGTCAGCAAGCCACATCAACAAAAACTTATTTTGTCCATAATAGGAGAAAAAAATATGATATTGAGGTGAAATTTTGGGGATACGTCCACAATGAGGAGGACTGTAGAAGTTCCAATGAGGGACACTAGCCAATTCTACTCCAATTTTTAAGAAATGGTAAATTAGAGGTTTCTAAGAAATAAGGTGGTACTCATGGAGAGAGGTTTCATTGGTGATGAAATTTTCACAAGGTGTTAGGAAAGTAGAAATGAAAATACCTAATGAAGCAATTGGTTAGATTCCAAGGGGTTTGGAATGGGGATGTTGAAATGAGCCAAAATAGACTATTCCATGCTACATTTTGGGGTTTTTTGGGATTTTCAGAGGAGGTGAAGGGACCCCATATCACAAATTTGGAAAAAAAATATGTACTCAACATTTTGCCTCCTCAATAATACAAACAACTTTGTCTTATGAATTATTTTCCAGATCTTCTCTATTTGGGAGATAGACAATTTGGATTAAAACGAAGTCTGGGAAAAGTGAAAAAATGACAAAGTTGATATTTCCATATTGCTGTAGAATTTGATTGGAGAATCAAATCACCAAAATGAAAGTTGTTGTGTACACATCATCACCAATATTATTAGTTCCCAATACAAAATTTTTCTTGTTTTTTGATATATTTTCTTCTATATGCGGTAGAATATGGTCTCTCAACTAGATTGCACTAGTGAGAAAAGTGCAAAAATTGGGTAGAGATGGCATATTCACAGAGCCATAAATTCTAGGTCAAAGAACCAAATGAGGCACGAGTACAACTATTCGAAATGTATTTCAGAGGAGAACTTGTTTGAAGGATCATAATTTGTATTAATGAACCAATGTTCTTCATAAATTGAGTTGGAAAAAGGACATATAGCCTAATTAATGAAATTTTACAATATGCGTAATTTCTAACAACTTTAATTGTTTGCAGAGTTAGTGTTATTTTCATAATAGATTGAGCTCAAGGTTGAAGAGTAGACATGGAATATGCATAGGGAACCTACAACCATGAAGAGGAAGTGAAAGGAAGGAAAGCAATTTAGGAAATGAGAAAATAGTCTAATGGACACATAGGTAGGGTGGAGCCAATAGAGATGATTTAGACCATAAAGAGTTTAAGGATGGAAGTGTATAATTACATGGATAATAATGAGAGGCTAAAAATATCCTTGGAGGAATGAAATCATGTAAACACCCAGTTGTTACAAAGTCTAAATAAGTTCCAGAAAAAAATAAATAATGGATCATATTGAAGGGATGAGAAAGAAGGCATATCCTATGCAAGAAGACATAATTATAGAAAATCTAGGCACTCCATAAGTGTTAGAAGGACTCACAGAGAACATTACTCACCTACTTATTCAACCAAGAAGCCACGTTCAATTAAAGAATCACATAGCAGTCCAGAAGTATCCCCTGCTAGGCATCAAAGGAGAAGGCATGAATCAAATAATTTCCAAGGAGATCTTAGGAAGCTCAAGACACCAAATTTTGATGGAGAAAATAAGAAGGGAGAACATGATGAAGCCTCGTTGGTTGGAATCAGAAATTGTTTTCGGATACATAATTATTCCTCCAACTTGGAATCTAGGATTGTTGTATACCATTTGAAAAGAAAGACTTCTATGTGGTGGGACCAGCTAAATTAGGTCAACGACATCAATGAAATTAAGATCACTTGGAAGTAGTTCAATAAAAATTTCCAGAATCATTATCTTTCAAAGCATTACTATGAAAAAAACATGCAAGATTTATTCGATCTCAAGCTAAGAAATATGACCATGGATGAATATGAGAGGATGTTCTTGGATTTGTTGATATATGTGGATTTTATCAAGGAGGATAAGGTGAAAATATGGAGGTTCTATAGTGGACTTCCATCATTATACAAGGAAAAAATCCAATTTTATGAACCCAAGACTCTGGAAGAGACCATAATGAAGGTTGAGTACTTGTATGAGGATAATATAGGCAGAGCAACATTCTAGAAGTTTTGGAAGGACAAGAAGAAGGAAAAAGTGCAAAAAAGGATGAAATATTTCAAACCTCCTTCTCTTAGAAGTATTCCTAATGTTTATCTACAAATCGAGCCAGTTCAAAGTGAGTCAAAGATGGTAGAATATTCAAGGAAAAGACCAAGACCACCAATCAAATGTTGTGGATGTAAAGGAGAGAACTTGTATAAAGATTTCTCTCGTAAAGAAGATAAAATGAGGACTATTCACAACCTTCACGAAGTCACTATATTTTAATATGTGGGAAGAAATATTCCAAGGATATATTCAGCTCTGGAAGATTGATTGGTAGAACATCAATACCACATGATTGAGGTGGAAGGTAAGATTACCAATTACCCTATTTCTACTTTATTTGATTCATGAGAAAGCCATAATTACATTGATCCTAAAAAATTGGACAAATATCATTTGAAAAAGAGTAAGCTTGAAATATCATGTTGGTTCAGCTAGCCACTTGAACCAAAAGAAGGATTAATGAGATTTTTATTAGATGTTCAATAGATCTTAATGGAGTGAACACAATTGAAAATGTAAATATCATACCATTGGGATCATATGATATTCTAATGGGAATAGATTGGTTGGAAAAGCATCATGTTGTCCTAGATTTCCATAACAAGGAATTTACTTGTCGTGATGAAGAAGGAAAACATAGACTAGTAAAATGGATTACACGACCCATTCCTATAAGAGAGATTTCATCCTTACAACTGAAGAGATGTTTAAGAAAAGGTTATCGATTATTTTCAACTTATATAGAAGATCCAGCCAAGAAGAACAATCCAAATATTGAATATTTTGTAGTGCTACAAGAATTTGAGGATGTGTTTGTGGATATTCCATGTTTTCCATGAAAGAGATACATTTATTTTTTTATTGATCCAATCCTTGAAGCTACCCCAATATTGAAAACTCCTTACAAGATGATCACACCATAATTGAAAGAAGTGCAAATGTAGTTGGAGGAGTTGTTCGAGAAGAGGTATATATTCCCAAGTGTCTCACCTTGGGGATCCCTATTACTTTTTGTGAAAAATTAATATGGGACCTTGAGGATGTGCATTGATTTTAGGCAACTAAATAAAGTCACATTGAAGAACAAATACCCTCTTCCCAGGATTGATGATATCTTTGATCAACTAAAAGGAGAAAAGGTATTTTCCAAGATAGATATGAGATTAGGGTACATAAGGTGATAATCAAAGATGAATACATTAGTAAGATAACTTTTAGAACTAGATATAGGCATTATGAATTTGTGGTGGTTCCATTTGGATTGACAAATGCACCATCTATATTTATATGTTTGATGAATGGTATTTTCATAAATTACTTGGATACATTTATCATTGTATTCTTGGATAACATTCTTATCTATTCTAATTCATAATAAGAACTTGAACAACAATTGAGGATGGTGCTATAGGTGTCAAGGGAGCATCAATAGTATGCAAAGTTGAGAAAATGTTCATTTTACTAAAAGAAAATATATTATTTGGGGAATATCATTTCGAAGGAGGCATAGTAGTGGATCCAGAGAATATTGAAACCATTAAAGGATGGACATTTTAATTTACCCAACCCCAGCTCGTCCACATAATTTCTAAAAAGACCCAATTAAAAACTTCTGATACCAATTCTAAATGCAAAAATAACACACAACATGACATTCTAACTCATGCAACTATCCATACTGAATAAAAGCATAAATGCAACAACTTTCACTGTGAAAAACAACAGCTAAAAACATATAGAAACATTCAACCACATAAATGGTAATTCATATGCATCATTCTATTCCCAACAAGTAGCATTAACCAAAATAAATCATAGTAAAACACACATCAACTATATCGACATTATACATGTCAAATAAACACAAAAACTAAGAAAAGTTATGTTATAAAATATGCAACCCGCTATAAAGGACGAACGTTCCTCCTAACCATACACTTGTTGTTCTAGTTCTCAACAACAAGTCACCCCGGAACAGGGGATATGAATCCACAAGATACAATGATCCCTAAGGCTAGCTAATGTCCCCCTCTCAATATTCAATTCCCACAATTAATTCCAGTCCATGAAATCTCTTCCCAATAACCTACACAACCCAAGGGATGGAATCCCCCTTCACTGCTCATAATCCCTCATTCATTTCCACTCCCCTCTAGGGCTTCTGGCATAGGTTGGATAGGAAATATCCCTGCTGGTAACTCGAGAATTTAACAACTACAATATGAATTTGCCCAACAAAAAAATGTGTGTTTCCCTTGACGGATTTCAAACAAAATATTTCTCACGGGCACACAACCTCTTTCTCCATGAAATTTCAGCTCCAAACAACTACCCAATGTGCCCACAATAACTACCTTCAATATTTTTTACTCACAACTCCTTTGTTTTCCATAAAAATCTATGTAAAAACAACTCTCCATGCAAAAACATGAATGAATTAATTATGGTCTCCTACCCATACGAATTTCCCCTCTTTCTCTTGATTGCTTGACTTACACTCTTCCCCAATTGATTGAGTTGTGTTATTATTTTATCGGCATAACTCTTCTGCCAATATTTTGAAACTTTCAAATTATGTCTTATATTTACCATCTGTTCCTCCATTTCTCTTAACAATTCTGGCCCAATCACGGATTTTTCTGTTGGGTTATCCAAACTTACTGGTGTGTTTCATTTTCTATCATACAATGCTTCAAATGGGCACATATTCAATGATTTTTTATACCCATTAGTGTAATCAAACTCAACTAAATGGATATAGTCCTCCCACCTAGAAGGCTTGTCCATTACACACATTTTCAACATATCTTCAATTATCCAATTAATTCTCTTTGTTTTCCCATCCGACTCTGGGTGATATGTTGTACATAAATTCGTATTGGTATCGAATCCCTTAAATAACACCTTATAAATTTGGAAGTGAAGTTGGGATCTCTTTCCAACACTATTTCCTTAGGCACACCATGTAGCCTAACAATCTCTTTCATATAAATTTTTGCAATATTGGTTGCTTTATGAGTTACTTTTACAAGAATGAAATGTGCAACCTTTGTAAGAATTTCCAGCACTACCATGATGGAATCATGTTGCTTTTTTATCCTAGGAAATTTGGTAATGAAATTGATAGCAATGAATTCCCATTTCCATTCAGGAATGGAAAATGAATGCAACAATTCTGATAGATGTATTTTATCATCCTTTACCTTCTGAAATTCCATGCATCTAGCTAAATAATCAGTAAAATCTTTCTTCATGCCAGGCTAAAAATATTGGCCTCTTACCATTGTAATAGTTTTCGAGTATCCTGTATGTCCAGTGTATGACACATTGTGCATCTCTTTCAAAACCAAATTTCTCAATACTTGAGAATTGGGAACATAAAATTTGTTCTAGAATAAGAGGATTTCATTCTCTTCTAGCTTGTAATACTTATATTTATGTTGTACATTACTCTATTGTAATCTTTCTTTAACTTGCACATAATGTTTTTCTATTGTTACAACCTCTAGAATTCTACATTTTAAAATTCTCATGTACATACTAATGAATGTAGCATGCATTTTATGCACCCTTTTGCTGAGTCCATCAACCACCTTATTCTCTTTTCCCTTTATGTTATTTATATCAAAGTCATATTCACTAAGAAATTCCATCCATCTAGTTTGTATAGCATTTAGTGTTGATTGTTCAAACAAATATTTCAGACCATTATGGTCTATCCTTAATTCAAATGTTCTTCCCATAAGGTAATGCCTCCACATCCTTAAGGCATCTACTATAGCTTCCAACTCTAATTCATGTGTGGCATAGTTTATCCCATGCTCCTTCAATTTTATGGACTCTTAACAAATTACATGTCCATTTTGCATAAGGAATCTATCGATCCCTTCCTTGCATGCATCTAAGCACACAAAACAATCCTCATTTGGATATGTAAATTTTAAAATAGGTGCATTGGTTAGTAAATCCTTTAAGCACTGAACAATTTCTTCACCCATGGTACTACTTTCTTTTTCAAAGATGTTATTGGGTGTGCAATTTTGGAGAATCTCGCAATGAATCTCCTGTAATAACCAACTAGACCCATAAATGATCTAACCTATGAAATGTTTGTGTTAAGCCCTAAATAGTGGCACATTACCCCTTAATTGGGGAATATTACCTTAGTAATGTTATTTTATTTATGTCGGTTTGGGTCCATTAGTTGTAATTGTACATCCTAGTCTCCTATATATACCAAGGAGACCTTTTCATTTGGAATCATCTTGTATTTGGAAATTTATGTGGTGTATAAGGAGGTCCCCCCCTCGAAGAGGCTTATTACCTAAAATTGTCTATTTTTCAAGGCGTTGAGTACTTATTCTGAGGATTTTTTATTCTATTTTGATATTTGGTTCTTAACATTTGGTATCAAAGCTCAAGGTCTTGGGGTTTCTCTCTTGCATCTTAGACAGCTTGGAATTTTCTCTATAACTTATTTTCTAAGATGTTTCAGAAGGAACCCCTTGGAGAATATTTATCAAACGAATAAAGGTACGTGGGGTTAAAATTTCATCTCCTGAGGCCTTATGATTTTGGATATATATCATGTTTAAGATAGGTTTCTCGAATCATTATGAATTTAGTCATCGTGCAATTTTGGCTATAACATTTTTTATGTAACATTTCATACCTTGCAACCTAGAGGATATCCATATAAATTATCAAGATAGTTTTGATAAAAATTTCAGCTTATGGGTCATCCTAATTTTGTAGATACACCCTGTGTAAGATAGGGTATCTGACTAGTCATATTCATTAATATCAAACAGGTCTTTCGGGTAAAACAATGATATATTCTTCAGTGAGTATCCAAATTAAGTGAGACTTGTTGCATTAGATAATGGACATTCTATAGTATTTCTGGTAAAATTTTCAGAATCAAATATCAAATATTGTGCTCTTGACACGCTTTACAGGTATGCTCTCTTGGAAGGGAAACAAATCAACAAGGTGTGGGGAATTTACCATAAATTCCACTTGGCACATCCAATTTTAATCAAAATTGTGGCATTGCAGCGAAGACATATCAAAGAACTACAAAAAGAAAATTTTAGACCCAGAAGGGATGAAATTTTAGAGATACAACAGAATAAAGATCGTCTAGCAGAACCACCTCAAAATCGAGGATTAAAAGTGATACTTGGCCAACATGCCACCAAATAAGCCTCCAAACAATCCTACTTGGACTCTTGATGAAGGTGAAGAAATGTACAGGGAAATAAATGATTTACAAAAGAAGACAGTAACAAAAGATGAACTACAAGGGATGATGGATTCAATTGAAGCTAAGTTGGAGGCAATAATGGATACTAAGATGGATGGTTTAAAAAGGAAGATCATGGAAGGATTGAAAAATTTCCTAATAGAAAGGCCACCTAAAAGTGAAAATGTATCCCATGAAATTCATGATGAGGACACAAGGAGGAGGAATCAATACTAGAGAAACTCCAACTTTGGGTTGAAGACCAACCTCTTTTCTAAGATCAATATGAGGAAGCTTTAAGGAAAGGATCCAGTCACATGGATACTTCAAATGGATTAGTTCTTTGATCTACATGATGTGCCACATACACAAAAGGTACAAATTGCTTCTTTATATTTAGAACCCAATCAATTTGTGTGGTATCGATGGATTTGTTCTTGCAAATCACTTGTCACTTGGAAAATTTTCATGGAAGAACTAATAACACATTATGAGGATACAAGGAGCAATACCTTCTTTGTCCAATTGATAAATCTCAAGAAAAAGGGTTCAGTTATGGAGCACATTGAGAACTTCAAAAGATTGAATATAAAGGTAACAGATATTCCAGATGAGCACCTGATTGATGTATTCATAGGAACTTTAAAGGATAACATTCAACATGAGGTTCACCTTTGGGAACCCAAATCATTGGAGAATGCATTCAGGGTGGTGGGAAATGTTGAAAGTAAAAATATGGCTATGACTACTAGAAGGACCACTCCTAACATCTATCGAGAGAATAATGTTCCTTCTTCTAAAACACCTCAGCCTATAAGGTTGACACCTCAACAATGGGAGGAAATAAAAGAAAAAGGTTTATGCTTTAATTGTGGAAACAAGTATAGTAAGGGACATAAGTGTGGTGAGAAGAAATTATTCTACATAGATTGTGAAGAGAAACAAGAACAAGAACAAGAACAAGAATGAGAACCATATCAAGATGAAAACATACAACAGATTTATTTGAAGAGTTGAATCCAACGATATCATGTAATGCATTGGATGGAATTAAAACTCCTAAAACCCTCAAGATCAAAGGATATATCAAAAAGAAAAAGGTAATAGTCCTAATTGATTCTGGTAGTACTCATAATTCCATTCACTATAAATCAACCAAATCTCTCAATTGATTTATATATCTAGCACCAGAGTTTCAAGTAATGATTGCAGATGGAGGAACTATCAATTTCTTAGGAAAATGCAATAAGATCAATATTACTATGGTGGAATATGTAATGAATAGTCCAATGATTGTTATACCCATGGGTGGTGTTGATGTTGTACTAGGAGTCCAATAGTTACAATCATTGGGAACAATGGCTTTTAATTTCAAGAAATTTTCATGAAATGTTCATTGGAAGGAAAAGAAATTGAGTTAAGGGGTATCACATGGAAACCCAATAAGGTGATAAGCTCTAATGGCATGAAAAAATTATCGAAAAAGGGGCATGAGGGTGTAATTGTACAACTATGCTCACTAGATGTTCAAGCATCTAAGACATCTATTCCCCTAGATATCCAAGGGCTCATTGATAAGCATTCCAAAGTATTTGAAGATAGTCCCAAAGGTCTTCCACCCACTCAAAATCATGATCATGCTATTCACCTAATTCCTGGGAGTGTTCCTCCTAACATCAAGCCTTACAGATACCCTTATGCCCAGAAGAGTGAAATTGAGTGTATAGTTGAGGAAATGTTAGAGGCTGGCATTATTAGACCTAGCCAAATTTCTTACTCTACACTGGTGGTAATGGTACTCAAGAAAGAGGGCTCATGGAGTATGTGTCCATATTATATAGAGATCAACAAGATCACTATTAAAGATAAGTTTCACATTCTCGTCATCAATGAATTGTTAGATGAACTACATGGATCAATATATTTCACAAAGTTGGATCTTTGTTTAGGGTATCATCGGATTAGAATGAAAGAAGTAGATATCCCAAAAACAACATTCCTAACTCATAAAGGCCATTATGAATTTTTGGTCATGCCTTTTGGCCTTACAAATGCACCTTCCACATTCCAAGGGTTGATGAATTTCATTTTCAATCCCTTCCTTCGAAAATTTTTGTTAGTAGTTTTTGATGATATACTAATCTATAGAAAGGCTTGGGAGGATCATGTGCGATGTGTTGACAAGGTGCTACAACTACTAAAGGAGAAACAACTATATGCCAAACCATCCAAATGTTTCTTTGGGGTGAAGGAGGTAGAATATTTGGGTCATATTATATCTCATGAAGGTGTCAAGGTAGACCCTAACAAAATTAAGGCCATGATGGATTGGACGATTCCCAAAACATTGAAGAATCTTAGAGGATTTTTGGGTTTGACAGGTTACTACTGCAAGTTTGTTCAGAACTATGGAAGAATAACAACAGCTTTAACAACATTAACTAAGAAGGATGCATTTTCATAGACTTAAGAGGTAACTCAAGGTTTTGAACAACTTAAAGAGGCGATGTGAAAATCTCTTGTCTTTACCACACCATACTTCACAAAAACCTTTATTGTGGAATGTGATGCCTCAAGAAATGGCATTGGTGTTGTTCTAATGCAAGAAGGAAGGACCCTTTCTTTTGAAAGTTAGACAGTCAAGGGAAATGACTTACAGAAACCCATTTATGAGAAGGAAAATATGGCAATACTACATGCATTGAAGAAATGATGCCCTTACCTAATAGGTAGGCACTTCAAGGTCAAAACAGATCATGATAGTCTTAAATACTTCTTGGAACAAAGACTATCTTCAGAAGAACAACAAAAATGGGTGACCAAGATGTTGGGTTATGATTTTGAAATCATCTATAAAAAGGGGAAGAAAAATGTTGTGGTAGATGCACTCTCAAGAAAGGATGAATATGTTGAGGTCTTTCTTTGTGCTATCTTGATCATCCAACCCGATTGGATAATAGAAGTGAGGGATGAATAGAACAATGATGAAAACATGTGGATTCTCATTCAAAGGTTGCAGAAGGATTCCAGTGCATTAGATACATTTACATGGAAAAATGATTCACTATGGTACAAAGATTGCTTATATTTATGTAAGAAATCCCAACTCAAACAAAAGGTACTATTAGAATTGCAAACCTCTCTGGTAGGAGGGCACTCAATATTTTAGAAAACCTACCATAGGGTCAAGAAGGTTTTTTTTTGGGATGGCCTTAAAACTGATGTTCAAATATTTGTGGCAGAATGTTTGGTTTTCCAATAAAATAAGGTGGACAAAATTAAGACTCCAGGTCTTTTACAACTATTAGCCATCCCAAGTCAGTGCTGGGAGGAGGTTTCCATGGATTTCATCACAGGGTTATCGAAGTCTGAAGGAAAGAGTGTCATCATGGTGATTGTTGATAGACTGACCAAGTACACACACTTTTGTGCACTCTCTCATCCTTTCAAATCTAGTACAGTTTCCACCGCATTAATGGAAATAGTTCAAAAGCTACATGGAAGCCCAAAGATTATTGTAAGTGACAGAGATCCCATCTTCACTGGACATTTTTGGAGAGAATTGTTTTATTGTTTGGGTACTCAATTGGCTCATAGCTCATCTTATCATCCTCAATCTAATGGAAAAACCGAGATAGTGAACAAATTTCTGGAAGGCTACCTTCGTTGCTTTGTCCCTGATAAACAAACACAATTGGTCAAATAGTTACCCTTGGAATAATGGTGGTATAACACTTCCTTTCATACACCTTCCATCATTTCTTATCTAAAAGAAAAATATAAGGTTCAAGCAGTGGAAGATCACATCGAGCATCAACAACAAGTTCTCCAACTCTGAAAGGACAACCTGACCATGGAACAGATTCACATGAAACAAAAATCATATCAACATCGTAGTGAAAGAAGTTTTGAAGTAGGGGATTGGGTATTTTTAAGACTATAAACATACAAACATATGTCCCTACAGAAAGCTAAGAAGGATAATAAATTATCACCAAAGTACTATGGCCCTTATAAGGTGTTGCAAAAGATTGGTACTATGGCATACAAATTGGATTTTCCTACATCTTTGCAAGTACACCCATGTTTCATTCTTAAATAAGGTTATAGGTGACAAGATCCCAGTTCAAACTATATTTCCAGAAATTGACAAGGAAGGAAAAATGATATTGGAGCCTAAATATATCACTGGCACAAGAATTTGTCAGCTGAGGAATAGTTCCATTTTAGAGTATCTCATTAAGTGGATGTAGAAGCCGAATAAATTTAACTTCAATTAATTACACAAACATAATAGTAATTTCTACTTGATTTCAGTAACTCAGTAATTTCTTATAAATTCAACACATACGCATATAAATTTATCAACGAATATTAATTTTATAACAGAATAAAACAAATACGTAATTTAACATACCTTGGTCTGATGCTAACCCTTCGCTTGTCTTGTTGTTCCTGCTGCTACCTTGCCCAGCTTGAAGCCACGGACCAACTCTGCCCAAAACCAAGTTTCCACCCTGCCAACTAGGACAACTACCTAGCTCCAGGATACCATATGGATATCCTGGCCCCCATGCCCAAAACCCCCAACAAACTGGTGCCCCCTGTACTAATCCTTCCCGACTACAGAACTCAAACTCTCCTCTCTGCAAATCCAAGAGAACCTTCCTCCATAAAATTCCCCGTAGAATGATCCCCCCTCCTTCGTAAACCTCCTCCCTTCATATCCCTCCTTCACCGCCCTTTCACCTCATTTACTTCCTTACCTACCCATAGTTAATGCCCCTTATCCAATTATTTATTATTTTATCCTTTCGTATTTATTATCTTATCTTATATTTAATGTCCTATCCCTTCCCCAATACGTAAGTCTTTAACACATTAAACTTATTAACCCCTTTAATTCTTTACTTAATTAATTAATGAGTCAATTAATAATTAATTAGTCCTTGACATACATGAACAAGTAATTAATAATAATTAATTAGTTAATATTATTTAAGAAATAATTATTGTTTAGCTAACCTTTAGGAAAGTTAGATTATTAAATTAATTATAATTAATAATCCTATACATCTATTTAAGCAGGGTCGTTACAGTGGAGGAAACTACCTGCTGAAGATTCCACTTGGGAAGATGAGTCTTTTATACAGAAGCATCCAAAATTACTCGATCTTTGCAAACAACACTCGTCTGAAGGGGAGGGGCATGCTAATCCCTAAATTGGCACATTACCCCTTAATTGGGGCATATTACATTAGTAATGTTATTTTATTTATGTTGGCTTGGGTCCATTAGTTGTAATTATACCTTCTAGTCTCCTATATATACCAAGGAGATGTTTTCATTTGGAAACATCTTGTATTTGGAAATTTATGTGGTGTATAAGGAGGTTGCCCCCTTGAAGAGGCTTATTATCTGAAATTCTCTCTTTTTCAAGGCGTTGAGTACTTATTCTGAGGTTTTTTATGCTATTTTGATATTTGGTTCTTAACAATTCGTTGGTGTCGGCCAACTCTTGATTGCTTCAATATTTTCCGGATATACTGCTATACCACCTTCTAAAATAATGTGACCCAAATAATGGATATGATTTTGATAAAAGGTGCATTTCCTCAACTTGGTATATAATTGGTGCTCTCTCAACACTTGTAGCACCATCCTCAAATGTTGCTCA
Organism: Picea engelmannii; assembly: GCA_009831015.1. Classification (NCBI taxonomy): domain Eukaryota; kingdom Viridiplantae; phylum Streptophyta; class Pinopsida; order Pinales; family Pinaceae; genus Picea; species Picea engelmannii. Next base: position 635,168 of record ML778139.1, on the reverse strand, counting down.
TGTTGTTTATCTGTCTTGAAATAGATAAGAATATCATCCAAGAATACAATGACAAACTTGTCCAGGAAATCTATGAACACCTCGTTCACCAAACACATAAATGTAGTTGATGCATTTGTCAACCCAAAAGGCACCACCCAAAACTCATAGTGTCCATACCTTGTCTGAAAGGATGTTTTGCTAGTGTATTATTCTCTGATTCTCACGTGATGATAGCCTGACCGCAAGTCAATCTTGGAGAATATATTTTATCCTTTCAATTGATCAAAAATATCATCAATCCTTGGAAAAGGATATTTTTTCTTGACTGTAACTTTATTCAGTTGTCTAAATTCAATACATAACCTCAACGTTCCATCCTTTTTCTCAACAAAAAGAATTGGGGCACCCCGAGGAGAAACACATGGGCATATGTACCCTTTCTTTAACAATCATTCTAGTTGCATTTGCAATTATTTTAGCTTTGGTGTGCTCATTTTGTAAGGATTTTGGACACTAGGGAAGCTCTAGGAATTAAGTCAATAGAGAAATATATATCCCTCTTTGGTGGTAATCCTAGAAAATCCCCAAACACATCTTCATATTCTTTCAAGATTGGATAATCTTCACGACTTGGATTCTTCTCCTTCATTTTCTCTTTCATACAAGCTGCATATATTTGACACCCTTTTCTAAAACTTCTTTTCAACTACAATGTTGAAATATCTTGGACAGATGTAGGTCTTGGAATACCTTGAAATGTCCTTGAATTTGCTTCCTCATCAAGACATGTGAAAACCTTGTTATAACAATATAAGACAACACAGTGATTTTCTAGCTAATCCATACCAATCAAGCAGTCATAAGACCCAAGAGGTATGATGTTCAAATATTCCTTAGTGTTAATTCCATTCATGTTTATAGGGAATTCTTTAATAGGATCATTAATTCTTCTCTTGGTTCTAGTAGCTAGTTGAACTAACCAAGACTTTTCATGCTTACATTTATTCAGTTTAAATCTTTCAACTAGATTTGGATCTATATAGCTATGACTAGCTCCATAATCAATCAAAATAGTCATGGGATGATTATCAATCTTACCTTCCACTTCAATAATGTGGGATTGATAGTCTTCTTGTCTATTGTCCAAGACTGCATAGATCCTTGGCATGCTTCTGCCCATGCCCTATATTGTATCCTCTTTATTGATGCTAAGAATATTATTCATTTTCTATCACAGGTGAGCACAATCCTTATATAGGTCATATCATTCACATCCCCAACACTTTATGTGAATTTGTCTTGGTCTCTTTCCCAAGGAATCTATAATTTTTTTATCTCCTTGAGATGGCTTCCTTTGATGATATGCTTGAGATCTACTCCTTATGAAAGGTGGCATGAACAATTTCTTCCTTTGATCCATCATTCCTTTTTTATTTTCATCTCAAGCATTTTAGAAAGATGTCCTTCCTCTGTTCCGCTCATACAAATACTTATCCTTTCTTCTAGCTTCTTCTAAATTCCTGGGCTCATTAAATTGAATTTTATCCTTGTAAAAGGATGGAAATCCACTCTGGAACCTATGAATTTTGACCTTCTCATATTTTATGAAACTCACATACCTGAGTAGTTCCAATAATTTATTTTCATATTCATCCATGGTCATGTTCCCAAGTCCGAGTTCAAATAACTGTTGCATCTTCTTGTCACAATATTTCTCTGATAAGCACTGCTGCTAGAAATATTTCTTGAACTGCTTCCAAGAAATTTTCTTCTCATCAAGGTGCTTAACTTGCTTCAACTGGTCCCACCACATTGATGCCTTTCCTTGAAGGTGGTAGGCTTCAATTATGGATTCTACATTTGATGAGTAGTCATGTAACTAGAAATATTTCCTCATTCCTAGAAACCATGCTTCTGCATCTTCTCATTTCTTCTTCTCTCCATAAAATGATGGTGGCTTAATTTTCCTCATCTCCCCTTGCAAGATATATGACCCATGTATCCTCCTCTAATGTATGTAAGGAGACATACTTGGGATTATCTCTGAACTTGAATGTGCACATGATCTTCTAGTTAGTTTCCCTATGGATTGATGATGTTGATTCCTTCTAGTACTCCTTGACCATCTAGACCCTCCATGATCATCCCTCCTATCATGAGATATAGATGCTTCTACTTACCTTGCACTAGCTTCCTTCTTTGTTCCATAATCTTTGTTGACTTGTTTTTGTATCATATTTAGGATTTGTAGTATCTCCTTGTGAGCTTTCATGATATTTTCAACATCGACCCTATAGCTCTACATTTATCTTTGCAGGCTTCTCATAGTTACAGGATCATGCCCATCTCTTCTTCCATTGGAATCCATCTCAACATTTCCCATGTTGACAAGAACACCTATGATTTCTTCTTCATGGATATAAGACCATTTGCATCATCAATATATCTAGTTTTCATATAGGAACTAAAGTCTTGTAAAGAACCAATCTGGTTCTTATGAGGGACATCCATCATAAATGAAATAAATAACTGTAATCCATATTGGACAAGAAAATAATTGAATAAGAATGTATATAATGAGATAAAATAGATAATATATGATAAATAGATGTACAATGAGAGTGTCAAATATGTAGAGAATCTAAAGGCACATGTGGTGACCATCCATGAAAGGATGTGTCCCTTAGACAATTAATAACTATTTATTATTATTATTATTATTATTATTATTTATGATTATTATCACTTAATATTATATATATATATATATATATATATATATATATATATATATATATATATATATATATATATATATTGTATGTTACATTTCCTTCCCCTTAAAAATGATTTGTCCTCAAAGCATGATTAGAGAGCACTTATCTCTTGTTCTAACTTGAATTGACTTCTCATGATATTTTGTTTTTGTAGTTTTGAACCTTGACGAAACAAAACGATATAATCTTCGAATTCCTGAAGTAATATGTTTCATATTTTTGGAAGTGATCCATCCCAAATCTACTTTCATTGGAATTGTTTGATGATTGTTTGTTCGGATAAGATTTCTTATTTTAGGCTTCCATAGAAGTTGTTGATTTTGTCTTCGTTCTTTTTCAATGTTGTAGTTTAGTTGTTGGTAAGAAGAACATTGTTTATATTCCTCTTGACCTTGTTGTTGGTCGTAACGACTCGTGTGATTAGGATGATGATAAGGCACCTGAATCTCTTATGAATATTGTTTATTGGATCTTTCTTCAACTTTTGATGTTTCTGGTAATTCTATTGGATCAATGTTTGTTTCTTTCTCTAAGGTTTGGATTTTTTGAACTAGAATCTTCTCTATTTCAATTGATTTAGTCATTGTTTCTTTGTGATCTAGATCTTCTTGTAAAGACTTCTTATCATGATTTAACTTTCTAAATCGGGTAAGTAAGTCTTGATTATGTCGCCTTAAACGTAAAATTTCTTCCTTATTTCCTGACTTGTCGTCTTCATTTTTTGTTTCCAAATTTTATGTTATTTCGTTCTTTAAACTTTTAATTTGTGCAAGCAATTGTTGATTAAGTATTATTAGGCAAGAGGTTTCTTCATCTTTTTCAGATAATTTCTTCTCATTCTTCAACTTCTTGATTTTTTCAACCAAACTTTGATTATGATTCTTTAAACAACAATTCTCTTCATCTTTCTCTGTTAATTTCTTAATGAGATCGTGATTAGCTTGTTCTAACTTCTGATCCCATTTCTTATGTTTTGCCTCGTTTATTTGTACCAATAACTTTTGGTTATGTTTTTTTAAGTAAGAAATGTCTTTGTCTTTTTCTAGTAATTTTCCCTCAAGATTTTGTTTTTGTCTCTCTTCTTGGTCTTTTTGCATTTGCTCCAACCCAACATCAAATTGTAAATTTTTGTTGTGTTGTTGATAATGAATTAGTTGGTTCTCTAATTCTTGTATTTTCACTTCCCAATGCGTTGCACCTTGATTTTATACTAAAGTAAAATGTTTTTTACAATATGGACAAGGGCGAGTTCCATTCATAAGACCCCTTTCATACTCTTCTTCTTTTGCACAATAGGGACATTTTTCCGAAAATGTTTTATTTGTAGATGTCATAGTTCACTTCGTATTTATTTTTTATAAATGATAAATGTATGAATTCCAAAAATCCACTTTTTTGCTTTTCTTTTACTTATTTGTTTTAATTCTTACTCCTTTTAATATTCTTTTCACTTTATTTTCTTTTAAAATTATGACTTGATCATTTTTAAACTTTATAAAAAGTACCTTATAAATCCCTTTTATACTCTTGACTATTTGTTAGGGGCGGTTAGGGCTCAACAAACACGACCCTAAGTTTTGTGAAATACTTATTTAGAGGTAAATACACACACACACACACACAGATATATTATATATGGTATGGAATATCATGGGCCAATCGTTTTCTAAAACCGTGAGATGGTAAATCTCCAAAGGTAAAATAAAATATCCAATTTTCCTCTTCTTTGAAACTTTTTCTTTTAAATTATTTTTTCTCACTTTTAAGGACAATTAACTTAACTAATGCCAAATCTGGAATATTTCCTTCAAACTTCTTAGTGTGCACTTATACTTCTTCACGTGCACCTTAAGAAAACCTTTTCTTTTTTTCTTTTTTTCTTTTTTCTTCAAGAAACAATATGACCTGGTATTTTTTCTAATTGTTTTGGCAGCGGAGTAATTCTTAACTTCGAATGGCCAAAGGCTAGGTTTTGGTCAAAGACCGAAGTTCCAAAAACTTGAAAATTTGAGTGGCCAAAGGCATACAATGATGTTGGCAAGGGAAACAAAATTTTGACCACAGCTCTAGAAGACAAAGGCTAGGATCATACTTGCTTTGATACCAATGTAAAGAACCAATCTGGTTCTTACGATGAACATCCATCATAAATGGAATAAATAACTATAATCCATACTGGACAAGAAAATAATTGAATAAGAATGTATACAATGAGATAAAATAGATAATATATGATGAATAGATGTACAATGAGAGTGTCAAATATATAGAGAACTAAAGGCACATGTGGTGACCATCCCTGAAAGGATGCGTCCCTTAGACAATTAATAACTATTTATTATTATTATTATTATTTAAGATTATTATCACTTAAGATTATATATATTTTGTATGTTACAAGAATGCTTTCCTGTACCTGTAATTCTGCAAGAATGTGCATGCAATGATTCATGTTAGAATTAAGCATATTACAAAATATTTATTAATTAGATTACGAGTTATTCTTCACATCAATTTATGAAGAAAACAATGCACCATGTCAAAATAAAATTCCTTAAATACATTATTCTTCAAAACATATCTCCAACAACTGTTATCATGCCTCATTTTGAGTTCGGAGCAGAAAGTTACAACATTCACATGTTGTAATTTCCACTTTCTTACTACTACATAATTACTTCATTAATTTTTGAGAAACTTTTAGCACACAATTCAAAATTATGGGTGCATATATATCTTCTCCTCCTCAAGGCATTTCCAAAAACTATTTGTTCGCTCAATTCCTAGATTCAAGCTAGAAGTTATGGTCCAGAGAAGTTTTGACTATTTTTCCCAATTTATCCATGTATGCTACAAGTGTGTAATTTATCTTCCTAAACATTTTCACATACCCAGATCCAAAATATGGCCCCATGGTTGTCTTCTATGGTTCATAATTTTTCCATAGACTACTCTTGTGCCTCAAACAAACTTCTCAGCAAACAGTTTCCCTTTGGAAGTAAATCGGTGCCGAAATTTCACCTTAACTGTTTCAACTATAACTTCCTCATACAAGTTTTGTTTTGCGCTTGGAGTAGCTCGTTGGGTATCTCTCTTGGATTTATTTTATTTAAGTTGTAGAGACAAGTTGTTCCTTAATAAATTCTATTCTTGTGGGTTTTGATTGCCTAAAAAAGTCCTTTAGGGCCTCAAAATCGCCCCGCAAGTTCATGACCTTTAAAACCCTGAAAAATTCATAGAAATTTGATTGTTTTACTGTTATAATTTCCCTTTAGTATGCACCGTCGATCTCAAAATTAGGTAAGATCTCATCCATTGATCTAAAATCCATTGGATATTAGCGATCGACACTTTCCTTTGGACACACACAACTCTTTTCCTAAACTGTTGACTCAATCATCGACCATCGACCCTTTTCCTTGACAACCGATTGCAATTGTTGGCCCTCTACCAAGTTTTGTGGAAATGTTGGTTGTGTTTGACCGTTTTTGGGACTTCAACAGGCTGGTCGAAGACGGAGTGCCCAGGCGAAGCGAACATCGCGGGATCTCACCCTTTTTGCAGGATTTTTGGGTTTTAGGGTTTATGTAACGGGTATGGGATGGTGGCCCATGGGTTTACCCATGCTTAGGCCTTTTGTAATGTATAAATAAGTAGCTAGGCGATGTAAGAAGCTGCCTGTGGCTTTGTGCAAGTAAGTAGTTACGAGTACTTGTAATTGGCTTAGTGCATAACCAGTTGGCTTTGTGAAAGAAGATGTGTTAAGGCTTGCAAAGCTAAGTGCAAGTGATTGTAAGAGGCTTTGTGTTATCCAGGAGTTGGATTTGTGCCTTGACCTAATTTGCGGAAGGAGGATCTGGCAAGGTGCGCGCAGATATCGTATCCTTTGTGGAGTGGTTTCGTGGCTTTGTGCACAGGAGCAGAGGAATGTAAGAAAGATTGAAGATCAATAAATAAGAAGAAGAAGTTGGTGGACGTAGCCCCACACTGGGGTGAACCACATATATCCTGTGTTGTTGTGCTTGATGCAATGTTGTTCATGATGCTTATGTATCTATTTTCTTAGTGCACTGTTCTTGATGTGTGATAGGTAGATCCATTGATGCTTACTGCTTTATATATGAATGAATGCTATATTTGATCTGATGCTATGTGTTAAATGATTAGATGTGCTTAATCTTGATTACTACTACGTCGATCTGTAGTAAGGGTTAATCCGCGATGTGAATAAGAATCATGACTTAATGCATATTGTTGGCTAAGTGATCTATTAAGTGTTGGAATCATAGATCTGTGTCCCATCTAGGTTGTAGACATCTGAGTCCTACAACCCCCCTTGCCTCTACCTTGGGTGAGACTTCATCTGCTTCGCAGGTGTTGCTGAAAGGGTTGGTAGTTAGGGTTGTTTTGGTGCACCATTGAAGCATTGAACCCTAGGTCTGCCCCTGTGCCAAAAAATGGTTCCGTTACCGGGACCTGAAACTGTGATTGCTAGGAACTAAAGAAAAGAGAAATCTTTGTGTGTAGATTTGTGCTGTAGTGTGCAGTATTCTACTTGACTTGCGAAGCTTTGTGCTAGGAAAAAGAAGTATGATATGAAGAAAAGAGGTAAGATCTTAAAGCTTTGTGCTCTGATAAAGGTAAGATAAGTGGAAATTTTTGCTTCGAAAGTATGAAACTAGGTATGTTTGATAGATTCTGTCCTAGTATGAAAACTAGGGCACAGTTAGAAGAAAGAAGATTTGATTTGAATATATTTGATAGAAATAATGAAGGAATGTTATTCCTATGCATATAAAGAAATTTTTGGACTAACAAGTGGGTGCAAGAACCTAGAATTTTGTTTTTGCAGATTCCAGGTCCATCACTGTGATCTGAGTGCGCAATACAGGAAAGGTTGGGGATTGTTTAAAAGAAAGAGAGGTTTGACATTGTGTTATAACTGCATAATATTGGGACATATTGCTAAGGAATGCCCTGGTATAGGTCATATTTGTCTCTGTTATAAAGTTGTTGATCATGAGGTTTTGGATTTACCTAGAATGATTGCTAAAGTTGAAAAGATGAACCTGAGATAAGAAAACTATGAAGAACGTCAAGAAACTAAGGATAGGTTAGAGAACCAGAAATAATCAGAGACTATGTTATTACAACTGAAAGAAACAATGAATGATCACAGAGACATCAGTTTACCAGAGATCTTAAAAGAGAAGAAGTGCATAGAAACAAGAATAGGAGACTTTGACATAGACTGTGTTTTGGATGAGGAAACACAGGTGAATGTCATGCCAGAAAGAACTTGGGAAATTTTGGGAAAGTCTGCTATGGTTCCTTCATTGGGAGGGATAGGATTGTTTAAAGGAAAGATGATAACCCTATGTGGACAAGTTACTAGTGTATCTATGATTGCCCATGGAACATCGACTGAAGAAGAATTTGAGGTCATTAAGTTTGTTGGGAACAATGCCCCTTTTGCATTCTTGTTAGGAAAGCCCTGGGTTGAGAAAGATCAGATCAGAAGGAAAGCAAAGGAAGAAGATATAGAACAGAAAAATAAATAATTAAGGGAATTCATAGCCAAGAAAATAGAGCAACTAATACAAGAACAAGAGGAAAAGTCAAAGAAACTGAGGGCCAGAGACTTAGCTGTCAAAGTTGAAAGAAAACAAAACACAAAAAGGCTTACAGAACCTGTCCATGCAGGAGAGAAGAGCATCCACCCCGAAAATAGTAAGAGAAGAAGTGTTACCTTCAAACCCTTTGAAAGACCCTCAGTAGTGAAAAGTTACTACACTAAGAGAAGATAAGAACAAGAATGGAAAGAGGAAGCTAGTGACTCAAATCACAGGGAAGAAGGAAAGAAAGCTCAGCAAGAAGAAAGAAAAGTTAGAAAGACCACAGGAAGTCCCAGAGGAGACTTTGCAAAAGGAAGGCTTGTAGAAATTGAACCTCACCGGAATAGCAGAACTACGTAGAATGGCACTTCGCTACAACAGAGCTATATGACCATTGGAGGTGTCCCTACCATTAGAATGATGCTCTGAAATGCCTAGAAACATAGTTATTTTTGGAAAGATCTCCATTGGATCGTTGAGACCACACCATAACGGATGGATTCGTATTGATTAAGGAATTTCGACCCGTTGAAGGAATCTGTTACGACATTGCTTATTTAATCCGTCGAATGTCGCACCGGGACCACTTTTGCAACCTGATATATTCGAGTTAACAGAAAATTAATTGCATACCATGTTGTACTGTATAGACCTCGCCACGGATTCAATTACCTTGAGTGTCCACTCACCTACCCGAGTTATTTGATTACGTGCATGTTGGGCGACCTTAGCGTAGTAGAGAAATATGTAGAAGAGATCTTGATCGACCTCATGGTTGAGAAATTCATGTCTGCAGGTATACATGCATCGTCAATAGATGGATTGCAAGCATCCCCCTCAACTGCATGACGGTCTAGCCGAACCGTGACAGAGAAAAGAAGAAAGCACCGCGACGATATAGCGAATGTGAAGCGGATCTCGTTGGTCTTGCCCAACTACATCTCGCCTATGGCTAGAGAAGTTATTCGTGATAGCGTCCCACGTGAATTTGAGTACACGCTGATCATTGCGTACTTACCGAAGGGGATACGCGCAGTCGGACCGTAGTTGGGACTGATCCCAGATCTCAAGATCAGTGATTTCAACCTTGGAGACCGAAAGAAATATGCAATGCTCGCACCACATAGATACCTGATGAAGACGACTATGAAGAAGCCAAATATAGTTCCCCAACCATGGATTAAAGAGATCACGCAGTCGACGATATTAAACGTGATGAAGATCGCCCACTTTGGCAGGCATCAGGAGGTTAACGCGTGCGTTAAACTCCTCATGTCGTGCTACCATGGAGGTTATCTCTGGATAGATATGCGCATGACTGTGGATCCGACGCTGATCCACCTGATCAATGGATTGAGAATGCAAGGACCAGACCCTCACCAGTTCTACCCAGGGAAGGCTGCAGATCGCTCCCTGACGCAATGAATCAAGGAGACCTATGGTGATGTGGAGAAGGGGAAGTGAGGCTACAAGGAAGCCTCCATACAGGATGTTGTAGTGCACCTAGCTTGTCAGCTGATAGCGGGCAAGCTCATCAGAAAGAACCGTCCCATGCAAGTCACAGGGTTCGTAGTCGACCTCGTCGGGAAGACTGTCGAAGGAATGCAGATGAATTGAGTGAGCTACCTCGTTAATGAGTTGGAGAAGGACTGTTACGAAGGACAGGACCAAGGCTATGAATTTCACTTCAATTGGTTTTTGATTCTCATTTCATTTGTCGCTTGGGATATGCCGAAGGGAGCGACATTCCCGGAATTCGAGCCATCAAAGCCATTGGCCGCAAGGTTCTCCACCTTGTGGTATGCAAGTGATATGGCGAAGAAGTGCCAATCAAATGTGGTGTTCCACGCTTACTATCTACATCTCAAACATGCCATTGAATCATTCCCTCGAATGACCCCAAAGACCTTGCACACATACAGGCCTCTAGCGAAGTTCCATGCAGACCGACACTTCATCTACATCATTACGCGCAGAGACGAAAGTAAAGAGGAGTTGTAGTATTACTACAAATTGACTGACAAAGATATGGACGAGATAACCAAGGAATGGCCAGTTGAGGTCCTTGTACCGGTCGGAGATGCAGAACTGTCTAACCCTGACCTCATCGAAAGTCTTGTGGTCACCCAGACTAAGTATGATGGACTGAGCAGAGCAAAGAAAAAGAAGAAAAATGAATAAGTGTAGGACATAGAAAACGCATCGGAGGAAACTGCGCCTGACTCACCTAAAGGAGGAGGAGGTGACGAAGTAAACTAAGAGGAGGAAGGGGAAGAAGACAAGCAAGAAAAGAGCGAAGTGACACCGCCAAAGGATCCCCTTATAGAGGCCGAGATGTCAAAGAAAAGGAAGGTTTCCCAAAAGAAACCTTCAGTGCGGAAGAAGTCCTGAGCCAATAAGCCTCAGTCACAGAATGTTCTCACTGTGGACGACATTGAGCTCATCATCACAACCGTCGAGGATGCTTTAGAAGACATATTGTAGAAACATGGAGCAAAACAGGAGTCGATGTATGACATAATAGAGAAGGATCTCAAAGACATCAAGTAAGCTATCCAGTCGAGCCATGCAGTGTCTACTATGCCATCCTCAACAAAAAATATATAATTGGGGGATGAACCCACCCAATTATGTATATTAGCAAATGCAACAGAGATTTGACTTCATCGAGTCCACGAAGAAAAGGAATAGGCCATAGAGGCCTTGAAGCAAGAAAAGGAGGAGATCCTAGAGCAACTTCGGGTTGCGCAACAAGAGAAAGATGACATTAGAGTGAAGTTCAAAGGGTACAAAGAGAAAATCCAGAAAGAGAAAGACCAACTACTCGTGAAGCAGATTGTGGTCAAGGAATCCGTGACTAGAGCACTTTTCTTTGTGCCAGGCTTGGCATAGATGGAAGAAGAGACAATCGAGAGGCAAGTGGGGAAGATAGTTGAGGCCATTCAATAGATTTAGGCAAGAGTAGCAGATTTAGACCTTCAAGAAGTGTTGATCACTCCACAAGAACTACAGGATCAGAGGGAAGAGACTGTCAGGAGCGCAACAGAAAGAATCAGGGCATTGGCCTAAGAATGTAAGAAACTAAGTAATCGAAGTGCGCAAACCTATGAGTTCCTTGCAGAAGACCTGGAGCTAAGGAAATTGGAGGCACAACTCTAGGAGGCGAAGCAACAAGCATCGACTTTACAAGCACAGATGAAGCTGCTTACTGTAGTGGAGAAGATGAAGAGGTCGCAAGAGAAAAGTGCAGTTCAACAATAGGTCACTTCCATCCAAAGTAGAGTTATGGATGTGACATAGAGACTCCAGCCAGTGCAGGATGTAGCCTGCACACTTTTCAAAGAGATCGAGGGACAAGGCTCACAATTGGAACAAGTGGTCGCAACAGTGGAACAACACCTGGAAGGGCCTATCACTGAGAAAATAATTCAAGAGTTAGTCGAGCAGGAGGTTCCGGTGAAGCAGCAAGTTGAGGCAACTCGAGCTAAGATTGAGGCCTTCGAAGTGGTATTACCGAGATCAAAGTGACTCAGGATGAGTCACAGGTGAGTGTTGGGGGCCTATTGGCCCTCGACCAAGTTTTTGGAAATGTTGGTCGTGTTTGACTATTTTTGGGACTTTGACAGGCTGGTCGAAGTTGGAGCACTCAAGCAAAGTGAAGATCGTGGGATCTCACCCTTTTTGCAGGATTTTTGGGTTTTAGGGTTTATGTAACGGGTATGGGATGTCGGCCCATGGGTTTACCCATGCTTAGGCCTTTTTTAATGTATAAATAAGTAGTTAGGCGATGTAAGAAGCCGCTTGTGGATTTGTGCAAGTAAGTAGTTACGAGTACTTGTAATTGGCTTAGTGCATAACCAGTTGGCTTTGTCAAAGAAGACATGTTACGGCTTGCAGAGCTAAGTGAAACTGATTGTAAGAGGTTTTGTGCTATCTAGGAGTTGGCTTTGTGCCTTGACCTAATTCGGGGAAGGAGGATCTTGCGAGGTGCACACAGATCTCATGTCCTTTGCGGAGTGGTTCTGTGGCTTTTTGCATAGGAGCAAAGGAATGTAAGAAAGATTGAAGATCACTAAAGAATAAGAAGAAGTTGGTGGATGTAGCCCCACACTAAGGTGAACTACATATATCCTCTGTTGTTGTGCTTGATGGAATGTTGTTCATTATGCTTATGTATCTATTTGCTTAGTGCATTGTTCTTGATGTGTGATAGGTAGATCCACTGATGCTCAGTGCTTTAGATATGAATGAATGCTAGATCTGCTCTGATGCTATGTGCTAAATGATTATATGTTCTTAATATTGATTACTATTGCATTGATCTGTAGTAAGGGTTAATCTGTGATGTGAATAAGAATCATGACTTAATGCATATTTTTTCCTAAGTTATCTGTTAAGTGTTGAAATCATAGATTTGTGTCCCAACTAGGTTGGAGACATTTGAGTTCTGCAACCCCCCTGCCTCTACCTTGGGTGAGACTTCATCTTCTTCCCAGGTGTTGCTCAAAGGGTCGGTAGTTAGGGTTTTGTTGGTGCATTGTTGAAGTGTTGAACCCTGGGTCTGCCCCTGTGCCAACAACACTACATCGATAAATCTATAAAATGAACATGACCATTGCAATACATCTAACCCGACCATTTCCCATTGATGATTTTTATTGGTGGATGAAACTCCTTACTAATTCAACTGACTCGACCATCGACTATCGACCATTCTTGTTCGTTGACATTGCATGACACATGTATGCTGATGTGGCATAACACATAAACTCTAACATGGCACTCTAGATGATGTAGCATGACATGTGGTTGTTGACGTGGCATGACATGTCATCAAACCTTTCCTTCATTAGTCATAAAAATATTCTCTCAAATGACCCAACAACTCACCGAATTGGTCGACTGGACCATTTCCCATCAACATCAATGCTTTCGATTGCTAAGTCGAAAGAATTTTCTAAATTAGTTGACCCGACCATTGGTTGTCGAAAACTTCTATTGGTGACTAAATCAATTAGTTAATATGGCTGACCCACCATTGAACATCGATGATTTCCATTGGTGATTAAATCACTTCGCCAATCCTGCTGACCCGACCATCAACCGTCAATGATTTCCCTTGGACAACTCCAACACTTAGAAATTTTTGACCAAACCCCGATGAATCTGGGCCATCAATTTTCCATCTCGAATGAACTTAGTCGTTGATTTTCCAAACTTCATCTAACTCTACTGATGAATCTTGACTATCAATTTTATCTATTTTCCAAGATCCAAAAGAAAATATTGACCATCGATCGACTCCAACTTCCTAATGGCCGAAAACAAATACAAACTATTGATCTATCTCATTTTACCAACTGTCAAAAAATGAATATCAATAGTTGATTTGCTCGACCTTGTTAAATTCTGAAACCTTATAAATTTTTAAATTTATCAAAATGAATCTGGGTTGTTGATCTCAAGGTCAAGTGCAATCCCATCTGTCAATTCATTGAACTCTCCCAATTTCATCGAACTCCATTAAAATGTGAATTTCAACCTTGTAGGTAGAATCTAACTCTGCAATCCAATATATTGACACCATTAAACATATTGGACATCTCTAAGGAAATTAAATCTCAAATTTTCTCATGAATTTGGGGATTTTTATCTAGTTATCACCTTTTTCCCCCAATTTCGTCATAGATGGAAATCTGTAACAACAAATTTGCCCAAATTCGCATTGGTTCTTTCCCCATATAGGTCAAGTATTGAACTTAAGCTCTGATACCACTCTATAACATACCTAGCCCCCAACTGGGCCATGTCACTACTAAAATGAACTAATTAAAAACTTTTGATACTAATTCTAAATGTGGAAATAACACACAACATGACATTCTAACTCATGCAACTATCCATACTAGATAAAAACGTAAATGCAACAACTTTAACTGTGCAAAAAAACAACTAAACACATATAGAAACATTCAACCACATAAATGGTAATTCATATGCATCATTCTACTCACAACAAGTAGAATTAACCATAATAACTTAGAGTAAAACACACAACAACTATATCATCATTGTACATGAATAAACACAACAACTAAGAGCACTTATCTTATAATTTAGAACATAATGTTACTCACAGGCACTTAGTCTCTTTCTCCATGAAACTTCAGCTCCAAACAACTACCCAACCTACCCACAATAGTTTTCTTCAATGTTATGCTCTCAAAACTCCTTTGTTGTCTATAAAAATCCATGTAAAAATAGATCTCTATGCAAAAACATGATTGAATGAATTTTAGTCTCCTGCCCATACAGATTTTCCCTCTTTCTCTTGCTTGCTTGACTTACACTCTTCCCCACAACGATTGTACTCAACCTCCATGCTCTCAATAGCTATGGGATGAAAATATCGCACCCACCCTCTTACATGAATTTAATATTGGGCTCTAGAACACTCAACACATAATGGAAAGTTCATGGTAAGGATAATTTATAAAGAAATGATTTGGGTTTAATAAACATGGGAAAACTCCCCCCCCCTTGGACCCCTTCCCTCTCTTGTGGAAAATAAGCCCCCAAATTTCCATCCATGTTCATTTGTAGTTGGCGATACATTTTATTCATTATATTCAATTTACATCATTTACATATTACATTACTTGGCCCTCGTCCATATATTACAGTTACAATATACATCGCTAGTTTAGGGTTTAAAAGCCAGGATGTTACAGGAAACACCAAGGAATGTTACAGAAGTCAGATCATTTATGTGATTAGTTGGATACTATAGGAGATTTATAGGAGGCTTTTCCAATATTCCACATCCCATCACTTCTTTGCAAAAGAAGGGGATGAAATTTTAATGTATTTCTAGTTGTGAAGAAATTTGTTGGAATTTGAAGAATTTATTGACAAGTGCACCAATATTGAAGATTGTTGATCCAAAGGAGGATTTCATGGTGTGCATTGATGCATGCAAAGAAGGGTTTGGTTGATTCATTACACAAAATGGGCATGTGGTATGTTATGAGTCAATGAATTTGAAAGAGCATGAAAGGAACTATGCACCCATGATCTAGAGTTGACAACCATATTCCATGCCTTAAAGATGTAGAGGCATTATTTTATGGGAGAAAAGTTTGAGCTGAGGATAGAACATAGTTGTGTGAAATATTTGTTTGAGAAACCAACATTAAATGCTAGACAAGTTACATGGCTGGAGTTTCTTAGTGAATATGACTTTGACATAAAGAATATTAAAGATAAACAAAAAAAAGTGGTTGATGTACTCTATAGGAGGGTGCATAAAATGCATGTGACAACCATATGTATAGGTCTAATTTAGAAGAAAAAAATTTGGGAGCTGCGACATCATTTACAAGTAAAGGAAACATTGCACCAAGGTAAGGTAAAACCAAGATATAAGAATTATTAGATGAAATAGGATGGAGTTCTCTTGTATATTGCCAAGGTATATGTGCCTAAGTCTCAAGAGATGAAATTTAGTGATGAAAGAAATGCACAATGATCCATATGCTAGAAACCCGTGATATTATAAGAAAATTACAGCAATGAGAGGCCAATAGTTTTGGCCACACATGAAAAAATATGTTGAGCACATACATCTAGCTAGATTGATACATCCATTGACCATTCGGAAGTGGAAATGGGAGTTTATTACTATAGATTTCATCACCAAGCTGCCCAAAACAGTGAAGCAATATGATCCATCATGGTAGTGGTGAATAAGCTTACAAAGGTTGTGTTGACGCTTAAAAAAGAAACGATGAATGTTATGCTCACAAATGATTGCCAAGATTTATTATTTATCTATATTAATAATATACTAGTAGGTGGGACCCCCTTGTTATACTCATTGGAATATGGTGGATAGGCAACACTTATATTTTCCTGTCTATGTGATGGTAGCAACACGGTTATCTACACTTTATTTTGCTTCAGGTCATGGTTTAAAATTTTATGGTAATATGTGTTGATTGGATTATTAAAACATGCAGTTGAGTGGTTTGGATGATCTCTCATTAAAGACGATAATGTTTCCCTTTTGAATAAAAGAATTATACTCCAAGTTCTAATGTTGTGTATTGTTCATGATAAAGGTTGGGTGCTCTTGACCCTTGCTACTATGGTTATGTGCATTGTTTGAGTTTCATAGTGGGTTGTGTTCCTAGCACATTGTCTTTTGAAGGAATTTGATATTGGCAAGGGGTGGTGCACTTTGCAAAAGTGATATGGAAATTTTGGGGTTTTGGTTTATTAATGGTGTAGTGCTAATGTGAGTGGGCTAGTGGGCTTGGATCTTACTAGGAATTGAATGAAGATCTGAGTGGAGAAGCAACATGTAGTAAATGTACATCACTCAAACTCCCCTCGAGCCCGTCACCCTAATCGTTATTGCATTTTTTTGGCTCTGGTAGTTGTTGTTGCTCCTCCTTTTTCAGTCATGGAGGAAGTATACAGTCTTGGTTTTCTCCTCGCACAGAATTTTCCAGGTATGGGTTTTATTATTTTTCCATTCATGAGAGTTACTCTTCCCTTTGAATCAAATTTTGGCTCTGGTTTCTCGTGGTCTGTGTGATTCTCAAGATGCTATGATGTTTTGGAACTGTGTTATTGTTGCATTTTTTGCTTCCTGTGGTGGTCATTCTGGGGTTGTTGGCTTTTAAAAGTTGGTCGCGTGGTCCTTTCTATGTGTAATTGTTCACTAGAATTATTGAGTAAAGATTGCAGTGGATCCTACTTGGTCATGGCTTGGTTTTCAGGTCTGGCCTCTCTATGGAAGTTGGTTATCACAATATGCCTAAAATATGGGCTTTGCAAATGTCCCACCTATATCTTGACATTACTAGTCTTTTTGACTAAGTGTTACACATCAAAATTACTTGCTTCAATGATGACCTATTGTCATCATTTCAATGGTCAGTCCCACCCTTCATCTGAAGAGTGCCAACGTGGTCAATCCCACTCTTCCTCTAATGAGTTCCAAAGTGGTTTCTATGGTCCCTTCATCGGTTAGTCTGGTTGATCATGTCATCAATATGGTCACGTCCTTAGTTGAACCAGTTGACAAAGTGGTTGATCCGATCCCATATTCGACCAATCCCGCTTTCTCGTTAGAGAGTGCAACCCAAGCGGTCGATCCATTTCCACCTGTTGACCCCATTCTCCCCTTGGAGAATGAAACCCAAGTGGTCGATTTGATGTCATTATCAATCGATCATACTTTTCCGCTAGAGAGTAAACCCGATTATGCCCATGTTTTTCTCGTTGATACATAATCTATTATGCTGGGGGGCATTCCTCCTTCTCCCACAAAACCCCCTCCAAGTAATGAGGCCATCCTCTTTGATTGGGGTGTGCTAAATGGACCTCGTCTTCCCTCTCACATTCCTTTCAAGATTACAGTACATGTTTTTGGTCGGGACATTCCTCATGCATTGATAGATGAAGGTTCGTCTGTTAGTATTTTGTCCTCTATTGGTTGGCAAGCTTTGGGTTATCCTCAGCTTGTGTTGGTTACCCAGACTCTGTTCGCTTTTAATAGAAGAACCAATCACCCTTTAGGGATCCTTCCCCAGTTTCCCATAACTTTGGGAGGGAAAATTGTCTTTATTGATGTTATGGTAGTCCAGGACCCCTTGGATTTCGATTTACTCCTTGGGTGAGATTATGTCTATGTCGTGAAAGCTATTGTGTCCACTCTTTTTTGTGTGATATCTTTCCTGCACGATGGAATAATGGTGACTATTGATCAAATTTCATGTGTTGGTCCTGACTTGATTACCAACCCAATGACCTCCCTAAACGGTTCTTATATGCATACAGTATCACCCCCGCCACAGGTCAATTATGTGGCATTGTGTCCCATGATTTCAACTTCCAATGAATTAGATTCAGTAGTTTACATGGTGATATCTTTGGTAGGGCTATTGGAGCTTGATATCCTTACCCCTGTCGTGACCCTCGACATGTGTTCCTTCCAAAGCATTATTCTTTCGTCTAGTGAATATCTCTTGGAATCCATGACTGAGTTATGTCCCTTGACATAGTTTCCTTCTAGAGCATTGTCCTCTTGGAATCCATGATCAAGATGAAAGCTATGAACATGGTTTTCTGATTTCAAGATCATTAAAAGATGAAACTATATGTGAGGATAGTTTTCGTGTCTCCGTAGCAACCTCGTTAAAAAATGAAACAAATGTCTTGAGCATAGTTTTCCTCTCTGTAGCAAGCTCGTTAAAAAATGAAACAAAGGTCTTAAGCATAGTTATTTTCCTGTGTCAAGCTCGTTAAAAAATGAAATAGTCACCTCTCCCATCAGGTTGAGTCTTTCGCTAGATCTCGTAGATGTTGAGTCGAGTCTTTCATTAGGTATCGTATTTGAACCTTCTTTTCATCCACTTGTATCCTTTTTCTCCATCTAGTATAGAAATTGGTGACAACCTCAAAGTCGGTGAATGAATTGAAGCTTGGGGGGGCATGTCTCCATCCTTTGATTATCATTCTGGATTTAAGCCACTAGCTTTTCAAGCTGGGGGTAGAGTACCAACCATCCATGGGTATCCCAACCTTTGGAAATTATGTTGGGAATTTACAAGCATAGTTTAATTTTGTTTCAAGCTTGTGTAAAAATGAAACCAATACCGAGCTTAGTCTTTTTTCTTTCTCTCGCTTGTAAATACATGAGAATGTAACCGAGTATAATTTTATCACTTTTTAGGACTCGTAAAATTTATACGAAAAATGAACCCCTTGGAGTCTCCTTTAACCTCTTTTCAGACTCTCTAAACATGAAAAGATTGTCGAGTGATCTTGCTTCTTTTCACACTCGTTAAAAGGTTTGAAAGGGCATATTGCGAGTGGTAGTTTATCTCTTTTTCGGCCTCATGAGACTAAAATTATGAAAAAGGACAACCCTGGAGTCTCCTTTAAGTACCTTTTAGACTCTCTAAACATGAAAAATCACCGAGTTTACCTTCTGTGGACTCGTTAAAAAGAGATACATTGAAGGGCCCACATGAGACCGAACCCTTACTTCTTCTAGTTCGTTAAACAAAGGAAGAGGGACTTACCGAAGGTGAGTTATATCGAGCATGTGTTACCCTCCTCGAGCTCGTTAAATTAAAAGGAGGTACTCGTCTATCTGTATGGGGGGGGAATTTGAAGGAAGCAAGCTAAGCAATTTTTGAAAACATCACAAATCACTCTTACGGTCGCCCTTGAACATGACACTTTGTCTTTGCATACATTTTAATCCGCTGAACCTTTTCACTAAACAAATCCTCTGAGTTTCTTTACTCCTTTGGGTCACCCGAAAAAAGTCACATTATCCGCTGCATTCTTATGTTTTGGTCCATGTCGTGTTTCAGTTGTTGTGCCTCAGTGTTCAAGGGAAGTATCTTCCTCGAGAGTCAACCATAAAAAATTTCCTGTTTCAATACCCATGTCAGTCCATGTTCATTTGATCCACCAATTTACATCTCTGTGTTAGTTTCGTGTCGTTGATGGTGGATACATCAAAGCCCTCCTGCGACAAGTCTGTTCTTGTCAACTTCAACACATTATCCGAGAATTAGACTTAGAAACCAGTTAGTAACTTGGGACCTGCATGTCTTAATGGAAGGCCTCCTCACTTCCAACAATGGGTTCACATCATTGACCTCTGATTGGATGATTCCAAGGATGTTCGACTTCAGCTCATCTATTCACATTCGTTGGAATGTACTAGGGTACCTTGGGAATCATTGACATCGATGGTGATTTCCCTCTCACTTGTTAACGGTTTACCTCATCGATCGGTATTCAAGTGGTTTATGCCATGTTCGACATCAGGATATCTATTCACATGGTTAGACTCGTACTACATCGGGATTTGTAAGAAGACCCTAGGTTGATTGATCACTCTGATATGTACTTTGCCCAGGTTGTGACAGAGTTTCTCTTGAATATTGACACATATACTGTCACATAGATCCACTTTGTATTGGTTCGTGGTTATGTTTTGGCGTCTCATAGATCCACTGTGTATTTTTCATGGCTACGATCAGTTCATTTCATGGAAGTATAGATCCACATTGTATCTTTGGTGGCTATACTTTTTGTTAATATAATTATGGATCTGCAGTGTATCTTATGGCTACCATACCTTGAAAGTGTTTATCACTCAAGAATATGTATGCCTGCCTTGGGTTTGAAACATATCATAATGTTTGTTTGATGGTTGTATGCAGCTTCTAATAGGTTCTCTGAGTCCGTACCCTTGGTCGAAAAAGTCTACAAATTACTTCACTCATCAGTTTCCGTCTTCTAACTTTGCACTTTTGGGGGCAATCTGTTACACATCAAAATCACTCACTTCAATGATGACTTATTGTCATCATTTCAAGTGTCGCAAGTGTCACACTTTGGCCACAAATGTCACAAGTGTCACAAATATCATGCTGTCATCTTGCCTATGTCGTGTCTTGAACAACATCACAAGAACACTTGAAGAGATCCTCAGAGACTGGTTAAAAGAAGGAGATATCATTTGACGAAGAGTACAAAGATTTTGCCTTGAGAAAGACCACTTGAAAATCACTTTTGAAGGGCAGCGCTCCCCTACCTACTAGCAGAGAGTGCTAGCACTCCTTTCCTTCCTTTGGGGGAGTGTTGCAACACTCTGTGCACCATTCTGGGGGAGCGTTGTGTTGTTGAGGAAAACAGGGGAAGATCCCCCTTATCTTTGAAGTCAGTTTGATTCGAATCTGAGGTTAAGGTTGGATATTAGGGAGGATCCAAAACTGATGGAGAAAGATCCTCACCCTATCCCAAGAATATCTAAGGTGGTTAGGCCTCTCCAAGCCTATATAAGGAGGCCTCCTCATGGTGAAAGGGGGTAGACCTTGAAGGCATCAAACTTATGATCTCATAAGCAAGATAATCAGTGAAGCATAGTCATTTTGTTTGTGGATCATTTGAGCAAGGGGTTGGACAAGGATATCTTGGTGAGGTTGTTGCATCTGCATCTACAGTTGTAAGCACTTTGCTTTGTTTTCACTAATATATATATGTGCTTGGCATGTTTCCTTTAAGTTTGTGTATGTTTCATGAACTTGTTTCTTTTGATAGATCTATTTTAAAGCTAATCATGGTAGAATAGGAAGTATGTTTTGTCGTTGCTGCTCATTGGATTGCATGACCTTCTGAAGAGCATGGAGATCAAGATCATCCTAGATCAAGCAAGGACAAACATCATTAAATGTATTTATACTCTTTTATTCTTCATCCTTAACTAGTTTAGCTTCATTAGAAGGAATTTCAGTGTCCAACATTAGCACCTTTATGTCTTGGTTATAGGGGTCTAGATCCAAGAGGAAGTTCACCTGTCTGCAAGGGGATTTTCCTATAACACTAAGTATGCCCACGGCATGTTCAAATTTGTGTTTTTTTTATGTGAACTATGATGGAAGATTGAATCATTTTGTTCCTTGTCTTGGCAATACCCTTAGTTGTTGGCTTGCTTGATATGACCCCACCATCACCATTGCATGGTAAACATTATATAGTATGAAGACAATGCTACTGAGAAGTTAATGAAATAACTATTCATGCCTTTTGGTCGGACACAGGTTTATATTTGGTCGCTTTTTATGCAGTGTTGTTAAAATGGGTTGGGTTCAAATGTTTTTCTTTTAGAAGTTGTAGTGGGTTGTTGGAGACCCATACAGCCGAGGGAAATGTTGCATGTTTTCTTTCATGTGGTAAATTATGATAGGGAACCTATGAAATAATTTTTCTATGCCATTTATCTTCCAAAATATCTGGTCGAACTGCCTATTCTTACCTTCCACTTGTTGTCTTAAACCCTGAATATTACTTTGAGATCATATTTACTCCAGTTTGAAGTTTATGGGAGCACGGTGCTTGCCCGATTAATTGGTCACGATTTTTTTTGGTCTCTTGTTTGGTCATTCTGGAAGAGATCCATACTCACCCATTCATTTGAAGTTTGTGTTCAAAATATTGAATCTTTTGGGTTCAATCATTATGTTGATTGTATAAAAGGGACACCTGTGTTCGAAATGTTTGAGGACCGAATGAGAGTGATAACGTCCATATTAATTGCATTGAACAATGGTTAAATAAATGATGGATATGAGTTTGTTGTCAACATTGTACGTGCTCATGTTGGTTTTAAAGGATTAAGTATTGGAGTTAATGTTATAGTCGTGGCTCAAAGGCTATTGTGATTTCTTATAGAGATTACAATGTTGTTCGTTATGAATTTCATATAATGATAATGTGGATACAACAGATATTGTGATTAAATAATTCCAGGCATACAGATTATTGTGTAAATAATTCTGAAGGCAGGAAGAAAATTTGTCAAAGAAAGTACCAGTTTGAATTATTGTTTTGGAAAAGGAACATTGTTAAACTTTGAAGGTATGGATAGAGATATGTTTTGATTTCGTTTAAGATAGCATGTTTTGATTTGTTTCACTTGAACATTATCCATATTGTTTCCCTATCATTCTACCATTTTATGCTAATTACATTCCCCTCACAATCCCAATTTCACTTATTGCATCTATGTTCTGTGATATAAATTTAAAAAGAAATAGTCTATGTAGAAGTGACAAAAGGGATAACATAGCAAGGGTTGGTGACTGATATTTTGATATTTTACTACATAGTCAAATTATTTGATTAATTGATGAACAATATTTGTATATGCATTCCCTATCATTCTATCATTTTCCCCTAACTACGCTCCCTCCATATTTCCCACGAACCCTATCACCCCCTGTTCACATGACAATAATGAGTGGTTTGTTATGAATGAATTTGCCTATATCTTGTGTCAATTTTTGAGCCAAATTTTGATTTATGTAAGCAGAGTGTCATGTATAGTTTATTAAAATCTTCATTATTGATGAAATGTTTCTACAGGATGAGATTTTTCAGTAGAGGAAGCAGTGGCCAAAATAACAGAGGCAGGGGAAATTGGAATCGAGGCCATAGGAGGCCTATATTTTCTATCCATTTTGACGTTGATCCTCAATAATTGAACCAATTGTTTCAAGCTGGGTTCTTTAATTGGGTTGGCCATGGAATAATGCACCCTTGACCAGAAAGACCCCCTTTTCAGCCTCCTTAGAACATCCCTTGCATTCCCGTTCCTCCACATGTGTCCATGCAACTTGAAGTCCCTGCAAATGATGGTTGGCAAGAGATCGTCAAACATATTGTCTCTCACCATAGTGGTTGGCCCACTATGTCATTACCTTTTCCACCAACTATCAATCCCAATGTCAAGATTTCCCGTGTTGTTTCACCAATTCAATCTTCACACAATAGTAAGAGATTAAAAATTGATATTCCCCAACCTGTGCATGAAAAGGAAAAAGCAGTTTCCTCCTCTTCTTCTCCCCCCAGTGATTCATCGAAATCTTTGTCTTCATGCATGCACGCATTTGAAGGATGAATGTTCCCATGTGATCATCGAGATACAACCCCAAGGGTCCAATCAATCATGGGCTACTTCTGAGAAGTCTAAGGGAAATAATAGTGGAAAAAGGAAACTTTCCTCACAAAGTGGCAAATATGGTTTTTAGATTATGTTTTTTTATGATTTCAGTTGATGAAGACAACGCTTAGTGGTTTTCAGTATTTTTGGACAACAAGCTCTATTTTGATATTTTTTGGATAATGTGGATAATGTGAACATATATATTCTTTTTGGATATGATATAAATTATTTTTGATATTTAAATATCCAGTTTGAAAGATATTAAAGGGAGTCACAAGGGTGGCACATGGTTAAAATGATATATGTTTTTTATTATATTTCATGAGTTAAAAGGGAAAAATGACAGGAGTCACAAGGGCTCCCACATACCTAGTTATTATTAATTAAAACCCTTAACTATATTATTACTATTTATTTCTCCTAACTAATTAGTTAAGTTAAATCAACTTAACTAAAGAAATTAGTTGAACTACTTCAACTTATTTGGAAAGAATACAAGTTGAATGAGAAGAAGAGGTAAGGGGAGAAGAGAAGGAGAAAACAAGACTAAGGTTTGTTCTTTGGTCACATGAGATAGTTTCATTTTTCATTCATTTTTGAGTTTATTCAAAGCTTAATTCTCTTTTTGACAGAAGGGTCTTATTGTAGACAGAAAGGTTCAAGACTGAACCAAACTTTTAAGACGCTTGTTTTAGAGGTGTTGATCCATCCTTGATAGTCTGTGTATTCTTGTATGTTTGTGAATTAAGTTTGATGGCATATAAAGGATATCTTGTAGAGTCAAAATGGCAGCAGTTTGTGGCAAGTTGATCCAGATTATAAATTTTATTTTTACTTTATTGTTGGAGTCTTTTTGTATGGTGTTCATCGGGGATCTCTAAATCAAACTTTGATCCATGCCCTTGCATTGATTTTGTAAAGAGAAAAACACTTTTGATATCTCAGAATGAAATAAAATCAGATTGCTATTATGTCTCATATATGTGTATTTGTGACTTGGTTACTTTTTGACTTTGATCTCCATGTTTACTTTATCATAGAATCTATGTACATTACAATAAGTTAAATAAATTTTATTTTATTGCAACATTTTTTTCATTAATAAATCAACTGCAATCCTTGTAATTAATACTCGTGGATTGGGAGAATATTTTGAGGCTATAAAACCATGGTTAACATTCCTGACTATCTTGTCCTAGCGAGGCAAGATCTAAAAATTATTGAGTAAGGTAATTCATACATTTTTCTTGAACATTTTTTTGGCGACCATACTGGAGAGATCTTCCATATCTCTCTGGTTGGTTGTATTCATAATTATCATTGAATATTTTTTCTTTTGTTTTTTATTCTTTGACTATTTTCTTTTCCTCATGACAGTACCTGCTACAAGGCAACCCAATATTGAGCATGGTCTTAAAGGCCAAACCAACATTTCCTTAGCTTTATTCAATACCATCTTAGAAACTGCTATTACCCGGGTTGAGCTTGAACACTTGTGGGATGTAATTGAACAAGACATAAGTATTCATGAACGTTGGGAGGCTAGACAAAGGCATACTAGGAATCAATTATAGCTTTATTTTTCCTAAAGTTATTCTTCTTTTTCATGTCCTCAAATCCTCGCATCTCTAGAAGAAGAAGAGGATTGTCTCCTGAAATCACTCCTATCATTGAGATAGGAAGAAGGAAATTTATTTTGTCAACCCAACAAGGTACTCTAAGGAGAAATTTTTCTGATTTGGCTAGTTCACCTTTCTCACCCTCACCCATCATTTACAAAATGCCATCTGTGGGTGGGTCTGGTGGCACTGGAGGGGCCTCATCATCTCAACCTTCGACCTCATCAATAATTGGTAGTTTGTATAGCCATTAGATTCATGTCTAATAAACTACTAACCCTGCTAAGGTCATAAAGAAGTATGGGATTTTTCAATTCGAGGAAGATGCTACTACTACCCCATGGCATCTCCTACCCTCTCCCTTGAACCTAGCACCTGTTATTCATCTGCTACCAAAATTTAAAGAGCATCTTCCTAGGTTTTGAGGAAATAATACAACCACTACAAACGAACACTTAGTGGCATTCACTAATTCCTGTCACAGTATAGGAGCTAACGACAATGATACTTGCATGCGCTTATTTTTCAACTCCCTTGAAGGGAAAGCAACAAAAAATTTCTTTGATCTACCTCCCAAGATTCTTTCCACTTGGGAAGAGTTAGTTTACTGGTTCAAGTCCACTTATGGGCAGTCTAAGAGCCCAGCTGAATAATTATGGGAATACAATAACATTACATACAAGGATGGTGTGACTATTAAGTATTTCAACCTTCGTTTCACCAAGTTGTATAATAAAATTACCGAAATTATTCGCCCCCAGAATGGAGCCGATTTTATGCATTACTATAATTCTCTACCTTCCCCTTATCAGAATAGTCTTGAAGAAAAAGCTACTGAAAATCTTGGTTCCACTCTTCATACTTGTCTAGAGTATGAATAACAGCTAGAAAGAACAGGTCTCCCCAAGGGGGACTCGATTAAACAAACATACATGTATGCCCTCCTACAACCTGTACAGGATATGAACAATCAGATGTTAGCATACGAGAGAAAGGGAAATGTCCCTTCACTTACTCCTAGGGAATAATCTTCTTCTTCACCATCTTTTAGGAATACCAATGAAAACAACTTTTATCCCAAATCCATCATGTCTCGCAGTTGGTGTAACTTTTGCAAGGAAAATTACGAGGAAAGTACTTGGGAGGTAAAGAAGAGTGCCAGAGATAAAATATTTGGCAAAAATATTGAAACCACCATTGTTGTTCTATATTGGGAATAATCAGAAGATGTCATGATCATAAACACTAGGAATAAATCTTATGCTTCAAAAGGAAAATATGATCCCCCTCGTACTTCTTCTATCCCAAGCTCATCTTCGCCAGTTTTTATTGTACAAACCACTAAAACTCATGATATTCAAGGAGTTCCCTCCCCTCTTCCCTCTTCCAAATATAACATTCTCAACCAATTGGCTAATATCAAGGCCGATGCTACTCTTCTGGACATGGTTGTCGTCCCATAACAAAAAAAGCATCTAAAAAATTTCATGGAAGGAAAAGCTTCCACCATAGAGAATCTCTTTGAAGAGGCAAAATAATAGAATTCTATTGTAAATAAAGTAGGTGTAAATAATTTTAGACACCCTGTAAAAAACCCTTCATTTTTCATTTCTGTAAAAATTATGGATAAAATAGCCCATTGTTTCCTAATTGATGGCGGTTCGGGTCCAAGCATAATGTAAACAATTATTATGGAAGAGCTAGGATTATCATGTACTAATGAAACTTCTAGAAGAATTCTCTCATATAATATTCTACAACAGTTGACTATAGGTGAAATCAAAGACATGACTTTGGTTCTGTGCGTACATCCTGAAATAAGGACAACCCTTAACATCCAGGCAATTAACATGCTAGTAAGTAACTATTCTATCATCTTAGGAAGAGACTGACAAGCCTTGATGGGTGGATATATTTCACTTGATGGGACACACTTATCCATTCCTCATAATGGAAAGAATATCATATCCCTAAGGGAAGGAAGAATATCACCGTATATAGAGAGCATTCCATAGCCTAACGTAAACTATGTCAAAGAGGACTTAGGAGTGTACTCCATATTTGTGGATTAGGATGACACTACCCTTGAACAAATTGATCTGGAGGATGGTATGTGGCACATGCATTTCGATGTCTCATGCTCCAATAAAGCTAATGGAGCTGGAATTATCTTATATTCACCTATAGGTAAAATTCACAGCGTTTCCTATAGGTTAGAATTTTATTGCACAAACAACGTCACCGAGTTTGAATCATTATTACTAGGCATTGAAAATGCTTATAATTTAGGTTGTGGACACCTTACAATTTTTGGGGACTCTGAACTTGTTGTGAACCTTGTACATAAAATATATTCTCCTAGAAATAATTTGATGAAACGCTACACCCAATATATTTGGATGCTTATCTCGAACTTATTATCATTTAACATCACTCATGTTAAAATGGAACTTAATTCAATGGATGAGAGGTTAGTTGTATTTGCAGCCTCTCCTACTTGGCAACTTCTGCCACAAAGACCTGATTGTACTTTTCAATCTTTATATCGTCCTCCTATTCCTGACAATGTAGGATCATCACAAGTCTTCCCTAATGATGAGGGCATCTGTTCTTTCATACAAAATGAACCATATAATCCCATGGAGATTATATCCATGGGAAACAAAAAAAATTTGAAAGGCTTGACTCCTCTAGAAAGTTCATTTTCATCGAGTGATGTAGGCAATAAAGAAACCCATAAATAAGAGGAGTAAAAAAGGAAAGTGGATGAAACCATTTCCTTGAACAATGGAACACTCGATTCCCCAAATAATTTTAAGATAGGTGCCCAATGTACTGATGAAGAAAAGTTGAAATTCACTGAGTTACTTCATGAATTTCAAGACGTTTTTGCTTGGTCGTATGAGGATCTTCGTGGTTTTGATCCTTCTCTTATACAGTATGACATTCCTATCATGGAAGGTATAAAACCAATTAGGAAAAAACAAAGACCCATTAACCTCGCACTTGAAGCTACTATTAGGAAGGAGTTGAAAAAACTCTTGAAGGTTGGGATAATTTTTCCTGTTAAGTATTCTGAGTGGGTTTCCAATTTGGTTCCCATTTGGAAAACAACTAGTAGATCCAAATGTGCGTTGATTTCTGTGCATTGAATAGAGCAAGCGTAAAAGACCATTTTCCTCTCCCTAATATGGAAATGATTTTGCAGCAAGCTACAAGGTCACAAACGATGTCCTTACTTGATGGCTTTTCTGGTTATAATTAGATCAAGGTAAAAAGGACTGATAAATATAAAACCACTTTGATTAACAATATTCTGTAAGTATTGTTAATCAATAACAATCAAGTTCAAAGCTTTCATGATTTCCCCCTTGTAGACATCACTGGAATTGCTCTCTGCTTCCAGTACTAATGTTAGATAGATAATTGGATTTTCATCCCTACTTTCTCCTTTTTGTTTCTTCCCTCCACCCTGAGATCGAAGAAGAGAACACCATAAATTTTTCTCCTTTAAACAATAAAAGCCTTCACTATGACCAATGGAATGTTATGCATACAAGAATAAACCATCCAATGATTCCTCAAAATTCGTGTCTTCCCGCATGCATTTGAAGGATGATTATTCCCATGTGATCAACAAGATACAACCCTAAGGGTCCAATCAACCATGAACTACTTCTGAGAAGTCTAAGGGAAACAAC
The DNA here is from genome assembly GCA_009831015.1 of Picea engelmannii. NCBI lineage: Eukaryota > Viridiplantae > Streptophyta > Pinopsida > Pinales > Pinaceae > Picea > Picea engelmannii. The sequence goes on along the minus strand of ML778139.1, from coordinate 605,939 downwards.
AGTCAAAAAAGAAAAATTGCCTCACAAAGTGGCAAATATAGTTTTTAGATTGTGTTTTTTTATGATTTCAGTTGATGAAGACAATGCTTAGTGGTTTTTAGTATTTTTCGAAAACAAGCTCGGTTTTGATATTTTGTGGATAATGTGAACATATATATTATTTTTGGATATGATATAAATTATTTCTGGTATTTAAATATCTAGTTTTAAAGATATTAAAGGGAGTTACAAGGGTGGCATATGGTTAAAATGATTTTTTTTTTTGTATTATATTTCATGAGTTAAAAGGAAAAAAAGACGAGAGTCAAAAGGGGTCCCACCTACCTAGTTATTATTAATTAAGACCCTTAACTATATTATTTTTATTTATTTCTCCTAACTAATTAGTTAAGTTAAATCAACTTAACTAAAGAAAGTAGTTGAACTACTTCAACTTATTTGGAAAGAATAAAAGATGAATGAGAAGAAGAGACATGGGGAGAATAGAAAGAGAAAGCAAGACTAAGTTTTTCTCTTTGGTTGCATGAGATAGTTTCATTTTTCATTCATTTATGAGTTTATTCAAAGCCTAATTCTCTTTTTTAAAGCGGGGTCTTATTGTAGACATCAAGGTTCAAGACTGAACCAAACCTTTCAGATGCTTGTTTTAGAGGTGTTGATCCATCCTTGATAGTCTGTGTAGTCTTGTCTGTTTGTGAATTAAATTTCATGGATGATAAAGGATATCTTGCAGATTCAAAATGATAGTAGTTTGTGGCAACCTTAGACAGATTATAAATTTTAGTTTTACTTTATTGTCAGAGTCTTTTTGTATGGTGTTCATCAAGGATCTCTAAATCAGACTTTGGTCCATGCCCTCGCAGGGGTTTTGTAAAGAGAAAAACTCTTTTGATATCTCAGAATGAACTAAAATCATATTGTTATTCCGTCTCATATATGTGTATTTGTGACTTGGTTACTTTTTGCTTTTGATCTCCATGTTTACTTTATCATAGAATCTATGTACATTACATTAACTTAAATAAATTTTATTTTATTGCAACATTCTTTTCATTAATAAATCATCATCAATCCTTGTAATTAATACTCACGGATTTAGAGAATATTTCGAGGCTATAAAACCGGAGGAGACACTCCCGAATATCTTTTCCTAGCTAGGAAAGATATGAAAATGATTGAGTAAGGTAATTATTACCTTTTTCCTCAACATTTATTTGGTGACCATACTCAAAGATCTTCCATATCTCTCTGGTTGATTGTATTCATAATTATCATTGAATATTTCTACTTTTGTTTTTTATTCTTTGTCTGTTTTATTTTCCTCATGCCAATACCTGCTACAAGGAAGCCCAATATTGAGCATGGTCTTAAAGACACAACCAACATTTCCTTAACGTTATTCAATACCATCTAAGAAACTGCTAATACCTGGGTTGAGCTTGAACACTCGTGGGACGTAATTGAACAAGACATAAGTATTCGCGAACGTTGGGAGGCCAGAAAAAGGAAGCCTAATATTGAGCATGGTATTAAAGAAAAAACCAACATTTCCTTAACGTTATTCAATACCATCTAAGAAACTACTAATACCCGGGCTGAGCTTGAACACTCATGGGACGTAATTGAACAAGTCATAAGTATTCACGATCGTTGGGAGGCTAGAAAAGGGAAGCCTAGGAATCAGTTGTAGCTTTCTTTTTCCTAAAGTTAATCTTCTTTTTCATGCCCATAAATCCTTGTATCTCTAGGAGAAGAAGAAGATTGTCTCCTGAAATCACTCCTATCATTGAGATAGGAAGAAGGAAAGTTATTATGTCAACCCAAAAAGATACTCTAAGGAGAAATTTGTCTGATTTGTATAGTTCACCTTTCTCACCCTCACCCATCATTCACAAAATGGCATATGTGGGTGGCTCTGGTGGCACTAGAGGGGCCTCATCATCTCAACCTTTGGTCTCATCAGTAACTGGTAGTTTTTATAGCCATCATATTCCTATCCAATCAACTACTAACCCTGCTAAGTTCATAAAGAAGTATGGGCTTTTTCAATTTGAGGAATATGCTACTACTACCCCATGGTATGTATCCTCTCTCTTAAACCTAACACCTACTACTCGTCCGCTACCAAAATTTAAAGAGCATCTTCCTAGGTTTTCAGGAAATAATACAATCACTACAAGAGAACACTTAGTGGCATTCTCTAATTCCTCCCACAATATAGGAGCTAATGACAATGATACTTGCATGCACTTATTTGTCAACTCCCTCGAAGGGAAAGCAATGACATATTTCTTTGATATCCCTCACAAGATTCTTTCCACTTGGGAAGAGTTAGTTTACTAGTTCAAGTCCACTTATGGGAAGTCTATGAGCCCATCTGAACAAATATGGGAATACAATAACATTGCATACAAGGATTGTGAGACTATTAAGTCTTTCAACCTTCATTTCACCAAGTTGTATAATCGAATTCCTAAACTTATTCACCCCTAGAACCAAGCCTCTTTTATGCAGTACTATAATGATATACCTTCCCTTTATTGGCATAGGCTTGAAGAAAAATCTATTGAAAATCTTGGTTCTGCTCTTCATACTTGTCTAGAGTATGAAAAAAAACTATAAAGAACAAGTCTCCCCATGGGGGAATCTATTAAACAAATGAACATGTCTTCCCTCCTACAACTTGTACATGATATGAAAAATAGAATGATATTATATGAGTGAAAGGGAAATGTCTCTTCACTTATTCATGGGGAATCATCTTCTTCTTCACCATCTTTTAGGAATACCAATGAAAACAACTTTCAGCCCAAATTCATCATGTCTCGCAGTTGGTGTAAATTTTGTGAGGAAAATCCTGAGGAAAGTACTTATGAGGTAAAGAAGAGTGCCAAAGATAAAATCTTTGGAAAAAATCCTGAAACCACCATTGTTTTTCTAGATTGGGCAGAACCGAAAGATGTCATGATCATAAACACTAGGAATAAATCCTATGCTTCAAAAGGAAAATATGATCCCCCTCGTACTTCTTCTAGCCCAAGCTCATCTGGACATAGATATGTTTTGATTGTGTTTAATATATCATGTTTTTATTTGTTTCACTTGAACAATATCCTTATCGTTTCCCTATCATTCTACCATTTTTCGCTAATTGCATTCCCCTCACAATCCCAATTTCACTTATTATATCCTTGTTCTGTGATATAAATTTAAAAAGAATCAGTCTATGTAGAAGTAACAAACTGAATAACATAGCAAGGGTTGCTGACTGATATTTTGATATTTTATTACATAGTTAAATTGTTTGATTAATTTTTTAACAATATTTGTATATGCATTACCTATCATTCTATCATTTTTCACTAACTACGCTCCCTCCATATTTCCCACAAACCCTAGCACCCCCTATTCACATGGAAATTAATGAATAGTTTGTTATGGATGGATTTACATGTATCTCATGTCAATTGTTTAGCCAACTTTTGATTCATGTAAGAAGAGTGTCATGTATGGTTTATTAGGAGCTTCATTACTAGAAAATTGTTGCTATAGGATGAGATTTTTAAGTAGAGGCAATAATGGACAAAATAACTGAGGCATGGGAAATTGGAATACATGCCATAGGAGGACTAGATTTTCTATCCATTTTGACGTTGATCCTCAAGAATTGAACCAGTTGTTCCAATATGGGTTCTTTAATTAGGTTGGCCATGTAATAATGCACCCTTGACCTAAAAGACCTCCTTTCCATCGTCCTCGAAACATTCCTCACATTCTCGTTCCTCCACATGTGTCCTTGCAGCCTGAAGTCCCCACAAATGATCATTGGCAAGAGATCATCAACTAGCCTGTCTCTCACCATCATGGTTGGCCCACTATGTCATTTCCTTTTCCACCACCTGTCAATCCCAATGTCTAGATTGTCGTGTTGTTTCGCCAGTTCAATCTTCACATGCCAGTAAGAGATTAAAAATTGATATTCCCCAACTTGTGCAAGACAAGGGAAAAGCAGTTGCCTCTTCTTCTTCTCCCTCCAATGATTCCTCGAAATCTATGTCTTCTCGGATGCATTTGGAGGATGATTGTTCCCATGTGATCAAAAAGATACATCCCCAAGGGTCCAATCAACCATGGGATACTTCCGATAAGTATAAGGGAAACAACAGTGAAAAAAGGAAAATTTCCTCACAAGTGGAAAATATGGTTTTTAGATTATGTTTTTTTATTATTCCAGTTGATGAAGATAACGCTTACTGGTTTTTAGTATTTTTTGACAACAAGCTCTGTTTTGATATTTTGTGGATAATGTGAACATATATATTCTTTTTGGATATGATATAAATTATTTCTAATATTTAAATATCTAGTTTGAAAGATATTAAAGGGAGTTACAAGGTTGGCATATGGTTAAAATGATTATTTTTTTTTGTATTATATTTCATGAGTTAAAAGGAAAAAATGATGGGAATCACAAGGGGTCCCACCTACCTAGTTATTATTAATTAAGACCCTTAACTACATTATTATTATTATTTTCTCCTAACTAATTAGTTAAGTTAAATCAACTTAACTAAAGAAAGTAGTTGAACTACTTCAACTTATTTGTAAAGAATAAAAGATGAATGAGAAGAAGAGACAAGGGGGGAATAGAAGGAGAAAACAAGAATAAGGTTTTCTCTTTGGTTGCATGAGATAGTTTTAGGTTTCATTCATTTCTGAGTTTATTCAAAGCCTAATTCTCTTTTTGATAGTAGGGTCTTATTGTAGACAACAAGGTTCAAGTCTGAACCAACTTTTCAGATGCTTGTTTTAGAGGTGTTGATCCGTCCTTGATAGTCTGAGTATTATTGTTTGTTTGTGAATTAAGTTTCATGGATGATAAAGGATATCTTGCAGAGTCAAAATGGCAGCAATTTGTGGAAAGTTGATCTAGATTATAAATTTCAGTTTTACTTTATTGTCAGAGTCTTTTTGTATGGTGTTCATCGGGAATCTCTAAATCAAACTTTGGTCCATGCCCTCACAGGTGTTTTGTAAAGAGAAAAGAACTTTTGATATCTCAGAATGAAATAAAATCAGATTGTTATTCTGTCTCATATATGTATATTTGTGACTTGATTACTTTTCGCTTTTGATCTCCATGTTTACTTTATCATAGAATCTATGTACATTACAATAAATTAAATAAATTTTATTTTATTGCAACATTCTTTTCATTAATAAATCAGCCTCAATCCTTGTAATTAATACTCGCGGATTGGGAGAATATTTTGAGGCTATAAAACCTCAGGTGGCATTCCCGACTATCTTGTCCTAGCTAGGTAAGATATGAAAATGATTGATTAAGGAAAATCATACCTTCTTCCTCAAAATTTATTTGGCGGCCATACTGGGGAGATGATTTCTTAGAACACATGAAGGGCACTATGATTTCTTGGTCATGCCTTTTGGATTTACTAATTCTCCTTCTAATTTTGAAATCCTTATGAAAAGAAAAAATTGACCTTGTCTTAGAAATTTTGTGTTTCTTTTCTTTTATTGTATACTTGTTTATAACAAATCATGGGAAAAACAAATTAAACATATGGACAAAGTCCTAAAATTCTTGAGAACAATCAATTTCATGTAAGAATGTCCAAATTTATTGCTCTTTGGAATCAAGAAGTAGAGGATTTGGGTCATATTGTTTCATAGAAAGCAAAAAAAATTGGCCCTCAAAATATTCAAGCTATCACAAAATGGCCCATTCTTGATAACATCAACAATATTAGAGGATTTTTGGGTCTTACAAGAGAGTATAGAAAATTTGATAAGAATTATGCATGCATTGTATGCCCACTCATGTCACTCTTGAAGAAAAGTTAATTTGTATGAAATGAAGAGGCTACATTAGCATTCTCGCACTTGAAGGATGCTATGACTTCTATACCAGTGTTGGAAACAATCGATTTTGTTAAAACATTCATAGTCAAATGTGATGCATTGGGAGAAGGAATTGGAGTGATATTGATGCAAGTAGGGAGACTAGTGGCTTTTGAATATAAATATATCAAGGGAAAATACATGGTAACATATACTTATGAAAAATAAATGTTATCAATTTTACATGCAATCAAAAAATGGTGACAATATCTCATTGGGAGGCATTTTAAAGTCAAGACAGACCGTGATATCCTAAAGTACTTTTTGGAGAAAACATTGTCGTCAAAACAACAACAAAAATGAGTAGCTAAAGTGAAATGTTTTGATTTTGAAATAATATACAAAAAATGGAAGGATAATGTGGTAGAAGATTCCCATTCTAGAAGAAGCATCCAGTTTATAATCCACCACATCTTCCATTCTTGAGTGGTTGGAACAAGCTAGACATGAATGGAAAGAAGACAATAGTATTAGACAAAAAATACAATGTCTAAATGAAAGGAATAACTATATGGAACATGTTTATTGGAAGAGAGATATCATTTGGTACACAGACATAATAGTTTTATGTCCTCAATCAAATTTTAAAAAACAAATACTAAAGGAGTCTCATACCTATCCCATGGAGGAACATTTAGGGTTTCTCAAAACATATCAAGGGATCAAAAAAGATTTTTTTGGAAGGAATAAAGAAATATATTCAAATATTTTATGGGAGTATCAAGTGTGCCAACAAAATAAAGCAGAGATAATCAATATTCTAGGGTTACTTCAATCCTTACACATACCTAATTAAAGATGGGAAGAGATGATCCGGATTATTTTCGGCACGAAATGAGAGTGGAGATATAATAAAGAAATGCACAGAGATATCATGTATATCCAATAATATAACAGAAATATATCAGAGATGCAACCATAAACACAGAGATACAATAATACATGATTTATATTAATGAAAGAAATGTACAGAGACTGTAAAAATACAGAGTGAAAGACTCACTAGAATGGTGGCAACTTATCTCTGAGAAGAGATGTGACGGCTACTTGCATTCGCAAGAAGATGATTACAATGAGGATCTAAAGGCCTTTTTACAATAAACATGAATTCTAAAAACCCTAGACATCCAAAAACCTAACCCTAGGAGATGAAGCACCAAAAGTCATGTGGGCCCCGTTTGGGTAAGTTAGTACATCGACTTCCCGGGGTCGTAACTTTTGCATACGATCTTTGTTTTAGGCGTATGATAGCTCGTTGGAAAGGTATTTTCAAGGAGATTCATTTTGAGGGCTCAATCATGCCTTCAGATATCATTGTGAACCTTGATCTCGAAAAACCTTCATTTAGGCCCTCAAAATGTTCCCAAAAGTTAAAACCTGCTAAAAATAGTAAATTGCCAAAATTGCCAGAAAACTATTTTGAGCCAGTCGGAAAAGGTGGGTGGCCACTGATATCCACCTGGATCATTCTAACCTCCTATGGAAGAAATGGTCTCCATTGCATTGAGTTCCTGGGGGAGAGGGAAAAGCGTTTACTGGATCTGCATCTTGGTGAGCTGCTTGTATTGTTGGAGACGTTGCGCTGCTTAGTTTGTGGAAGTCTGTCATGAACCTGTTGAAGCTGAGGTTGTTCAACAAGTCGAGATACATGAGGGAAGGTGTGCAGAAGGAATCTTTGTGCTTTGCTGCAACCTTGTTGACCTACTTCTGTTGGATAGAAGGTGCATGGGGCGAGGCTGTAGTGGTTGCAGTGTCCTTTTGTTCCCCTTTTGAACAGATTGTGAAGAAGCTGAATTTTGCAATATGAGATACTACCTTGAGACACTTTTTAGGTGGAACAATAGTTGGAAATACCTCTAGTATTCTGTAGAGATGACCCCCCAAAGTAACAATGACACTATGGTTTCGAGACTCATAAACAACATGGCGTCTCCACATATATGGTTGGCCCAAGAGAACATCACAGACATCCAGTGGGGAAAAATCACATAATACCTCATCCTTGAAGGGTTGGATGCCATATGAAAATCAACACTATTGGATGACACAGAGATCTTGTCCTTGCCGAAGTCACCTGATGTTGTATCGTTGCGGGTGTGGTGTTGTCGACAATCCCAATTGTTTGACAACCTCTGCTGAGATGAGGTTTTTCTGGATTCCACTATCAACAATAAAATGAAGCGAGGTCCCCTTCACCCACATCTGTGAATGGAAAAGGCTCTCCCCCTCTTCAGGATCTATTGGTTCTTCTAGTTGAATTGTTGCGGTCGCGAAAATAGCAGTGGGGTCTGTGTCAATGATCTGTCCTTTACCAGTATTTTCAAAATCAGATTATGAATTAGGGTTTGGCTCCTTGTCTTTGATCTTAGCCACCAATGACCATTTTGAGCGACATTCATCGGTGTTGTGCCAGGGGATTTGTTGGAAATCACACAATTTTCTGGTGTCCTTCTTTGCCTTCCCGTGACCCTTCTTTTCCTGTGTCTTGGACTAGTTTTCAGAATATTGTTTGTTAGGGTCGTCTTTGTCATACTTTGGTTATTGCAAATTTGCAGAACCGAATTCTCATTTGTTCTGGTGCTTAAATTTATGCTCAATTTTAACAGCATATCAATAAGCAGCACCGAGTGATGAGATGTCCAGAAAATCCATTTCAGTCTAGATGTATTTGTGTAGAGCCCCACGGTATTTTAGAACCAAATGTTGCTCGGAGTCTTTGATACCTAGCTTGGTGCACAAGGTATGGAAGGCATTGGTGAACTTCGGAACTGCTTGGCCCCTCTCTTGCCACAGTGTGGTCCATATCATGTACTGGTGCTCATAGTTGCCAATAGGGTAGTATTGTTCCTTTACCGCATCCACAAATTAAACATCCCAAGTGGGATCAACCCCATATATTTCAGAATCCTATGTGGAACTCTGCTCCCAATAAGTTTCCCACCAATGTTTAACATGGGGGAGAGCTTTAAGGAGTGCGAATGTGATCTTTTCTTTGTCGTTTTTTTTTTGAAAAGAGAAATAACCTTCTAGCAGATTTAACCATTTGTCTAGGGCTTATGCATCTATCTATCCTTCAAATATAGGAATATCAAAATTAACTTGTACCTTGAAAGGCGAGGTGCCTCCAAAGTGGTCGATTGATGAATATGTGCCTATTGCTATTGGCAGGCGTTGAAGGATGTGGAAAAAATTCTCCATCATTTCGTCCCTCTGTCGTGTGAGAGCTTGCTCAAGCAACAGACTGATAGGATCGTCTGCTCCGTCATTTTTCGTTTCTTCTGCCATTGAGGGTTTCTTGGGTGTGTGAGAGTGATTGTCCTCAAGAGAGACAAGCTCGAGACCCAACTTGATATACTTAGACCTCGTCGGGGACATGCACTGAAAAAAATGACCAAGAACAACCTGCTCTGATACCACTGATCCGAATTATTTTCGGCACGAAATGAGAGCGGAGATATAATAAAGAAATGCACAGAGATATCATGTATATCTAATAATATAACAGAAATATATCAGATATGCAACCATAAACACAAAGATACAGTAATACATGATTTCTATTAATGAAAGAAATGTACAAAGACTGTAAAAATACAGAGTGAAAGACTCGCTAGAATGGTGGTAGCTTATCTCTGAGAAGAGATGTGATGGCTACTCGCATTCGCAAGAAGATGATTACAATGAGGCTATGAAGGTATTTTTACAATAAACAGGAATGCCAAAAACCGTAGACATCCAAAAACCTAACCATAGGAGATGAAGCACCAAAAGTCATGTGGGCCCCATTTGGGTAAGTTAGTACATCAACTTCTCGGGGTCGTAACTTTTGCATACGATCTCCGTTTTAGGCGTATGATAGCTTGTTGGAAAGGTATTTTCGAGGAGATTCATTTTGGGGGCTCAATTATTCTTTTGACTATCATTTAGAACCTAGATATCGAAAAACATTCATTTAGGCCCTCAAAATGGCCCCAGAAGTTAAAACCTGCTAAAAATAGTAAATTGCCAAAATTGCCAGAAAAATGTTTTGAGCCAATCGGAAAAGGTGGGTGGCCACCGATATCTACCTAGATCAAGAGATATCAATGTACTTTATTAAATTTTTACCAAAATAAAAAGGTAAAGATGTCATTTTTTTGGTTGAGGATAGACTCACAAAATATGCACATTTACATGGAATTCAAAGTACATATACCGTGAGCCAAGTAACATAAGTGTTCATGAAGGAAATTCATAGGCTTCATGGATTTTATACAGTAATAGCAAGTGACAGGGATCCAAAATTGATAAGAAACTTTTGGAAAGAGTTATGGAAGATAATGGGAATAACACTAGCCATGAGTTCAACATATTATTGGCAAACATATGGTCAAACAAAAATAGTTAACATATGTTTAGAGGTTTATATTCATTGTTATTATTAAGAAAATAAATAGCAATTGATCAAGTGGATTCCTCTAGAAAAATGGTGGTATCATACCACTTGTCACATAGCTGCTAAGATGTCTCCATTTGAAGCTATTTATGGATATCCAACTCCTAATATCGCATCCTTTTTACAAGACCATTCCAAAGTACAAATAGTAGACTCAAATATGGAAAAGAGTAAAGAAACTTTGAAAACTATTAAAGAAAACCTTCAAATGGACTATAATAAGATGAAGCTATAAAAAGCATATCAACGTTAAATTCAAATACAATTTCAGGTGGTGGATTAGGAACTATTGAGACTTCAAACTTATAAGAAATCAACTCTTGAACAAAAGAAGAACAAAAAAATAGCGCCAAAAATATGTGGACCCTTCAATATTCTTCATTATATTGGAGAAGTGGCTTATGAGTTAGATTTTACTTCTTCTCACATTAAAAAGGTTTTCCATGTCTCTTGTCTAAAAAAGATTATAGGACAGATTATGCCAATATATACTAAACTTCCAGAATTATATAAAGAAGGAACGTTATTTTTTGAACCAGAAAAAAGTTGTAGATCAAAATTCTCTTTCTCTTTTGAATAAAACAATAATGGAGTACCTAATCAAGTGGAAAAATATGCCTCCAAAAGAAGCTACATGGGAAGATGAGAAACTCTTGAAGAAACATCCTCAATTACAAGTTTTGAGCGAAACGTGTTTTTTTAAGAGGTGGGTTATGTTGGGGCCCTAAATTTCATTCATTATTAGTATATTATTTATATTCAGTTCGACCTAAAGTGTAGGATACATCATGCATACTTTATCTCTTTTTTATAATAATTAGGAGATTCATCTGAATAAGCATTTTGTCTGGTGCATTGGATATATTGTAATAAGGGGTTTCCTCCTCAGAGAGGCCTCTTATTCATTGACTCTCTATCATTATTAAGGTGTGGGACTACTTATTATTTTTATTTTTATGCTATTTGGTGTATTTGGTGCATAATAAAGGAGCACATTGACATCTCATGTGCAAAATAATAATGTAATATGATGATCAAATGAGCTAGAGAAATCATTTATTTATAGCTAAGGAGATGAAATCACCTTATATTGTAAGGGGCACATAATCGTAGTTTGACATCTTAGATAAGAATTGAGTCAATGATAGAAGATATATATAGAATGCACCATACATAATTTCCCCTTATAATTATAGTGAATATACTAAACATTTAGTAGATTTAGTCATGAGTGTGGCCAACAAGAACAAATCCCACATTAACTTTATAGAATAATTTTATTTCAATAGGTAGAAAAAGATATGCAAGAACAATTTGGTTCAAGTTTTCTCATATATATTGTTTATATGCTTCCATAAATAACATCATGAGTGTCCCCACCTCATGAACTTATGGTTGTAATATTCTATAAGTTACCACAAAATAAGCTTGTGATCTTGATAGATACTATGGATGAAACTAAATGCATGGATATAACAAATAAAAATCACAAGGATTTTATGATATATTACAAAATTCATACATCAAACCAAGATAATCACCTATGTGGAAGAGCTATAGGTAACTCAATTGGAGTTTTAATCTATTTAATTAATATGTAAAACTACATCCAACCACACCCCAAGAATAGATAATGGTATGACTCCCAATGTCAATAGTCAATCCATAAGAAATGGCATAATGAATGAAGCATTAACATTGTCATCATGAACCCTCGAATGGGGTGACAACATGCCATGTCCAACTATGAGCACAACCACCCATGCAACACATGGCTAGAGGGAAGAACACATGATGAAATCGATGGGGAAAGGATTGAGCATGTCCCACATGCGAATTAATAGCCAGAGGATTTTTTGAGGTGGAAGACACATATCATTTAAATGACATACCCGGGAAGTAATGACAATAGTCATAACAAAGAGTAGTGGATTTGGTGCTAAGTCCAGTGGATGATCTATGGTTGTTAAATCACCCTCCCATCCAGACAAAGGAACCAACACCATAGCTCAGGGATAAAGTAGAGGTTGTAATTGTGCTCTTGGGACCTGGTTCTTGCATGATAAGCCCATAGGGACAGTGTATGAGACCCACAACTGAGCAGAAATAAAAATTCATGCAGGCCATTAATGAGATAAAAATGAGACAACATGGAAAAATTCTCAGCATATTGATTTGATAAGCACTAGGGTTTGCTTCAACTACTTCCTGCAGACTCCCTAGTCCCTTCGTGCAAGTAACGACAATAGTATTTTCTTGAATTTCATGGGTAGAGGGGCCCCCAACCATAGAGGTCAACACCTTGGTCAGAGGCTTCTGGTTCCTCAATCCCAATAGGAATATATGGTCTTGATAGAGAATTACCAGACCCTCACGCCCCCTAAGACCAAGTTTGAGTTGTAACTAATTGAAACAGAGGTGTGTCTCAAGCGAACCTTGGTGAATAAGGAAGCAATATATGAGGAATTCAATCAATATATTTTGGATACTGACACCTCCCTCTCTAGGGATACCAAGTATCATATAACCATCGACTTGTATTGACATGTCAAATCCCTTCTAGGAAAAGTAATTACAAAACGAATTAGTGTTGCATTCAACGATATTTTTCTTTAGATGGAGTACCTCGAATTGCAGATTTGTATGCTCGACCAAAAAATATCCCTCCTCATCGAGTGCACAGTTGGATTGGACCTGAAAACTCTGAGATATGACCATCCCCAGGTTCATGAAGCCTACGGGCCTCCCCACCTATCTATCTCTAACACTCTCATTTTCAATTTTTGAGTTTTACAATACTTCTGCTAGGCTAGACTAGTAGGCTTCTTACTCTCAACCTTGGCAGAAAAAGTTTCTTTACCTCTATAATTTTGTTATTAGACACTGAATATGCTAGAACATGTTGAAATTTTGGTATGCTCATTTAACCATAGACAATGCCACATCATTGTCACCCAACCATAGGCATTCACATATGCCACCCCCAAGCACAGTAACCTTTACTTAGAATAATTTTGGAAGTCATACTCTAGAACCAACAAATAAACCCTAGTTGCTAACTGCAGCAAAAACTCAAGACAAGTAGAGCACTCCTTCTCCAAGGGTAGCACACAAGAGAGAGTCTCCATATCCACAGAACAAGTACCGTACACAACTGCAACAACTGCAGTTGTACTACTCTCTCTCTTAAACTTGTGCCATACTTAGAAAGAATATCACCAAGTAAATCACCAAGAGAAATACAAAGAACAAGAGATGACCATGCACCCTTATTCCTCCTTACAGTCGTAGTTGCAACTACAACTGCAACTATCCATATGAATTGCACACTAAATCGGTGTACAAATGAGATAAAACATCCTCTATTTATATTAATCTTTCAAGTGACTTTTATGGCTGGGCCGACCTAACTTTCTGGTAATTTTATTTTTTGTTTATCTTTTTCTTGTGGAGCAGACTTGTATTTCTAGAATAAAATATTCTAATATTATCTATTATGTTAGATCGAATTGTCTTCTAGGGTTTCCACACATCTATTTAATGGTTTACTTTCTTCCAGAATATTCTATTCTAGGTCATATGTTACACCTGGAGGTAATAACCAAAACATCAACACTCCCTCTTAGCTAGGGAGGTATTAACTAAGATGTTATTCATGTAGTGGTCACAAACACATCCATCCATCTCACATGGCATGGGAAAGACTCACATGGTATTGCAAACTAGTCTATAGGTAGCATCACCATAGCCACATAGGATATCATATGATCAAACAGATCATGTAACAAGTACCACCATCATATCCGCACATTAGCCATGTAGTTGGAAAACACCTCCAACACTACCGGTTGGACCTCCAGCTAGTAAACTTTGATGCTATTGATTGACACTCTAAATGGGAATCATTTTTTACACYATAGGTCTGCATCTAGTTCATACAGAACTAGTAACTCGTCATCTCACACAAAATTTGACTCAAAAATTTAACACTCCCTCTTAACGAGGAAGGTATTCCTCTTGGCACGATCATCATCATTGCTTATGCGCTTCTACACACCTCAKTCATKATCCTTTTATCAATCATGGATCTATATGTCATAGGAAGTTCTGCACTTTCACTGGAGTAGCGTACCAGCCTTTGTTGGAGTAACATACCAACCTGCGTTGGGGTAATATGTCAACTTGTGTTGGAGTAGCATACCAGCCTGCGCTGGGGTAGCATATCGGCCTGTGTTGGATTACCAACCTGCGCTAGGGTAGCATACCATCCTGCGTTGGGGTAGCATACCAACCTTCATTGGAGTTACCAACCTGCACTAGTGTAGCATACCAACCTACATTGGGGTAGCATACCAACCTGCATTGGGGTAGCATACCAGCTTGTGTTGGGGTTACCAACCTGTCTTGGGGTAGCGTACTAGTCTGCGTTGGGGTAGCATACCATCCTGCGCTGGGGTAGTGTACCAACCTACATTTGGGTTACCAACCTCCATTGGGGTAGCATACCAGGCTATGTTCGGGTTACCACCCTGCACTGGGGTAGAATACCTGCCTACGCTAGGGTAGCATACTAACCTACATTGGGGTTACCAACCTGCGCTCAAGTAGCGTACCAACCTGCATTGGGGTTACCAACCTACACTAGAGTGTCTCCCTCTATTGGGGATCTCATCACTTCCCTCTACTGGGGAACACATCATAACACATCACTTCCCACTGCTGGAAAAGAAATCACTTCTCGCTATTGGGGAACACATCACTCCCGCTAATGGGGAACACATCACTCCCTCTCATGAGGGAAAATCCTTCTGGACGATACTAAGCTTGTCCCTAACAGAGGCTTGGTAAACATATCTGCTACTTGTTTGTCGGTAGAAATATACTGGAGCAAGTGTCTTGTCATAGTCTTCTCCCTCTTGCTGGGAGAATCCTCTAAACACAAATTAGGATTTGTACATCTCTAAGCTATTTATTTGCAACATGCTTGATCGTGTAGATCAACTTGGAAGTCACCACTTACTTCCCTTATGGTCTCGGAACCAAGGAAAATATATGTATCCCAGTCCTTCTGACTAGCTTCCTCCTTGGTCACTATAGAAAAGTCTACTAAAGCAAGGGAATCTTCCCATAATATCGCATATCTCTTCGAATCCTATGAATCTTCGATCTAGCCTTCTCAACCCATGGAATTTGTCTGTCAGTTCCAAAAGGCATCTCTCTCTTCCATTTGAATCTGAAAGTCTCTGAGTATTCATTCTCCCTCTGAAGCTTGACTCCCTCTGAGTCTGTATAATCTTTAGAGCCATCTTCTCCTCATGATATGGCTCATCAATGTTGCATCCTGCAAATTTTCATGGGACCACACTGTTAAATTTTTAATTAAAATAAGTACCAAGGAAAGTGTTTCTCTTCCCTATGCGCCTAAGGGGGAGAAAGTGTCGAATGTGAGTCCTAGTCATTTAATTTGTGAGATGCAAATTAAAATGTGACTTTATGATTAAAGTGAGGGTGAGTGAAGAGACACCAAATCTCAGCCGCCCATCTAATCTAATCTCAACCGTTAGATTAGAAAACTCCTCACCTTCCTTCATGAGGTCGACTTAGGCAAGAAGGCGCACCCATTCTTGGGCAATTGAAGCATTCTTGTTGAGAGAACAAGAGAAGTTCAAGCATTCTTGTTGAGAGAACAAGAGAGAGTAAGAGAGAGGTCGAGCTGAAGAAAAGAGACAACAGCTGAAATTTCTGGGAGTATTGGCATGCATTCCAAAGTTGTCGAACAACATTTAGTGGCACAGAAATTGAGTCTTAGCAGAGTTTTGGCACGAATTTCAAGACAGTTCGTGCAGCATTAATTGCTGGGACAACCGTACAGTTGTACGGATTTCTGGTTCAAAAATCGAGGAGCAAATCTACATGAATGTCTAGATAAGATTGTGTAAATTTCTAAAGATGAATATGGTGTAAAAGAATTTCT
>ML778139.1:523525-543814 GCA_009831015.1 Picea engelmannii | reverse complement strand
AAGCACCTTCTATCCAACAGAAGCAGGTCGACAAGGTTGCAGCAAAGCACGAAGATTCCTTCTGCACACAGTCATCTAAAATAGTCAGACTGGTTAAAAAGGTCCAAACCTTCCAGCCACAGGTTCGTGACAGATTTCCACAAGCTAAGCAGCGCGACTTCTCCAGCAAGACAAGCAGCTCACCAAGATGTAGATTCAACAAATGCTTTTCCCTCTCCCCCGGGAACTCAACGCAATGGAGACCATTGCTTCCTAAGGAGGGAGGATTGATCCAGGTGGATATCGGTGGCCACCCACCTTTTCCAAATGGCTCAAAACAATTTGCTGGCCATTTTGGCAATTTACTATTTTTAGCAGGTTTTAACTTCTGGGGCCATTTTGAGGGTCCAAATGAAGGTTTTTCGAGATCGAGGTTCTCAATGATAGCCAAAGGCATGATTTAGCCCCCAAAATGAATCTCCTTGACAATACCTTTCCAACGAGCGATCACACGCCTAAAACAGAGATCGTATGCAAAAGTTACGACCCCGGGAAGTTGATGTACTCACTTACCCAAACGGGGCCCACATGACTTTTGGCGCTTCATCTCCTAGGGTTAGGGTTTTGGATGTCTAGGACTTTTGGCATTCCCGTTTATTGTAAAAGGGCCTTCAAAGCCTCATTGTAATCATCTTCTTGTGAATGCGAGTAGCCGTCACATCTCTTCTTAGAGATAAGCTTCCACCATTCTAGCGAGTCTTTCACTCTGTATTTTTACAGTCTCTGTACATTTCTCTGATTAATAGAAATCGTGTATTACTGTATATCTGTGTTTATGGTTGCATCTCTGATACATTTCTATTATATTATTGAATATCTTCAATATCTCTGTGCATTTCTTTATTATATCTCCGCTCTCATTTCATGCCAAAAATAATCCGGATCATCCCCACCACGGGTGAATTATGTGGCAAGGTTCTGATTAGTGTTATGAATCTTAATGAGTGGACCATACTGTGAGTATACTCTTGATACTATAAGAGAGGTATTATTAATTTTTTTCCCTAGACTTTCTAATCAAAGGAAAACAACAAAATTGTTCCAAAGCAACTAGAGGCTTGGAAGATCACTGAAGAAAAAGAGATACATAGGCATTCTCTTGAATCAATGAACTTGAACCAATATTTGGCCCTTTAATATCCCATATCTATATATCATTACAATCACCACCTGATTCCTCCAACTCCTTGTTAGGTATTGATCCTAAGGTGTCTAGCTCCACCATATTTACAATCTCTGAAACTAGAGCTAAATCATTCAGTGCATCAATAAAATCACCCACTTCTATAACCTCAACATTTTTACCTTCATCCCAAAGTCACGCCCTCCCTTTTTTCTCCAATCATTTCTCAAAAAAGATTGAGGAAAATCAACTACCACATGGCCATATAAATGACAATTTGCATGTTAAAAAGAAATTTTACAATAATCCAGAATTTGTATGTGATTCCTATCTCCGACTTTGATCTCCAATGAGTCTGTAGAATCCTATACCAAGTCAATCTCCACCAGCACATGATATATAGTCTAATAAGGATTAGATATGAAGGATAAATCCACCTCTATAGACATGCAAAGTGAACCCCATATTTCCCTAATCAAGTGTTTTTTTATGTGTCTTTTGACCATTTTGTTTCACAACCTATTCGGTCAGTGGTTGAAGAAGTGGTCATGTTGATGCAATCTTCGATTGATCCCACACTTCTCTTGGAGAGTGATGAGTCTACCAAAGTGATAAAGTCAAGGCAATCTTTGGCCGATCCTACTCTTATTGTTTGGAGTGATGTGTTTATCGACTATGTCTTTAGCATTTATAGTTCAATATTTTTTGAACAAGGGGAATTTCCACTCACTTCGAGCATGCTCCCTTAAAATTCAAGGATGGTTTCCTTTGATTGAGATAATCTTGTTGAGCCTTGCCTTCCTTATTCTACACCCTTCCAAATTAGGGTTTAATATAATTCAAAAAGAATTTACTAATGTATTGTAGATGAAGGATCCTCCACAAGTATTTTATCCTCAACTTGGCAAGCTTTGGGTTCTCCCAAGATTGTGTCAGTTACTAGTGAGCCATTGGATTTCAACAAAAGACCTAGTGAATATTAGGGGATTCTTACTTAGTTTCCTATCACATTAGGTGGGAATGCCCTTTATATTTCAATATCCTTCTTGGGCATGATTATGTGTATGCTATGAGAGTTGTGGTGTCTACACTCGTTCATATGATGCATTTTCCTCACAATGGAAGCATTGTCACTGTTTATTAGATTTCATCTAATAATCACCATCCTAATTCAACTTTAGCTCAAGCTACCCCTTGCACCTACATTCCTAGTATCAAAGTTTACTCTTCCCCACCACGGGTGAATTATGTGGCATATTATCTTCGGTGTTCAATTTCTTCTTGGAAGGATAATTTACAATCATGTTTTCCTTCTCAAGACAAGGTCTCAACAATTGATCATGTGGTTTATCCAATGGGGGAATGGGAGTCCTTGCTTCCCCCTATTGCTCTGATCGATCTTGAGTTTCCACTTGAGTCTAATATTACTATTTTTGAGACCTCAAGCCCTGGTACTTGTGAGTCCTCAAGTCCTAGTTTACATGATTTCTTGGATGTTGGTTTTCCTTTAGATGAGGATATCCTTGAATCCATGATTTTGTATGGTATACCATGGGAAGAGATGCATCGCAAGTTGTTGTTTCTTCTCAAAATAGAATATTTACAAGTTGATTATTGAAGAAACCCTTGGCCTAATCCTAGCAATGGAATCTACCTAAAGAAGTACTATGCATAAGCCACAAGGTTGCGCAGTGCTTTGTACCATATTGTACTTTCAATTTTTTTTGTTTTCAAGTTTTGTATTCCATAGCACGAGCTATTATCATAGGTCTATATATTGGATTTATTAACTTTTGGATTAGTGTTTTTGGTCATATATACAAGACTTTAGAGATTTTTTTCTTTAGTATCTTGTCATGTTGATCTGTTTTGATAGGTAATGATATTGAAACTGACATTTAGGTTGGATTTTTCTGTCCATGCATTTGTCATTATCCTTTTCTTGGTTCATTTCTCCTTAGGATCAACCCCACTAAATTGCAATACAGAGCCTTGTTTGTTGTTTAGAAGTGTTGTAGTTCACGTGGTAGAGCCTACCATTCATGGGTTCCCTAGTTGGAATGTTGTTCTCATTTTGGAACCCATGTTGAAGTACTTTCATAAGCTTGAGAGCCCTATTTGGTCCCACCGTGATTTTGTGTTGAAGCCACATGACTTCTTCTCAATCGTTTTTTGTCCAGTACTTGCGGGGGTCCCACATTTTTGTGTTGAGTTGTTATACTTCATTTCATCTTCTCGCTTGTGATTTTGAGCCTAATGTTGGCTTCATCTTGTTGTCATATAGCCTATTTCTTATGCATTATATTCAGTTTCCAACCTTTTCATTTATAGCCTCTGCGACTTGACACATGTATCCATAGAGGAAACTTTCCCTCGAGTGTCCATATCCTGCACACGTTCCTTGCATTGAGAAGATGTATGTTTCCTACTCTTGGAACTAGTTTGCTTGTCCATGACACTCATTTCCTCCATTGTATTATTGCATTATTTTACTATTTTGTAGGATTTTATAATATGAAACACACATACAAAAAAGAAGATGGGAAAGAGTTAGTTCTCACTTATGTCTGGTAGTAGTCATGTCACCCTTGAACAAAGCACTAAGTTTTTGAGTCTCTATCTCAAATGGATTGGGTTTTTAGTATGGATTTAGGAAGTTGAACCATGTTCTTTGATTTTTAACTCCTCCGACTAGTTATCCTTCTAGTCACTATGGAGAGTTTTTTGATGTCTCATGTGTCACAAACTTATGTCATCGTTCACTCTTGAGTCTATGCTACCCAAGTGTTGGGGAATAGGGTGGAACACAACATGAAACAAAAAAGAAAGTACTGTAGATAATTGAACATGACTAAAAAAATTCGAAGACAATGGTGGTGTCTATAGACACCATTACAACACTTAAGAAGACCGCATTGTGATTAGAAAATCACAATGCATATTACACACCTTGATCTACATGATTGATGTGTTATATTGCTTGTTGATAATGGCCCATCGAATATTCTATTTATAGCCTCAATATCTAACCACTTTCCTTGTAATCGGGAAGATCTTGTCCACATGTAACCGTCGGTTGTTAGAGTTGACTCCGCCATATCCACGTTGTCTATTTGGATCGACAAGGATGCTCAACCCAATTGACTATCCATCCAAATCATAGTCAATTACCAGGCTAGTCGATCCACCACTCGACTATATTTGATTGTTGGTCAACTGTCTCATCGATAAGAATGACGACTACTCGAATGAATAGTGTAGATTTATGGTCGATCACCCAATCGATTGTGTCCAGCTGTAGGTCGATCACCTGATCGACTAAATCTAGGAGAAGTGTGATGAACCATCAATGCTTGATGTTCCAACACCCCCCCATCAACACATGTCTCAAAAGATTCAAGAGGTGAAATTACATCATCATGACACCCCCCAATAATTGTAGATTCCTAAAGCCCAAGCATCATATACATCTTGATAAATCTAGCTTCAGATAAGGATTTGGTGAAGATATCATCAATCTAATAATCTATTATGTAATATTCAAGAGAGACAACATTCTCATGAACCAACTATCTCAAGTAGTGAGCATGGAGCTCAACATGATTCGTCTTTGAAATTTTTTATTTCAAAGATAGCTAAAAGAAATAGAAAATCTCTTTAAAAACAAAGCAACCCAAACATTGAACTATTCACTACAAAGAATGCGAGTTCTTTCACTAAATAATTCAGAATTAAAAAAAAATTGCTTTGTCACTGAAAGAAACTCAAAGCAAGAGATAACAAATCTTTCAGAAGAAAACAAGCTAAAACAAAGCAAGGATGGATAAAAACAAACTTAACAATGCCAAGCAGCCTATAACCAGACTATAATCAAATCACCCCAAAACCATATCTCAAATCTGGTCAAGGAAAACCACCAAAAACTAATTTTTTTCACAATCGTTGCAGGATGTAAGACGAATCCAGTGCGACAATCATCATCGTTGCAGTCACTAAAGAACACAGTGCGAAAATTTCGCAGTGTCTCTCAAAGTAGGGTGCGTCAATCAAGGGAAAAATGGAAAAAAGAAAGAAAGAAGGTTTTCTAGTGAAATAAACAGTCAGAGAGTCAATATGGATCTCCCAGTGACTCGAAAAACAAAACCTAGGAAATCAAAGAAAAAATCAAGACAAACTAGGAAAACAAAAATATGTATCCACAGTATGGTCGCCAATTTTGTTTCAGGACAAATCGGTAAATGCGGACACAAACATATCTCCCTAGTTTCACCCCGAAACTAGAACAAAACAAGACACAATATAAAACTTTCCCTAAGTTTTAATTGTCAAGCATACTAACTAACAAGAGATAAATGACATACATTTTAAATGCCACTTGTCCTCGCTCCATTTCAAGGCTTATGGGATGTTGAACCTATAAAAAGACATAATCCAACAAAGTGAAAGCAATAATGTATACTTAACAAAACCTATGTATGTGATCAAGGAGTCATACAATAAAATAAGAACAATTTTATGAGAAAGAAATATATTATTGTATTATAAATATAAAAAGGAGAATACAACTGATGCCTTGATGTTGTAGGGTCCCTTCTAACAGTTCCTTGATTCCCACACACTTCTGCTCCACATATTCTAAGACTGTAGATATGACAACTACTTATGATCTTAGCTTGACAAAGTGAAACTCAAAGCCAACATTGGCCCAAACACTCCATATGAATTATCTATAGTTGAAGCTAATCCAAACTCTATTCCAAAAGCTCACCCAAAAAATCTAACCTTCCCATGAGAAATCCCCTCCTTTTATAAGCTAAAAAGGATAGGGTGAGGAGGTTAGGATGATCCCATGAGATCAGGGATGCGACTCAGATCCAAACCGATCGGAGGCCACCTCACCCTCGAAGCTTCTATTCTAGAAGCATCAAGAAGCTTCTCTTCTTCTTCGTACGAGCGATCATCACACCCTTAACACTGAGAAAAATGTGACAATGTCGCAGGCCACTATGGTGCAACCTACTTTGATCCTAGATCGTCGCACCCTTAACACTGATCAAGGTGCGAAGATCCTTCTTTACAATGTTTTTTACAAAGGAAAAAATAATTTCTTATCTCTCGGAAAGTTCATCTTCATTCTTCTTCAGGGATTAAGGAAATTGATCCTTATAAAGACAAATGATAGGTGTACATCATTAATGGTCATAGGGGTGTTGAAAATAATGTGTACCAATGATGCCATGTCATTGTATTACATAAATAAATGAGAAAGTTTTTAGGGTAGGGTAAAGTGTGCATGCAAATTTACTATCAACTAATGCAATCTCCACCATAGTATATGTGCTCCACCGCTTGAGAAATTGTGGGAAATTTTTATTGGAGTAGGGAAGAGTACAACTTATCAAATCTCAAGGAGGTGCGGGGGAAAGTTTGTAGGGTAGGGGAAAGTCTGCATGCAAATTTACTATCAACTAATGAAATCGCCACCATTGTATATGTGCTCCATCGCTTGGGAAATTATGGGAAATTTTTATTGGAGTAGGGAAGAGTACAACTTGTCAAATCTCAAGGATGTGCAGGGTAGGAACATCCTATATTTTCACCTGTCAAAAATTGCAGAGTATCCTATATTTTCAACAAAAATTTCCACATACAACCCCAAAAAATGTTCCACCTGTCAAAAAATTGCGAAGTATTCCATATTTTCAACTAAGAATAAAACTATGTGCTCCTCAAAATTACTCCTAATTTGGTTTGAAGCTAGGTACGCCTAAGACTCTTGTTATGCATGTTATTATTTATGGATGTGAAGTCTAGGGATGTAGTATCTTTCGTGAATCCTGGAGAAAGATAGAGTAAATACAAAAGAATTTTATAACCTATAATCTCAAAATTAAAGGAAATATGCTCTATTTCATCCTCCTCTTAGAGGCAAGCCTTTCCCCCATTGAGAGCACAACTATGACTATATACCTAATGTATAAGAACAAGTTAAACATGGAAGACAAGAGGCTTCCTAAAATTGCTTCAAATTCCAGTCGTAACCACCATCGACTCAAGCAAAGATAACATAAAGATGCACAGTCTTGGCTAAGCTATTGGGGAATCATGGAAGACACCATTTTGCAGAAAAGGGATACTATTAAAAATATCATCAAATCAAAATTTAAGGAGAAAATGTGGTGTGATAAAGATTTGGAGGAAAAAAGAAAATTAAGGTATTATAAGGATGTAATCAACCCTAATCTAGAAGATCAAAATTATCTCTTTGTTTTGACAAGTGTAAAGAAAAAAATAAGCATTGCTAAGATAAGAACAAATTCTCACAAGCTCCATAGTGAAATTGAACGATGGTCAATTCCTAAAACGCCATGGATTGAAAGAGTGTGTCACCTTTGTGACACTAATAAGGTTGAAGATGAAAAACACTTTCTCTTAGATTGTCCAGCCTATACCTGGATTAGATCTCAATTTCAAAATATTTGTCACACTACCAACTCTCCTAACCTTTTAACTCAACAAAACTATGGTGATCTTGGAAAGCTTTTCKTAATTATTTTCGAGCACATAAACCAAATTCTAAAGAATTCCAAGTAATCCCTTACCCTCCTAAGGTCCGATAGACCAATTCGGTCTCAGTGGACRTTAATCATCATCATCATCATATGGTGTAAATCCTAATTTTAATTGTTTGATCAGTATGATCACACAAGTCTTAATTTTAATTGTTTGATCAATATRATCACACAAGTYGAACCCGAGCTTTGATAATGGATACAGAGTCCAAACTCTAGAGAAAAGGGTGGTGGGTGACTTCGTCCAAGAAAAGTTAACACTTCATTAACCACCACCAACTTCCATGCTACTTGAGGTTACATGTAGAYAGTACTTGKATTSGGTAATGCCATCCAATCTCCAAYGCATTCGGGTTGCAAGCAAAATTTAATAATCTTTTAAAATAATTATTAACCRTCATAAATACATTCCAATAACTTGGTTGTCATTCGACTAGACGATCAGATAAAAAAAAATTAACAGATAGGGCATTTTTCCCATCAAATTCCACCTAGTCGGCATCASAAGRATGACATRCTAAAAAATTCACCATGTATTGAATTTTTTAAATGGAAAATTCACCATAGAGACGCTTCTATCYTTAATTTCTGATCATATCTCATTAATGTTTTTAYAGGCTGCCRTATTTCTAAAGCACGAGGCTAAACAAGATGTGTGTCAAGTTCTSGAAGGACTGGTCAAGCCAACGACARAGTCTAACCGTAGATAWSAAAAAYGTGRATWTTTAATGTMATCTGCCATCAGAGTGGMGCAGCGGAAGCGTGGTGGGCCCATAACCCACAGRTCCCAGGATCGAAACCTGGMTCTGATATTACTYATCAGATATGGCTTCAATTTTAAATTTTCACTCAATTTTAAATTTTCACTCAATTTTAAATTTTCACATATAATTCCTGCTCGCGTGCGTTTGTCTCATGTGTATACATTCTCCATCCATAAGTGAACTGTAATCAGCTTAGATACACACATGATATCTCTCATCAATCTGAAGTGGCTTTCTTGAATTCTTGCATTTCTGAAGGGCCGGCATCTGACACCTKAAGACAAKAAACTTCCAAGATAAATCTTACCTTCTCTTTGGCAATGCTCGCAACCAAACGGGTAAAAAATGGCATATCCAAGGAATATGTTTWMAAAAACAGTTAGATCAAATCCCAAATCYTGTAATCACTTTAGTAGCACCAATGAAGAAAGTRTCGATGCAGAAGGCATTCCYACAAGTATGTCAAATTGGATAAGACTTACAAAAAAAACATAAATAGGTTTAGTGTGTTGAGCATGGATCCACTAGAAAMCATAGAATCATAAATAGGGTCATTATTTTTATAACTAAAAMATTGGAAATKTTCAAATTTCAAATAAAACAATTTCTACCATTAAACTTATGTGCATCATGAATTGTTATGACTATTAAAAAAAAACAATAAAAGAAAAAAAAAATGTTTTATGACAATTTAAAAAAAACAATTTCCAAAGTAAGATCACTTTTGAAGTTACAAACATGCATCAYATCAATTTTTTATTTAATAATATTTTGTATTATACTCATTGTTACSAATAAGTATAAGAAGTATAATTGTAAGCAATTTAATCTCTACATTTTTGCAATGTTGATATCACATCAGTTTTATTGTTTAATAATATKTTGTAAGATAATCATTGTTACCAAAAATAAGGAGTATAATTGTGAAGCAATTTAGTCTATGCATTTTTGCAATGCTGATATGTTTATTGTTATTGGAAACATTTATACAATACCTAAATATATTTGTGATCTTGTAAATGATGAAGAATAAGTGTTGAACAACTTCATCACAAAGAAATATTTATCAAGGTGTATTGGAGTCTATAAAATTTAATAACATTGCGTAAGTCAAGTAATAAATAAGACATGCAGAGGCGAGAAGGATATCYACGAAGGTGCAKGTTCAATGGCGGACCAACTGGAACTTAGATGATTCTTAGAGGTTAYAAGATGAAWTTTTTTTTYGATGGTGGCTCTTTTGGGGACATGGGAAATTTTTTTTAGGAGCCTTAGCACTGTTTCTGCGAGTTTTGAGTTACAYYGAGGCTCTRGATGTTGCCTCTTATTTTCTCAYGACTGATTTAGTGTTGCCTTTAACTATTCCCCTTGTCAGCTCACCTTTTTGGCTAGTTTTTGTTKCTCATCTACCATCTTTCAACGACTTTAATGGCGTAGTTGAGATTTTATWACTAGAGTGGTTTGTTAGTTGGCRGACCCTTTAGTCTCTGTAGTATACGTCTCATCTTCATTCATTAACYTRTTTGGAATCCTCRGTACTTACCCACTRATGAGACTRGTAGACTGAYARACTTCACAAMAAAATYTGAGGTGGCAGTCGTTSAAGGCTTTTGGAAACTCACATAATGGAAAGTGAGATCATGGCACTTTTGGGTGCAGATGAYGAGGAACATTGGGAGAGGGAGGGRMTGTTAGCATCGGTGGACGAGCTATGTGAAATTCATTACAAGAGGAATCTTCATAATGGGGATATTAATGAATCATTTACTCCGTTSGYAGAGGMTCCATTTTCACCAAACTCTAACACTAAACCTCCTCATTTGAYAGGAAGAGAGGCATTCTTGYGGAACCACYAGATATCAGTCCCTCARCCAAAGGGGGACTATGTGGGCTTARCTACTGTCTGGGGAGAACAAGTTAAGGGYGCAYAGGTTGAACGTCCAYAGAGTGAAGACTTTATACCTCCATYTGAGGCTAGAACTTCGGGGCGGCAGGGKGACCATTCSATATAGAAGAGAGRATGTCATAAGCGTCCATTGTGGGTGTGAAGGCTTAASMATAAAAGACATTGTCTAGTTATGGGGATGGACRTYGGMTTAGAAGAAGCRTGCAATCTTKCACTCTGTGCTTTGGTGGGTAGGTTAGCATATCRMTCTCSCTRCAACCAGAAGCTTACGRAATGGATGAAGTRYARTTGGGAGCCTRTTATGGGTTATTCTCYTGAGGTAATGTCTCTGCCRAGAGGGTGGTTARGATTTATTTTCAAGAGTCCARAAGACTCTGCGAGCATCTTAGAWAGGTATTRGGGMTATGGGYGTGGAAKTYTGATGTTGAAGCGGTGGCRCATCAATTTCGATCCATCGACAKAGTACTTCAKATTTCTCCACCTTTGGGTCCTTCTCCYGGGACTACCACTTCAACTGTGGAATGCTAAGGCATYGKAGGTGATAGGTAATGCCTTAGGTCATTTTATTAAKATAGATGAACAAACATTACTCTCTASAWATAAGAGAATGGCTAGGGTKCTTGTAGAGGTAKACATCCACACAGGTTTACTRGAAACACTCGATATAGAGTGGAGGGGTCATTTGTTTGTTCAACRGTTGGACYACCTGGGCCTTCCATTTCGTTGTTYKCTCTRTAGATGAACCAAACATCTCTAGAAGGACTGTACTCATACTTATGGGGCTTTGGTTGAGGAGGAMTCCTYAGAKGATWTACCTGYTGGGAGCTACTCTCCRTTRRTGGWTTCTCAAGATYCRGGAGATTACTCTSGTATGAGGAATGAGGAGAGTCCAGAACCAACGGTTACTAMTTTTATTGGTAAGCTAAAWWTTTTATGTCMTTCGTTGTATAATTCRTTATCTTCTTAGGAAAGAGATCATTTAGATRGTRTTTTCCTTTCGAATATGTTACATCATCCARTGGTGGGTAAGGGAAAAGATTTGGACTCTATCCAAGAGCCCCCAGACTTAGTTGAAGATCGGTCTATGACCACTCTTGGGCCAGTAATTAATCAAGRGATGATTCCAACAGTACTACYTGAATYCTTAGYTGAGGATGATTCATTTATAATTYCGWRTTATGGTGAACCCGACACTAGTGATCATTCTTTGGATAGGATTATTTYGGCTCTAGTCCCCTCCTTTAGYGAGAATACAAGTSYCATCYCGCTTCTGACCTAMCTGGGGAAGGAGGTAGTGGTTAGAACTAGTACTACCAGACAAAACAATGATCCCTCRKRTGATGGGAGTGATACAGGGAAGGAKYCSGYGTGGTCGYGGGGGTTGGGGTTTGAAATTTYCCYTATCAAAACTAGGAGTTCCCGTAAAAGGGMGGGAAAYATTGATCTTTTATCTGCAAAACATATTASTACAAACTTAGAAYARGGGGCRCTTAGAGGCATGAAATCCCTTGMAAGGGAAAAATCATGATCCTTCTCTCTCTCAATATATGAGGGGTAGGAGGCTCCCTAAAAAYGRYCTCCATAAGAAKACTTTTGTCTAAAACTCTTCCCAATATAATTTTTCTACAAGAAACACTGGTGGTTGCGGAAAAGGCAAGAAACTTTATGTTCTTACTCARACCTGAGTGRATGATTTGTGCAATGAGMTCTRYTGGAAAKTCTGGTGGGCTAMTTGTRTCTTGGGATCCTAATTTMTTTGACTTAGCGTCGGTCCTAAGTTGTGGYRRCATTTTTTTGTCAGGTACYAGCTTAGCSGATAAAARKAARGTGTCCCTCTTGAATGTTTATRGACCATRTCAAGATCGTAAGAATTTCTGGGAAAAAGTTCATGGAAGGGGMTTACTAGCACATGATGATTTGATATTTGYAGGGAATATGAACTTCATGACAAATTCAAAGRAGGTTTGGGGAGTGTYAKCTTTGGCAGATCCACTGRYGRTCTTTTTTAAGGAAATTAAAAAAAAATAAAATCTTGTRGATRTGGYTCCTGTCRTRGTGGTCTTGACATGGMGAAATGGTAGGTYTGGAGTYRAAGCCATTGMAAAAAKATTAGACAKAATCTATGTGGYAGAGGATCTTATCACTTCTTCATGTAGATACAGATCTTGGGTTGAATTTCCTTTTATATYTGATCATGCACCRATTTTACTACAGTTGGGAGAAGGTCTATCGTCGATTGCTTATCCTTTCAAGTTAAATCCCRCCTGGTTAYGAGAAGAATATTTTGATTCACTGGTYTGTGATGTGTGGAACGATGTAAKCTTGSAAYAAGTAGAGGGAGCAMAAAGAAKATTAGTAGAGAGACTAACAACTCTTAAAGCTCRGGTGAAGTTCTGGTCTATGGAAAAATGTTTTCGRGAACGTTTAGAGATGGATAAGMTTGAAGAACGTTTAATTGATCTCTTTCATYAGAAGGCACARGGTTTACAKAATGTGGATTTTGAGCAACAGGTGATGAAACTAGAGGTTGATCKCAAAAACACTATTATTGGAGGAGRAAGAGCGATGGCGRCAGAMGAGTAGGGCCATCTGGATTTCAAGTGGAGAMAAAAACACAAAATTCTTCCACMKATTCACMAGCTACAWAAGAAATAAAAAATGTATTTGGKAGATAGAGGATGAAGCGAGTCGGCTCCATAYTGATCAAAAGGCCATAAAGGATGAAKCGATCCATTTTTTWAAATCTTTCTATCAGGATAATGGAACAAATAATATTGGTGATYARGTTGCTACACTAAGGYTATTTTSTAGAATGGTGAYGGAGGWGGAAGTATTAAATMTAGAAAARCCATGTTCTAGGGATGAAATTCTAGAGGTATTAAAAGGMTTTACAAAAGATAAAAGTCWTGGAAYAKGTGGMTGAACTATAKAATTGTTTTTRCATTTCTTCGAGCTGGYCARGCAGGATTTGCTCGATGTTGYGGAGGAGTCTAGAATYARAGGCAAGGTAATTAAACAAATCAACTCTAYTTTCTTAGCATTGATCCCTAAAGTAAATAGTCCCAACACATTTAATGATTTTCGCCCARTCGCTCTGTGCAATTTATGCTACAAGATCATTGCAAAAGTAATATCTAAGAGAATCTGGCCTATACTTTCCCATGCTTTATCYGAGGAACAACTGGGMTTTMTTAAGGGAAGRYAKATCTCARATGTTATTGGCATGGMACAKGAGTGTCTGTACAACATAAAAATAAAGAAACTTCAAGCAATTATTCTAAAGCTAGATCTTAAGAAGGCAWACGACTACACAAATTGGGRCTTTTTGAGGTTAATCCTTCTAWAATGTGGTTTTGGTCTGCCAWCTAAAAATTKGATAATGGGATGTGTAACCTCYACTGTTTATGCAATTCTGATTAATGGTGAGGCAACAAATTTTATTCAAAGTAGAAGAGGACTTCRTCAGGGTTGTCCATTGTCTCCCTTCCTCTTCATCCTTGTKATRGAAGGCCTTAGTCTATTGCTAAAAAAAGGTCAAGATGATGGTGTGTTGTCTGGGATAAAGGTTTCAYGAATCATTAAGGTTTTACACTTGGTCTTTGTGGAYGATGTGATTATTATGTCAAAATCCACTGTAACCGARTGGACTAAAATCAATAATATTCTYAGTGTTTTCTATCKGGCGTYGTGGATGAGAATTAATGTTCAAAAGTCTACCTTCCTACATACAAGAGTCCAWTAGGAAACTCTTGRTGRATTAAAAGATTTATTTAATTTTGATTGTAAAGATCTATYAGAAGGCTTTAAATATTTGGGGTATTACTTAAAACCAGATAGCTACAAAAYGGACTAGCRATGRCTCATTGAAAAATTTGAATTTAGGATTAATCATTGGTRTAACATGATGCTAACATTGGGAGGKWGRTATGYRTTGGTAAAATCAGTCCTGGAGAGCCTGCYAGTATAYTGGTTGGCCTTAKCTCATATTCCTATTTMYRTTTTAAATAGGATTCGAYARTTGGTCTTTTCCTTCCTRTGGTCATCCAACAAGAAAAAAACRAAGCTATCATTTATGTAAYTGRGAGAYTGTCTYGAAGCCAAAACTTTATGGAGGATGGGGGTTTAGAAACAAMTTTATTTTCTAYAGGGMACTGAYGACTAATACTTTGTGGAGAGTGTTAGCAYTGAGAGTCACCCTCAAATTGYRGGARAATAAKCCCAGTACCCATCAMAGTTTTTGGTGGATGTTGGTTTTATGTGASTGGAGGTCAATGGAMAAAAYTCAATATATGAATGATGTTCAACAYAGAACTGGACAAGAAATGCAYAGGGAAGTGAGGGCCACATTAAMTYCAGTCAGTGAATTGAGTTTAAGTGTGAGCAGAGAGAAGACTTAGTGAGAAAGGTGAACAAGACTGCTATGAGCATTAGGCTTTCAAGYAGCTTGGAGAAGAAAAAMTCAGACTCAAGATCACTCTTGAACACAAGMTTYAGAMACTGAAATATKTCCAAACAACACARTCACAACAACAAAATGATCAAACCTACATCMCAATGCAACTAYRACAACTCGACTAGATCCTCCATGCCCGASCCATTCARTGTAAGAGGGATAAAGATAACAAGGGARTCTGAMTAAAACTKGTCAYRATACCACTGTAATCAAACCTACATTACAACAACATAACAACCCTCRACTGGACCCTCCATGCCYGAGTKTTTTAKCAYARYTTTTACAGAGAGATGAAAAKAAGCTAACTTCTATTAAMATGAAAGTCTCAAATTTGATACATAACTARAGAACAGTTCTGGCATCAAAACATTACAAAATAGGGAGCTCTGCTCAACYAGTTGACAACCYTAAMAAAATATCAAAACTATCTACTTATAMTCAGAACTATCTACAACTASCAGAAGCACGATCGRGTCCYTRCATTCAAGGCTTTCCTTMTGCATTTTCTCTRTCARACTRAGCAYACATTCCTTCTRTTAGATGTGAGCCCAWCTCRGTATGGGATTTGCAGGGAGATTCRTCCACAGGGGAACTTTGGGCTRTYAGTTTTCCTCCAAGGCCARTACTTCCATGCTTTCMATTTATGGGGTGAAACGAGGTTTCAACCACCATCCTCGTTTTCATTAACTACTTTCATTGGGATCAAGACGAGGTTTGAATGCTCGGGGAKCTTCCATGGGAYGCTGGMGGCTCTTCAAGTCAATCCRACACCTAGAAACCATGATGGTCTCCTTCTGCAATTAACACCGAYGTTTCGGCCTTTYGCACAAAACTYGYGAAATTTKCACCCACCTTYACRCTTCCAAATCTTCGGGYRYCARTTMTTTCCACTRCATTTTCYTGCATGCAACCTYGAGCCATGACCTAGYGCTTRCCCCAAAGGCGCTTCRTGACCTMGCATTTTGGGTGCTTTAATGYRAGCCTCTTCCTATTCTCYCKATTTCCTAACTCMYGAACTRGAGCCTAGCRAGCGYTAGCTCCCTTCCTATCGACCCCTCYGATGTGACCTCCGCTATGATCTAGGRCCCAACTTTYGAGTGTTTYRRGACTTCAYRTCTCATGAAGTCGGAAGTTAGCTTACCTTCCCTCCTYCRATTCCYGATTCTCYRAAATTTTCCAACRTYAGATCAAKGRCCCAWGASCTTCTGYAATMTGACGRTCCAAATSTCCTCTTTGCGAATCGAGACTTCGCRATCTTTGTTGAACAATTTTAACAAYGCTTYGAACTYCYGATYCTCRYGATTATTTTCCATCGTTGATCTCTCCCAATGAGATCTAYGGCCYAGATCAAAACTTTGCTYGACCTTTGATCTYGGKCTTTACCCCCRWCGCTAAACTTYGAGCAAMTTTCAGATTYCGAACACCYRYGAACCGTCRATCTRAACTCCTCCTAGAATCCCAGYCATTGGAAGCTGAACTCGCMTGTTTKCTTGATTCAARTCTRGAACARATCGCTTTGAGTGYAGYGGACYGTGATAATGAAGAMTTAGAYKRCTRGTTGGGGGMTTGGGAATRCATAAGGATCAGTGACAGARGCAWAGGAGATGAGTGCTCAAACAAAAAGGGCAAAAACAAATAGCTTTKCCGAATGAAAGGGAAAAACTAAAGACATGGCCTGCGAAAGAGAGAAAAATAGGGMAAGGACACAAACTCGGGTATATMGACACACACCTATKTCCCTTGACAACCTTATGTGATAACATTTGGCTCCACAGGGGATGGMRTGCTCYYCGYKRGMTRCCAAGAAYGYGTAGCTTYAGTGCCTAAGATTTGGGTTATGGAGTCTATTATTCAAAGACAAAWAAWAAWAAAATAGGAATGGTATTTACAATGGTGGAACACCRGCTRYGGCTTCAAATAAAAAACATKTTTAGAAAGTTCCCATTGACAAGGCCACCAAAAACRTCGWAACCCTCCAAGTTCTGYAATTTGTAGGTGTTGTTCAGAAATACCTCCGAAATCTTGAAGGGGCCAATCCACAAGGCCTCAAATTTACCATGTTTTCCTTTGTCTTGTTTGGGAGCATCSCACTTGAGCACCARATCTCCYAGMTGGAAAYATTTCTTACTTGTGCTCYTGTYAAAGGCTTGCTTTATTTTYTGYTGATGATCCTGYGCTTTATCAAGCATCTGCTCCCTGATCTRCTRYAGTTCTACSAGCTGYAATTTCCTCYTGACCATGTCATCAGGTTATCCTTGGTAGTCYTRGAAGWATTTAGCCACAAGAAAAGMAAGCTGAGYAGGAAAAATAACCTYAGCTCCATACAMCAGCTGAAAAGGAGAAATTCCAAGYGACCTCTTTGTCGTAATCYWGTCAGCCCATAAGGCRAATTTCAACTTTGAATCMCAGGCCTTTTTGTTGTCTTCTAACAGTATTTTGATAATCCTTATGAGGCTCTTGTTAGAATATTCCRCMAAACCATTCCCCCRAGGGTAGTAAGGGGTAGAATGGATCAATGTAATCCCATAATTCTCAYAGAAATTGATTAATGGTTCGACCCTGAATGAGGCAACATTGTMTGTAACAATCCTTCTTGGAMAACCGAATMTGGACATGATATCCTCAAGGAAGCTTATGATTACCTTGTGGGAGGCATTCCTTGTMGRGATGGMTTYTATCCATTTGGTGAAATAGTCAGTGGCAGTCAAAATCCACCCRTGTTGACCAMTTGAGGTTGGGTGAATTTCTCCAATGAAGTCAAGACCCCACTGYTGAAAAGGTCTGRAAACTAMCACARGCTRCAAAGGCAGAGATTTGARCTGCTRCTTTCCAACAAATTTTTGACATTTGACACAAGCTCTTACCTTTKCACAAACATMARAAAAAAGGCTRGGCCAAAAATRCCCARCTCTRAGGATTTTATAAGCTATSGTCCTCCAAAAAYGATTCMCCCCCACATGAGMTKTTATGAAAATCTTTCATAGTTCTTTGAGCTTCTTRTGGGTTGATACATCTCAAYAGGACTCYCARAGGATCCTTCCAGTATAAAACCYGATCAATAATGCAATATTTGATTGCTTTGAGMTTCAAATMTCTSACCTTATTCTTATCCAAATCATYRGGAGGTCTCAACTTYTGYAGGAAGTATATGRTGTCTTTRTACCARGYGCATTCTGCTAAGTTGAKAAKGACATGARWGTCTTTATCAACAATTTCAGTTTGCTRATTTTTTGAGTGTGTATTCATGAGATTAACCCCCAATGCTTTGTAGTTTGATTYAGCCAGYAGCCTGGCTAAACCTTGGCCCTTTACCAATTTGGTGGGTTTTATCTCAATGTCAAACTCCMGGATTTTGGCAACCCACTTACTCCTTTTCCCATTTAAATCAGGYTRGATCAATATCTCCTTTACTGAGGYYGAGGGAACATAYGCAATGACCTTCGAATGTAAGACATAGATTCTGAAAGCCTTGAGGGM
Source organism: Picea engelmannii (assembly GCA_009831015.1). Lineage (NCBI taxonomy): Eukaryota > Viridiplantae > Streptophyta > Pinopsida > Pinales > Pinaceae > Picea > Picea engelmannii. The sequence goes on along the minus strand of ML778139.1, from coordinate 525,480 downwards.
TTTGACCAAAGCATACACTYKCTTCTCCATTATATCATATCTCACCTMTGYRTCCCTTARAGCTCTGCTRAAAAAGGAAATAKGTTGTTCTAATCCATCTGAATGTCTCTGCAACARAACAACAACCAYTGTATCAGAMAAAKMAAAAGAAAATATCAAGAACCCTWTAGAATAGTCAGGACTRACAAGCACRGGTGCTTCAGTYAGAGCCTTMTTAATCYGGTCAAAAKAATTTCTGGACTCAKYARTCCACTTTACTTCGYTCCCSTTTTTAAGCATGTTTGTAATGTTCTTAACCAACTCAACAAAATTGGARATGAACCTCCTCARAAAKTTGATTTTACCYAAGAAGRACTGAACCTCTTTCTTAGATMTGGGAAAAGATAASGCTTRGATGGCCTCTACTMTGCTTGTATYGATTTTTACTCCATYTGYTGACACAATATGCCCCMGTAATTTACCCTCTTCCATAGAAAAYAAGGATTTCTTGGGATTGARGGATAGACCAAACCTCCTACATTTCAAGAAGACTTTCTCTAGATGGTGGCWRTGCTCTTTATCARACTTGGAGAAAACTATAATGTCATCCAAATAGATGACTACAAATTTGTCCCTTTCTTYGATGAATGYRATGTYCATGGCTYGCTGGAAAGTTGCTCCTGCATTCATCAATCCAAAGGGMATTTTGGCATACATGAATGTGCCCCAAGGAGTAGTGAAGGACRTATTWTATCTATATTCMGGMAAGACAWAGATCTGATTGTAGCCAGAGAAGCCATCAATCATAGACATCTTGGATGAACCAGTCASCCTCTGTAGAATATGCTCCATMTTTGACAAGTGGTAGTTKTCCTTTTTGGAGMTCYTGTTCAAATTTATGAAGTCGAMACATARCYTGATTTMTCCGYTCTTTTTCCTCAYAGGARCCAAATTAGCCACCCACWCTGAATATCTCAAGGGGATAATGATCTGSGCRTCTAACAACTTCTTTACTTCCTTTTCCATAATAGGTAGYAGCATGGGGTTTATCTRTCTGAGTTTWTGCCTRAAAGGTTTGGCCTYTTCTTTCAAAGGGRTTTTGTGCTCCATGATGTTTGTKTCATATGTYCTTAGGTCTTCATACTTCCAAGMAAAAACATCAGYGAKTTTTCTCAAAAGCTTGACATAATCAACYKTCTRCTCCTTTGACAACCTACTAKATARCTTGCCAAACATGGGATCCTTCTMTRTTCCTAGATTGCACTCAATCACATCAGYYGATTYMGTTGATCCTTCAACCTTTACARSGACATCATTTCTGTCAAAMARTCTCTCYAAAKGGATAAGACCCTTTGGAATATGGTTGCTAGGCAACTGAACAATATGGTGGTTAGCAATMTTATTGARAAAAMCATCAGTACGAGGGATTTCTTYAGAATCTTGATCCTAGTSAATATGCATATCAGAAAATTCACCCAYAGTCTCAAKWWTTTTTTTAATCTCTAGATCATCCTCAAAGACCTTCCAATKCTTAACATTRTCRAGGATAGAGGGCCTRTGTTTTATTTCTACCTCGTACCTGAGTTTTGGGGGAAAGGGGACCCTGRAATTGCTTGTTGAKACYGCCAMRGAATCCACCAYARAGTTCTYMTCCCTTGGGACAAATGAKATATTGAAAGMCAGAAAGAAACTGTCAATCATATCCCATAMTTMTTTTCTATAGGCCCTTAACCTRGGGTGCTTAGCYTGATAGTGATTTCTGAATTTATGAACAATCAACTCRRCATCCCCAAATACTGCCAGYGCTTCAATCTTCATGTCTTTGGCAGCTCTCARACCTAGGATCAGAGCCTCATATTCTGCCACATTGTTTATTGTTTCAAATTCAAGCTTATAAKACAACRATGTGATCTCTTGGGTCGGGGAAATGAAAAGTACTCCARCCCCAACWCTCTCCCTAGAAGAGGCTCCATCAA
>ML778139.1:479772-511662 GCA_009831015.1 Picea engelmannii | reverse complement strand
TAAGGGTTTGTTCAAGAATAATCCAAGAGAATGCTCAACCAACACTAGAGAAACAACACTACACTTAAATGCATTCATAAATAAAGCCACAATATGAAAAGAGACCACTTACTCATGAAATATTTCACCCATCAAAACCTTAGCAATGAATATCCAGGTAGTAGAAAAGAATCCACAAGCACATCTTCTCCAAAAACTCTCTCTAACTAGCGATCCATGCCATTTTTCATAAGAGAGAATGTAGAAGTAGACATGTAGTGATGTATCTCTACAAGTAGCAATGATTTACAAGTGAGAAGTGCTTCTCTTATTTATATGAGAGATATAGAACCCTTCTTACACACTAGAAACCCTAAAAACATAAAATAATTCCTTTATCTCTCTCAATCCCTATAGATAATCCAACAACACATTAAAAAATACATGATACATGAGTGGATAAGTCACTAAGACCCCCGACAGTGCCTCTAAGATTAATTAAAGTAGCTCAAACACCAAATCATCCCTTATAAATGTGCTCTAGATCTCACATGTGTGGCACATGTGGATTCATGAAGGGGAATACTCACTCCAAAGTGATATCTAAGGGCTCAAAGTGAAACATTTCCATGAAAGGGTGCAATGTTTCATCCCCAAGAGGTGTTTCATGTCCCCAAGAGGAGAAATGTCTCATCAAAATGTTTAAACTCACCATCAAGAAGCCCAACATATCATCAAAGGTGCTCCATCATCATAAAGGTGCAAAGTCCCATCATCAAGGGGTATTATCATAATGGAAAAGGTGCCACATCCTCTCTCCAAGTGTAACATCCTAATGTAAAGGTCCAACATCCTCTAGAGAAGGTGGAATGCTCGCAATCAAATGGTGGGGACAGGATCCATAGAATTTTGGTAGTATCCCCTCAATATCATCCAAAGGATCCAAGTGCCAACCAAGCATGTGGACATGTGTAATCCATCATCCAAGGAGGGGCTCATGTGGTCCAATGCACCATGAGAATCAGAAACAAGATACAACATTCAAACACAACATATAAAGTGAGTCATGTCAATGCAAAATCCATTAGATAGGTCTCATAAAGTATCCTCTTCAAAATTCACACTAGCCTACAATGTTATACAATTTGTCAAGTTTAAGTATGGGAGGAACATTATTACCCCCTACTAGGTGTGCCAATACCAAGCATAAGAAGTATGTCCCAAGGAACCCATCAATGAGTATGTGCAATTGTATTGGTATGGTATGAGGTTTACTTCATGGGTGGATTATCATTGACATGCAAGGCCATGTATGATAGCCATCCTCATGAGTGCCTTTGTAGAGGGAGCACTTAGGAAATGAGGTACCCTTTCCTTAGAATTGTGTCTTTCCAAACTGCTATTTGTTTTTTTTTAATTACTTCAATTTTTTTTGGCTTTTTACTTGGATTTGCTAAGTCCTTTTGTTATGTATGCATTCATTGCATATGACTTGGGGTGATGGCTTCTCAGCGAGGGGATAGAAATCATGCTTCACTTCTTTATTAGTTTTTAATACTTCAATTTTCTTGTTTGTTTCTTTGCCTTGGATTTTGAATTAGGGATTTTGTTTTCTATATTTTTATAAAGTTGCATCAACCTTAAGGATTCAAGCCCCTTTTTCTCATGGGATTATGAAGCATGGAACTTTTATGGATACATGTAACAACCAACCCAGAAGAAAGGAAACTGGAGAAAGGAAAAATGGAATATGTTATTCATGGTAAGGGATATGGACACATTAGCCCCATTAAGGTCCCCCAATAGCACAAATTTTCCCAAGAGTGACAAAACTTGACTAGGATATGATGATAACCACCAAGGTGAAACAAGGAAAAAAATTATAAATTCAAACCATCGTGATTCATTATCCAATTCAACCCATGATCACCATTTTCATTCCCTAAACATTGACATTATCACTCAATATGAAGTATTGAACAATGTACCTCAGTGTGTAATGCACCATGTCATTTGATGTGAGTGAGTTGAGCATTTAATGGAAGGCATCTATGGGAAACTGTCTTTAGAGAGTTTGGAATGTCATTGTTGGAACTGATGTTTGTAATGTAGATCATGGAGAAACAATATCCTCTAGTTACCCCTAGAGGTGAGGGGGTAACATATGGCTCCAACATGGGGGGACATGTGCTCACCATAGAGCACATACGAACATCAACAATATTTGGAACTCCAAGACCTACACTTTGTATCAAACCTAAAAATTCATGCTACATTCTAACATAAGATCATTAGTAAAGATGAGAATGGGGGTACAATCCCCTTGGTAGTTGAAAGGTAAAAAATAAAGACAATAAAAAAATTAACATCAATTGCATTTCATTTGTGTGTGTGAGAGAGAGAGACATGCACACACACACACACACACACATGTGTGTGTGTGTGTGTTTGTGTCATAGACAAGACTAAATCAACATTACGACTAACTATAAATGTGTATGATCAATCAATAACTAAAACCAAGTAAATGAGAAAATACAATTAGGATGCAATACAAGAAACACACAAAACGAACTACAACTATCCTACCTAATGTTAGAGGACAACATAAGTGCTAGGTATAATCATAAAACTAATGAAGCCATCCTAGCATCTCATCGAGGTAAACATTTCTACTCTTGTGCTTAGTTATAAACCAAAACAAGGATATATCAAGCATATAATGGTCATGAGTTGGTACAAATATTGCATCATTACTAAACATAGAATCCAACTCATGATCCAACTCATGAGGGCGGGAAAGAGAAGCAAAATCATGCCAAGATTGACATGTGCATAAACAAGCTTTCTCTATCCATCTTTGTATGGGGATGTAATATGAAAATGATGATAAAACTCTTGCATCTCATAATATTGATCCACATACTTCAAGAGATAGCCACCTTGGATTTCATGTACAATGTCATTCCCCGATGCTTGATACAAAATCATAATAAATATGAAGAATACCTCATGGTTGCCTGAAAAGGATATGGATACAAAAATGAGGTGTTTATTTAGATTTTGGAAAAACAAATTGCTCCCAACTTAGGGCTTGTTTCCCTTCTATATGTGGCTGGAAATCCTTACAACAAGCCATAAGTTGAAAACACTTTTTCCCCAAAGATATTTTAGAACCCAAAACATAATTCCCAGTTGTATCTTCAATGACATATTGAGGACAAAATGAAGAAAAATATGGTTGGATATTTCTACTACAAAATACTTGTTTCTCTGGGAGAATCACAGCCCCATAGAAATTATCTAATGTTATTTTGACACATCAATGTTCACCAAAATATGAGCATGGGGGTGGCTAAAATTCTCCTCATAAAATAAATCCAAGTTCTCAAGAGAAAATGTATTATACCTGGTAGGATATGGTTGGAAGTTTCCATGAGAATACTGTAATACATCAGGCCTAGGTGGTTGAGGCAAATATATGAAGATATCTTTTTCACGTTGCCAAAAATATGTATCATTAATGTTCATATATGGTTGAAAGTGATCATGCGAATTTCCTAGAAATGATGGTTGTTCCAAAGGAAACACTCTAGAATCATAATCAACATCATAAATGGGATCCCCATCAAAATGAAAACAACTCATATCCCTTTTGTGCATCCCTATATGTAGAAAATCATTAATATTTTCACTTGTATTATCATGTTTTTATCCAATGAGAAACTGACCAAATCCAAGGGTTTTACTAAAAAATCTTCACTTTCCAAGTCATGAGATATCCAGAGGATGCATCATATAAATCAAAAACTTGGAAAGGAGTACTAATTACCAAACCCTTGTCTTCGTGTGAAGGAGAGGCGAAAGCTTGAATGCCCTCTTCTCCATTAAATGGAAAAACAAATACCTTCTCAAACTCATTGTTTCTTGAGGGATTTTCTTCAAATTCAATCTTCTCAAAATCATAACAATAGAGATCATCAAATTCAAAATTTTGAGAAGATTCAAGGCTTACCGATTTCAAATCTTCATTAGGAAGGATTCTCTCTTCAATCAGGTCTTCATCATGGACTTGATATTCACATGATATGCTTCAGCCAAGTCTTCTTATTCAATGGATTCATATGGTCATTCATGTTATTCTTCATGTACTTGATGACTTTCCTCATGGATCTCTTCTTCAATTAAGTCCTCATAATTTTCAATAGGGTTAGAAAATAATTCTTCTTATTGAAGGGATAAAAAAATATCATGAAGAGTGTCTTCATACCTCTAAAAACTAGGACCCCAATGCTTGAGAAATTCTCTAATGAAAACTATGATAGAAGATATACTCTTTGGCTTGAAATATACAACCCAGACTTCTTCTCTTGCTTCCAAAGAATAAGTAAATAATCTCATCAACACATATTCATGTATTGCATTTATTTCTAAGGTGTATTTAAAATATTTCACAACACGAGAAATGGATAAAGAAGGATCACCATCAAATTTTGGACAATAATTTAACCAATCTCGGGGATAACCATTTAGGTACCCAAGGACACTCTTGAAATCAACAACCTTATATACTTCAACAAATTCCCAAGGAGACATTTTTGTTTACTTGACATAAAAATTGATATGAAGTTTGAAATTAGGAAATTATTTCTCATACAAAACATGTGTGTGGACTCGCCAAGGTGAATCTCAAATTCCTACATAATGGTGCTTGTTTCCCATCAAAAGACATAGTCTTCAAAATGTTCATAGGGAAAATGGATTCTTCCCTCAATGGAGTCACACGATGAGTATACTTAGATAAGGCTTTAGTTTCTACTCATCAAAAATATTGAAGCATAGACTTTGGATTATCCAAGGAGATAGACTCAATTCTCTCCAACAACAACACCAAAACACACAATCTAGCACCAAGTGTAAATCTTTCATAAGGCACTAAGACTGGTGGAACACCGAAATATGTCACCATTTTCACCTAGGAAAAAAATTCCCTCTTTTTAGTGAAGGATTAAAATCCAACACAAGGGAGGCTTCCCTAGTAGCCCCCAAGGATCCCTAGGAAAGAAACAATCAAGTATAGGGCCCCTCGAGTATCTATTCAATATACCACCAATGAAATAAGATAGTCAAAGTAAGAATAAGGTGCTCAGTAAAAGCAATTTCCATATTTGAAGATATGGGGATCTAGGTCAATTTAAGAAGTTTTTCAAGTCAAATTAAGGCTAAATAGGATCCCCAAACACTACAAATGAAGGAAAATCTAAAGGTTGTTGTCAAACTTGGAAAAATATATTAAATTACAACAAGAAAACAAGTTATTACAACAACAAATAAATCATCCATTTACAAATAATAAACCAATGAGATAAGAGGGATAAACCATGGACTAAATTAGAGTTTCATTCATCAACAAAATAAAAAATTTAAGAGGAACATAACAACACTAAAAACCCTAGAGGTCCAACCCTAGATGGTTGTTGTAAGGCCTCATGGGACACCCACCGAGAATGCATGCTCCTTTGGCAGATTTGGTGACGAACGAATAGAGAGAACAAGGAGAAAATGGTCGGTTGGGAAAACAAATATGTTTGGGTATGGGTAGAAGATACTTGGGGAACGATGGTGACGTGTGTGCCCAAGGGGGCACACACCCTTCTTCCCTTATGAGGAATGATGAATAATTAAGTTGCGTTTGGGAAAGTGAAAGGAAACTTGGGAGAATGCCTAAGGATGGGGTGCACTGGTCCGCGAAACGAATGATTGATGGGCGCGTAGGATTACATGGGCACCCTGGGCCCATGAAGGGGCATGACAGTAGATTGAGTGTGATGATTCACGAAGGGGTGAGATGCACCAAAGAAATGGGACATTTCACACAAGTGACTCTTGGATTCCATATAAAGGTAAGGGAACACAACCAAACAAAGGTAAGAACAAGGAATAAAAGAGATGGAGCTCTAAGGCTGGGCGCACTAGAGGGGTGCATCTCAGACTAAGGCAAGGAGGAACAACAAAAGGGGAGTATTGGTGTGATAAAATCACATTTCTAAATAGTTCTGATATGTAAGGCATATTCATGTGACTCTACCCATTTTTGTAACTGGGACAATAACACCATCCTATAAATCTTTCTCTTTGTATAAATAAAAGAAGTCAGGTGTTAGGAACGATTTGTGCTTCCCACACTTTATATTTGTCTCTTGTGTTTCACATGTTTTGTGTTGTATGAAAAATTGACTAAGTGTTAAACTAAGTTAACAAATGTCTAAGTATACATTTGAGTTGCATAGAGTAAGGATGTGACTCGCCCGTAGCCTAGAACAAAATATGGGTATGCTCTAGGTGAATAGGCATAGTCCGGATGAAGTATCCTTGGTTGAGTCAAGATATCAAGGGATAAACACCATGGTGACACACATCAATGAGATGACAAGGTTGGACTTGGGCATGACTCTTGAGGGTGTGACAGATGGTATCAGAGTGGTTTCTCAACAAAGGATTTTGCATAAACAAAGTTCACAGTATGGAAAACTTCACACAATCCATAAGTGGGGTGAACCAAGGTGGGGAGTATTGTTATTGGACAAATTGATAAGTGCGGACACAAACTAATCTCCCTAACTTCCACAGGAAGCTAAAACAAAATAAGACATAATATAAAATTCACCTTAGACTTCATTGTCATATAAACTAGTTCACATAGGGACGAGTGACATACCTTTTAAATGATGGTTGATCCTTGCTAGTGTCGTCCTTGTCACTCCATATTTGGATGTGCGGGATGGTGAACTTGTTTAAGAAGCACAAACCAACAAAGAGAGAGAAAACAAATGCATACATTCCAATGAATTCTATGTATAAGATCAAGGAGTTATACAATAAAATCCAAGACACCTTTATAGGGAAGAAATGTATTGCTGCATTATATTAAAATGGAAAGTGGAGAACACAACCCATGCCTTGATGTTGCAAGTTCCCTTTCAATGGATATTTTCTCCAACATACACACCTTTTCTCCAATGTATTTGATGAAGAAGATCAACAATCTGACTTAGAGAGATAAATCAAAGCTACCTCAAGTATAATCTATAGCAGAACTCTTCATGCATATGCAAACCTTAGACTTTTCAACCTTATCCTTTTCCATGAGAGATCCCTCTTTATATAGGGTGAAAGAGGGATGGATGAGGAGATTAGGATGATCCCACTAAATCAGATAAGCAAGTAAGATCCAAACCAATCGGAGGCCACCTCATCTTCTAGAAGATTCCCTTCTACAACATTCATGAATTTAGGATTTTCCCTTGCTTAAGAATCATCACACCTTATGCACAGGTATCCTGTGACGATGCCATAGTATTGCTTTTGTGCATCATGCAACGATCAGACATCATTGCACCCCAAGCATAGATCAAGGTGCGATGATATTTTTTGTCATAGTTTTTTAGGGAGGAAAAGTAAACCACTTTTATCATGGAGAAAGTCTCTTTTAATGTTTTCAGGGAACATGTCAGTGAGTTAAGCACATGTCGTCAGTTGATCACTGAGGTGACCAAAATAATGTGTAACATAATTCCCCCCAAAGTATGAAGCTAGATCCTGTGACAGCTGAAATACTTTGTAGGATGTGTGTATCGAAAACAAGGAGTGCATCAATCGGGAACCTGCAAACAATCAAGCATCTACATAATAATATACCATCTTCTGAGGTAGGCATTCCCATACTCAGACTACAAGTGACTCTAATCATAAGTTTCAAGTGAGTCATGGCCACTAAACATAAACTATGGATCCATATCATCATAATTCATCATAGCCACGAGAAATACACTATGGATATGAGCTCTTAAAGAATTCAAATTTGGACATAGCCACGAGACGTACACAATGGATGTATGTGTTAGTACAAACTTATGAATACTCCGTCGCAACCTAGAATGATATGATGAGATCCAAGGTATTCATTTCCATCGTCTCTAAGTACAAATCTATCCATGTGTTTACAGGTGTCGAAGTCGAACATGGTAGAAACCACTTGATTACTGGTCATTAATGAAAACTGTTAACAAGTGTGAAGGAAATCACCATTGATGTCAATGACTCCCAAGGTACTCTTAGTACAATCCAACGAATGAGAATGAATGATTTGAAGTCAAACACTTGATGGAGTCTTCCAATCAGGGGCCAATGATGTGAACCCACTGTTGGAAGCGAAGATACCTGCCATTGAGGCATGCAGGCTCCAAGGTACTCTGGGATTTCTAAGTCCTGTTCCCAGATAATGAGTTGAATTCGACATGAAAAGACTCATCATAGGAGGGCCTTAATGTATCCCCCATCAATGAAATGAAATATATAACATATTTTAAGTAGATCAGAGTATGAAGTGATTCAAAACTAACTCAGGGAAGGTCGACATGACAAAAAATTTAGAGCTGCAGATGGAAGAATTGATAGAAGGCTAGTTTAGGTTGGATTTATTTTGAACATATGAACAAAATGACAATTGTCTTGGCAACATTGACTCAAGGAGGACCCAACATATGGACTTGTGGATGGTCAAACGAGAGACAAATGGATTTCCCAACCCGGATATAGTGATGAAGGGGGGTGTCATGTTCAAGAGTGACTTTACTGCCATTAACAAAGATACAAAGACACATTTATTTCTCAATTTTCCCCCACCATTTCTGGCGATTACCTCTTTATTTTTACGCAAGGTGGAGGAGGATAACATATGATTGTAATGTAATCTCATTCTTTGGATGAGTCCCTCAAATTATGTTTAACAAACCCTAAGAAGGAGTGGTTCAATCCCATATGGGCCTTTTGATGTTTGTTTTACGAGTCCAAAGAAATAAAACTCAAGGGTTTTTCATGTTTAGAGGGTCAGAAAAACACCTAAAGAGAACTCCATAATTTCCTTTTTCGTAATTTAGTTTGACGAGACTGAAAAAAGAGATAACCTATCTCTCATCAGACGTTTTCTTCAAATAGGTTTACGAGCGTGAAAAGAACAAGGTCACTCGACTATATTTTTTGTGTTTAGGGAGCTTGAAAAGAGCTTAAAGGGTACTCCCTAGTATTCATTTTTCATTTTACCAATGCGAGTTCAAAAAAATGAAAAAAGGTTACTTGATTGCATTCTCATGGTTTCATGAGCATGAGAAAGAATTAAGATTGTGCTCAGAGTTTTTCCCAAAAAACCCTACAATTATTTGTACACACAAAAACAATAAAAAAGGGTGGACCCTTTTCCAACGTCTCGTCCTTAGACCTTTCAATATATAATAGAAAACACTTTGTAAATTTGGTTAGACTTTAGGGCATAGGTAAAATATGTAAAATACTTTAATTTGCAATAAAAAATGGTAAAAAGTAATGAAATAGGTCAAAACAACCCATTTACCATTTCATTTTGCAATTTCACCCAAATAGTGCCCAAAACCTTCTTTTTCACCCAAATTTCAAACGTCGATTCCAGAGCGCATGGTGGATCATTTCGCAAACCGCTTCCATCAAAATGGTAATGTCCCGCCTCTTTATCTTTTCATGGTTTACAATTTCCTTTTTATTGGTTTAATATTGATTTTGGGTCAATTTTTTGGGGGTACCTACACTTTGAGATCGTCACAGGCCCACAGTATCGTGAATTGCGATGATCTCAAATCACCATAGTGGAATCAAATATAGGGTGCGGCGACGTCGATCTACGTGAAAGAAAAGCCATGCGATGACAACAACTCAATTTTTGAGAAGATAAAATGAGTTAGGAAAACTTCCAAGAATTAATTTTTTATGACTCTAATCATCTTTTGATGCTACTTGGTAGGTTTTCCTTAGTCACAATTCTCGAGTGGAGGGAACGTGAGCATGAGGAAGAATACTATTTTTCCGAGAATGAACTGAGCACAGTCATGGAACTCTGAGAGTGTGGATTACTCAAGTTCTTCAAAATTCAGGGAATGAGAGCCCAAGTCAGATTGTTGGAGTATCTAGTCCACATGTGGGATGTAAATGAACAAGCCTTTCACATGGGTGTGCATGCACTCACCTTGGATATAGATGACATTTACTTTCCGACGTGATTATCTCGCTGAGGCTCTTGGGTATCACTCTCGAGAAGCAGGGGTAGGGGATAACCCATGGATTAATACGTTGCACACCATTGCATGCCAGGTATGAAAAAACATAGCGGCAAGGTTTCTGTTAGCGACCAAAAAGTAATGGTATTTTTGGAGAATGTCCTCATATCTCGCTACTTGATTTATCGTTCCCTTAGGTATTTTGTCCAGTATCAGAGTCTCAATTATTCATCAAGCTTTGAATAGTCTCCTATAAATCTTGTTGCTTAAGATTGCTTTGGCTTTGCCATCTTAACCTGCATAACCAAAATTTAAACCCTTTTATTAGTTTTGTTTTTGGACCATTGTTTTAGGATTTCTCATCAAAATTTAAATAGTCATTTCATTCGTTGGTCTTTTATCAAAAAGTGATCTTGTGTGTGTTTAGTGTCAAACCATCAATAAACCTGCAAGCCAAACCTTCATGCTAGCCATGGATCATATGCCAAACTCCGAGTCACACAAATCAAGTTACAAAGATTAGCACTGACTGTTGAGCTCCTTACCTCTCACCACATCTTATCTATCATCTTATATATGCATGGGTGCATATAAAGTTGGAAAATATCTAATCTTGATACATATCGAATATTGTTCAAAAGGTAAAAATTAAAGGGAAGAATGCAGAATAATTGCCAGGTGTATTGCACAGGTGGTCCAAGGAGGAAGGTAGCTCGGGCTTTAAGCTGCAAGTGGCGAGGCACAAATGTGAGACTTGTCAGGATTTGTGGAAACAAGACAATAGCTGTTAACTTTGAAGTCTAATCACCATATGAACTGGATTGGATTTGTTGTTGCACATCATTTGAATTCGGATCCAAGAAAATCTGCAAAAATTTTGGAAGCATACAAGGGGACACTGGAAGAGGACTATCCTCCCTATAATGAACGCTATGAACATACTGAAATGCTTCTGTACAAGATATCTCTTCTTGAGGAATATCTGTGGTCTGCAGCTGCCAAGCGCATACCTCTTGACTTTCTGGAGAATGAAGACTTTCGGAAGGCAACAAAAAACTATATTAGACCCTTTCTTACTAAGGGAGTTCCTTCTCTATTCTTAGACCTACGTCCTTTATATGATCATCCAGGCAAGGCAGACATATTGGAGGAATTAATTCTTGAAATTGAGGCATCTCTTCAGAATAATGGAGGATTTTCTGGAAATTCTCAAAAAGAGTCACCATCAACACTTTGTGGACTCTCTTTTTGCTTGCCCAACATTATGACATCAGAGGGAAACATGATCTATCTCTTGCCAATATCGATGAGGCTATAACACATAACCCAACTGTCATTGATCTTTACTTGGTGAAGGGTAAAATACTTAAACATGTAGGATATCTAACGACAACTGCAACATTGGTAGATGAAGCCTGGTCTATGGACCTTGCAGATCAATTTATAAATAGTGAATGTGTTAAGCGTATGATTTAGGAAAATCAGGTGGAGTTGGCTGAGAAGACAACTGTGCTATTTACAAAGGATGGGGATCAACACAATAACTTATATGACATGCAATGCATGTGGTATGAGCTAGCTTCTGGTGATAGTTACTTCAGACAAGGTTCTCTTGGTCGAGCTTTAAAGAAGTACTTGGTAGTGGAGAAAAACATTATGTTGATATGACTGAGGATCAATTCGAATTTCACTCTTATTGCTTACGGAAGATGACCCTTCGTGCATATGTAAAGATGTTAAATTTTTAGGACTGTCTACATTCTTTTCCTTTCTTCCATGGAGCTGCGATTGGTGTTGGTGCTCAACACTCATAGGTTATGTTGCATGGATCAACTTTGTTGCACAAAATGATGTTGTTTTTCCTCATTTGATTGTCAAGAACACAATTGTTTATTTTTCACTTCTAGCGCTTCCTCAGACACAATCCAATGATCAAAATATCCAATGAGCACATGAGATTACATCTGCACTATGCCTAGAAAGGAGTCAAAATACCATGGTGGGTGGCTTGTTTGTTCAGGGAATTTCTGGATGTGAAAGGAAGTGTTGAAGGAAAATCTCCCTGTGGACAGGTAGATCTCCTCTTGAGAGATAGACTCTTAACTCTTAAGACAGAAGACGCTTAACGTGGACACTGACTTCCTTTCGGATCTATACAAACTAATGCATGAGGAGGAAGGAAAATAGAAGTACCTTTTACCGCCGTTTGTCCCTGCACGCTCTGAGTTGAACTCCAATATTTTGCTCCTCGATGAGCCCTGTAGACAAACAATAGTACAACCACTTCCTACTCTATTGATATTATCTTGAAAATAGATCTATCTATCAGAGATAAGCTCATGTAAGATTAAACACAAACTAGAAAGAAACAGGTCAAGCATGTCATATTAATGAGAACAATGACAGAAGTAGCTTACAATCATAGATGCAAATGCGAAAGCTTCGTCAAGTCCCCTTTGTCTAACCCTAGCTCAAAAGATCCACGACCCAGATGAAAACAACTTCACTGATTACTCTCCTCCAATTCACCATGTGTTTCCTATGAGATCATAGGTTTCATGCTTTCAATTCTTCCCCCTTTCCACCATGATAGAGCTCGTTTATATAGGTTTAGAGAGGCTTAACATCTTGAGGTATCTTTAGGGTAAGTTGAGGAATTCCCTCCTTAGATCAAGGATCTTCTCCTAAGATCATGGTTGAACCAGGAATTCGAATGCAACTGCCTTCCAAACTTGAAATATCTTCCCCTTATTCTCCTCAACAGATGAACTGTTGCCCAGATTAGACAGTGCTCCCTCAAAAGGGGCATCAGGGTGCTATAGCGCTCGCTAGTAGGCTCAAGGGGAGCGCCAGCGCTCTAAAACTCTATAGCACTTCTGGAGAGGGGCAGTTTGGTGCTATAATGCTCCCTAGCACCTTATAGGGGAGCGCCAATGCTCCTAAGGATGATGTAGGGGAGCACTCCCTTCTAAAACTTTAGTTTGAAAGCTCCTTTCAGGTGGCAAGAGATACCTGACTTCAGTTAACCATCCCTCTTCCTCCAAATCAGGTGTTTGAGGTATTCTAAGTGTCTTCTTAGTGTCATCATCATGGCAATATGATTTGCTTGACACTTGTGAACAACATGCGACACTTGTGACAGTTGTGAACAATGTACGACACTTGTGACACTTATCAAGGCGAGTAATGTTGGTGTGTAACAGATTGCCCCCCAAAGTATGAAGTTATAAGATGAGAACTGATAACTAAAATGCTTTGTAGACTCTCAAGCAAGGGTATAGACTCGGAGAACCTGAAAGAAGCTGCACACAAACATCCAACAAATATCATGACATGTTTCAAACCCAAGGCAGGCATACCTATGCTTGGGTGATCAAGAATTGCAAGATATGGCCGCCATAAAATACACTGCGGATCCATAATTGTATTGAAAAAAAAGGTATAGCCACCGAGGATACAGTGTGGATCTATACATGACCTGAACTGATCGTAGCCACGAAGAATACACAGTGGATCTACGAGATGAAAAGACATAACCACGACCAATACAAAGTGGATCTATGTAACAATATATGTGTCATGGTTCAAGAGAAACTCCTTCACAACCTGGGCAATGTACATATCAAAGTGATCACTCAACCCAGGGTCTTCTTACCGATCCCGATGCAGTATGAATCTAACCATGTGAATAGATGTCTTGATGTCGAACATGGCAGAAACCACTTGATTACCGGTCAATGGTGTAAACCATTAACAAGCACGAGGAAGATCACCATTAATGCCAATGATTCCCAAGGTACCCTAGTACATTCCAACGAATGTGAATGGATGGGATGAAGTTGAACATCCGTGGAATCATTCGATCAGAGCTCAATGATGTAAACCCATTGTCGAATGTGAGGAGGCCTGCCATTTAGGCATGAAGGTCCCAAAGTACTAACTAGTTTCTAAGCCTAATTCCCAGATAATGTGTTGGGGTCGACAGGAATAGGCTCATCGAAGGAGGGCCTTGATGTATCCCCCATCAACAACATGAAATGGACATAGAGATGTAATTGATAGATCAAATGAACATGGACTGACATGGATTTTGAGAAAATATATTTGTGATGGCTGACTCTAGAGGTGGATACTTCCCTTGAACATTGAGGCACAACAACAGAAACATGACATGGACCAAAACTTGATAATGCAGTGGATGCTGTGACTTACGTCAGGTAACCCAAAGGAGTGAAGGAAACTCAAAGGATTGGCTCAGTTCAGAGGTTCAACGGATTATAATGCGTGCAAAGGACACAGTTCCGTGTTCAAGGGCGACTCTAAGAATTACTTGGTAATGTTCTCAAGAGACTGCTTGGCTTTCTTCTTTCAAATTTTCCCCCATCCAGATAGATGAGTACCTCTTTTTGATTTAACGAGCTCGAGGAGGGTAACACATTCTCGATGAAACTCACCTTCGGTAAGTTCTTCTTCCTTTGTTTAACGAACTGGAAGAAGTAAGGTTTCGATCCCGTATGGGCCTGTCGATGTTTGTTTTAGTGAGTCCAAAGACAGAAAACTCGAAGGTTTTTCATGATTATAGAGTCTGGAAAAACACTTAAAAGAGAACTCTCTCAGTTCATTTTTCGTACAGTTAGTCTCATGAGGCCAAAAAAGAGATAAAGTACCACTCGAAAGATGCCCTTTCGAACCTTTTAACGAGTGTGAAAGGAAGCAAGATCACTCAACGATCTTTTCATATTTAGAGAGTCTAAAAAGAGTTTAAAGATGACTCCAGGGGGGTTCTTTTTTCATGTGTCCATGCGGGTCCGAAAAAGAGGTAAAAGTCTACCCGATGCGTTCTCATATTTTTGAGCTTGAAAGCGAACTAATACTATGCTCATGGATGTGACAAGGTAAACAAATGATCAGAATTGCTTGGGAACCTGCAATGTCAAAACTGCAATCCAAAGGTTTTAGTGAAGCCATTATATTGTCAGAGAAACCCATAAATAACCATACCTTATAAAAAATGGAAATTTATAAATAGTAATACAAGAAAATTCTTCATTTACCATTTCATTTTGCATGAGGATTTGTAGTAGTGGAGATTCTCGTTTTGGAGGTGGATCTTGTTTTGCTTGATACCGGAGCTATGGTTGATCGTTTCTCTTGCCATTTAGACCAGGTAGATCTTCACCTCCCCTTCTTTCAATTACATGGTTTAATATTCATTTTCATAGCAATATTTAAATTAAAAAATGAGGCCCTAAGTCGCTCCAAAAAAGATCAAATCGGCCTCTATTAAAAACGATGGGAAAAAGACATTCTTTTTGCAAAAACATGTTTAGAAGGTGATAGAAAAGATGCCAACGCCTTGATACTTAAGTAGATGGGTCGCTTTTGTGAAAGAATCTATAAAAAATTCAAACATATGCCCACGCAACCATTGATGGAAATTTTTTTAATTTTAAACATTTTATTGCTGCGTATGGATTATTGAGTGATAAAAAGAGGGCGTGGTCCTTTTTGAGCAATGTGGGCATTAGATTTCAAGTTTTTAAATTGCTTAAGAAATTGCCGAAAATTGAATAATGAAATTCTTTGTTTTTTTTTGTTTGTAGGTGATTTTGGTGACCATGATCGAGTGGAAAGAACGAGAGCATGAGCTCGATGATTTGGCCACTTTGCGGAGTCCTCGCATGTTGGCCGCGTTGAGAGCTTGTGGCCTATTGAAATTCTTCAAATTGCAAAAGATGAAGAAGGAGATTCTACTGCTTGAGCACATAATCAGCTTGTGGGATGTCGCAGAGAAAGGGTTCCGGATCGGAACACAACTTCTAACCATCGAGTTGGAAGATGTATATTTCTTGACTGGCCTCTCGAAAAGAGGGGTTCCTATATCTTTTTCCGGACAGAGGGTGCTTCCTGAGCAAGTGGGTGTGTATCTGGCACGTCATTGTGTCCTAGGAGCAAGACTGGTGGGGGGTAGAATCCCTATCAAGGATATCAGAGAGTTACCCCTTTGGTCCATTTTGTTTGCCATCAAGAGCATGATGGGAAGCACTAGTGAAAATCTTGCATCGAGATCACAGGTAGCTTATGGCGTACATTGTTTGGAGCCAACACTGTTTAACTAGAGCGCAGGGTTCCTTCGGAATGTGAAGGAACAGGTTTCGCGGTGTAGGATGGGGCAGAAACAGTTCAGATACGGCTCTTTCTTGGTCTCATTTTTCTTAGAGTGCATCCCCTAGATGCAGCCTCAGATAGCACAGGCAGTACAACCAGTGGGAGAACCACGGATGGAATGGTGGACTAGTCTATCTCCGACTAGTGGCAGAGTCAGAGTTTCGTTTCACCGGTGACTTCTTCGCTTGGCTGAGATGCTAGTATCTTTGGATAGAAGACTTCCCATATGCCGAGGTGGAATTTCGTGGGAGCATGGAATTGATTTTACCCGCGGGGGAAGATTGGGATGCATCAGGTGAGAGACTAAGCAACACCTTGTCTAGTTTTTGTTTTTTAAGTTTTTAATGTATATATATTTTTTTGGGTATGTGGAAGAGTTTTTTAATGGATGTATTGTTTTTAACATGCAGACAAGGGAGCAGTGCACCCGGTTGATATACCAGTACCGGGACATCGCGGGGGTGCTTCGGTTGCAGTTGATCTAGGGGCACCAGTGATAGGTCTCCGGGAGGTTGAAAGAAGCCTTCAAGGCCTCACGATGGGCATTCCTCCTATACGGAGGAGAGAAGTGCCTTTACATCTATAGAGACACACTATGGGGGTGCCAGAGAATGTTAATTCTTTGCTGAGACGTGTAGTGCATGCAGTGATATGTTATTCTGAGCACAATGTAGTGCAGAGAGATTAGATTTTCTCTAGTGATTGTATATTTTGTATGACTTGTTAGATGATGTTGTATGGGTATAAAGACCCAAAATTTTGTTCTTCCAAATACTTTTTTGATGTAATCAAAACATTTTCAGTCACGTTATGTATATATATACAATTCCGAGTTTTTACAGTGCCAAATGATTTGTACATGATGATGCCTTTAATGTGATGTGTTTTAATTTACATATGATGTACAATTTGTTTTCCTTTATGAAATCTTATCTATGGGCGAGATACCGATCCATGATGTAATTAACTAACGAATCCGAAACATTGTTGAGTTCTCGTGGAATATGTTTGTATTCGATGTAATCAAACATTCATTCAAGACATTGAACTTGTAGGTGGAGTCGTAGCAGGATAGGATTACGAATAGCGTAGATACGATTGAGTTGATAGACCACGAGTTGGGAATCTAGGTTAACAATGATACGAGAGATACCTATGGAGGAGGCTTGGGTCAAGAGTCCAATGACAGCATGATATTCTGCCATGTTATTAGTCGCTGGTCCTAAGAAAATACCTCCTGAACTTACCACCTCGTCAAATTGGTAAATGACCCATGCTGTCGAAGCAATGTTCCGGGTGTGTCGACTAGTGCCATCCGCAAACCCGACAAAGATAGGAAAGGAAGATGTCATATGCGCATGAAAACACAAGGCACAATATGAGTGGCAAAGGTAAATACTCGAGCACATGAAAGAAATAGTCACACCAAATTAAAATACAATAATGTACAATGTACACATGCTAGGTGATCTAGGCATAGTACTTTTTAAGGTAAAGCCTGTTCCGGGGCTCTCCTAGGGAAATTCCATCATAATAGACTAACTCGTAGGTGTCTCTGTGTAGAATATGTTTCATGATGTAAGGGCCATGCCACAGAGGTTCTAACTTACCTGTCCCTAATTTGTCGTGAGCCTGGTCATAGACGAGGACTAAGTCTCCTTCTGCAAAAGTTCGAGGATGGACGAATTTGTCGTATTGATTTTTTATCCGTTTCTGATGTGCCTCGTTAACGAGAGCAGCATCACGACGTGTTTCGTCCAGTTTGGTCAGATATAAGAAACGTTCTTCTTCGGCAGAAGTATGGGGTAGGAGTTCTACTTTAAGTTTCAGAGATGGAATCTCACACTCGATTGGTAAAATGGCTTCGATTCCATACACTAACTGGAAAGGAGTAAATCCAGTTGCAGTTTTCACGGAAGTACGGTAAGCCCAGAGAGTGGAGAAAAATTGTAGATGCCAGGATGTTTTATTTGTCCCTACCATGCATTGAATCATGGTTTTGAGGACCTTGTTGATGGCCTCAACTTGTCCCTTGGCCTGAGGATAGTATGAGGATGAGTTTTCATGGCGAAAACCCAGCTTGGCATGCAATTCACTCATCATCTGGTTCTTAAAGTGTGCACCGTGGTCGGTAACAATGGCGCGTGGTACACCAAAACGAGTTATGATGTGGTTAAAAAGAAATAGAGCTATGGTACGACCATCATTCAGAAAGGTAGGCATAGCCTCAACCCATTTTGTAAAGTAGTCGGTGACGACGATTATATAACCGTGCCCCCCGGCTGAGGTAGGCTTACATTGCTTGAAATAGATACCCCACTTTGCAAAGGGGCCGATGGTGATAACGGGGTGCAACGTTGTAGGGTGGGTTCGTGCATTGTTGTTAAAAACTTGGCAGGGTGGGCATTTTTTGACTGCCTCAATATAATATTTGAAAATCGAGGGCCAAAAATAGCTGGCACGTAGGATTTTTTGGGCTGTGGCCATCCCAGAAAGGTGACCGCCACAGGCGCCAAGGTGACAATCGTTCAGAACGTGTTCAGCCTCTACATGAATCAAACATCGTCGAAGGATAGTATCAATACCACGACGATACAAGGTGTCGCCGATGATAAGGTAACAACGAGAATGGTGGCGAATACGTAGACGCTCTTCACGAGAAGTGTTAGGATGAAAATGTTGGGTTTGGAGGTAAAGGAGGATGTCTTCATACCAAGGATCAGAGGTGATGATGAGGAAAAGAGTTTCGTCAGGGAGAGAATCTCTAGGTTCGATATCTTCATCAGCATGGGGGAGATCGCAAATGAGCTCCACAAACACTAGGGACTTTTTGGCTTTGGACTTGGCAAATTCAAGATCGAATTCCTGAAGGATGAAGATCCATTTAGAGTATTTTCCCTCGAGCACTTGACGTGTCAGGACGTGGTACATGGGGTTTGAGTTCGCAATCATAGTGGTGGTGCGTAGTAAGATGTAATGGTGAAATCTCTGGACAGCGATAACGGCTCCCAGAGCTAGTTTCTCTACATGCGAATATCAGAGTTCGGGTCTAGATAGACTCTTGCTTAGGTAATAGATCACATGTTCCTCACCGTTGGGGTCCTCTTGAACTAACACCATTGCAATAGTGGAAGTGGAGGCGGCTAAGTAAAGGATGTAGTCCACTGTATACTCTGGAGGATGCAACAAAGGTGCGTGAGTCAAGGCATGCTTGACAACGTCAAACGATCATTAAGCGATGTCATCCCAGATGAAAGGGGTGTTTTTCTGCAACAATTGCATGAATCCTTTAGTTATCTCAGCGTAGTTACAAATGAAACGATGAAGGAAGTTTGCTTTTCCTTGCAAAATTTGGAGTTGGGTCAAATTAGTAGGTGGAGGTAAGGCCAGAATAGCCTTAATCTTTAAGGGATCCATCCTAATCCCGTCTTTAGAGACAACAAAACTGAGGAGTCGACCGGATTCGACAGCAAAAATGCACTTATGTGGGTTCAAGCAGATACGGTAGAACCGACATCGAAGAAAAATAGCCCTTAAGTGATCAACTTTATCGGATCGATTGGATGAGTGGGCAGGTAAGTCGTCGAGGTAAGATTCTGCAATATGATTGATATCATGGAAAGCGTATGACATGTCCCGTTGGAAAGTAGGACCAACATTTTTGAGACCAAAAGGTAGATTTCGATAGGAGAAAGTTCCCCATGGGCAGATAAAGGATGTCTTATGTTGATCAATAGGTAAAATTTCAATCTGGTTATACCTGAAAAATCCATCCATGAAAGAGAAGATTACGCTCCCAACACAATTATCAATGATTTGGTCGATGAAGGGCATAGGGTAGTTATCCTTTGGACAAGCTTTATTGAGGTCCCGATAGTCAACACAGAGACGGATGGTCCCCTGCTTTTTGGCAACCAGAACAAGGTTGGAGACCCATTCTGTCAAAGGGACAGGATAGATAAAGCCAGATTTTAA
This sequence comes from Picea engelmannii, assembly GCA_009831015.1. Lineage (NCBI taxonomy): Eukaryota > Viridiplantae > Streptophyta > Pinopsida > Pinales > Pinaceae > Picea > Picea engelmannii. The sequence continues at coordinate 491,455 of ML778139.1, read as the reverse complement.
AATTTTCTCGACTTCTGCCTTTATAGCCACGATTTTCTTGGGATGAACCGGGCGGAGTTTCTGTCGGACAGGTTTCACTCCTGGGTAAGTCTTGATTTCATGCATGATAATCGAGGGGTCGATTCCTGGAATTTCTTTGTAGCTCCAAGCGAAGACATCGAAGAATTATTTAAACAGAGCGGTATAAGATACCACTTCTTCGAGTGTGCAATTAGCACCAAGGTTAATGTTTTCCACAATGCCTTCTTTGATCGAAATATCAATAACGATTGTAGTAGAGATGTTACCCATATTCCCCCCAGAAAGAGTATCTTATGTGAGGATGGGAGATTGCAGAGCATCGGTAACATCAGAAGGGAAGACAGAGTGTATGTCTTTGTGAATTTCTTCCAAAGGTAGAAGGAAAGAGGATCGATGATGGTTATCATGCCAAGGTACGTCGTCAATACTAAGCATTTCCATTATAGATTCATCAGAAGGGAAAATTTGGGAAATGTAATCGATTGCAGACGATAGGGAATCCAACCATGAAGGCATCGAGTAGGCATTAGGTGCCAATAAATGTGGGTTGTCCGGAGAGGGAGAAGCAGATTGAATAGCTACGTATGCAGCCTCGGCTGGGCTAAGTGGCATGGTGTCATCAAGCACATTGAATTCCATAGGACTAGGTACAATCCAAGGGTCAGATGATTCCAAAGATTGATAAGGCATAGTCGAAATCATATTGACAGTGGAAATATGATGTGTGGTGGGTGGAAGTGGTGTAGGGAAGGTACCCATGAGGCTAGAATATTTCAATAAGCCAACACCAATGCTTTCATACGTAACTGGGTGGTCTCCCAAAAAAGGAATGTTGTTGGTGACAGGGGCGCGAGCGTCGGGTGTACAGAAATCGAGTTGATCGATAGTGACAATTTTGCCTTGATGGGGGAATTGTACACATCGAAACACCGATGAGGCGACGACAGTCATATCATAGAACCAAATTCTTCCAAGTAGTAGGTTGTAATCGAGGGGGGCGTCGACCACCTCGACATCAACAGTAACAGTTTTTATGCCCAACTGAACGGCTAAGGATTGTAACAGTCCGTGAGGATGAAAACCTCGCCCATCAAAAGCATGTAACATCATTGGGGATTTGTTAAGGGCAGGTGATTTTAAGCCTTTCCAACAAGCTAAAGACATGACACAAGTAGAGGCTCCCTCATCCAAGATAGTTCGGTGGATTTGTTGATTGTGAACACCAACATCGATCTGAAAAGCTAGTTGGCGAGAGAGTCGAGGTTGATGATCATCCAGATTAAACGTGAGGTTATTAGATGAATCAGGATCAAAAGCATCGATGGAAGCTAAGAACATTCTACGTTGGCTGGGACAGTGTTGTAGAACTTCCAAAGAAGACATAGCACATGGTGCTTGAGCCAAATCTTCAACAATGTTGTAGTTTTGGGCAACCTGTGAACTAGGATTAAAGGTAGACTTCCGGATAGTGCTCTTAGGAGGGCGTAAAATGGAGTCAAATGAAGGTTTCTTGATCTGGAGTGGTCCAGACGGAGGGCTAGCAGACGGAGGACTAATGGAAGATGGTAATGGGTCCGGTAAGGAACCGTTAGTAGTCTTCGACTTATCAGGTTTAATCAGTGTGTCATATGTCATAGTGCGAGTGGTCAAATTAATCCTGTTAAACATGTAAATGTGGGCACTTGTCGAGGCCTCATCATGGGGTTGGTTGGAACTACCCCTTGGAGTGGGGGTTTGAGCAACCAAAGATTGTTGCTATGGAAAAGGTTGGGTAAGAACATTGGGTTGTGAATTTCCCTTAAAGATCTTGGCCACTTCATCGCGATGTGGACAATATCGGGTGTAGTGATCATCGCCACAAATGAGACATGGGAATTTCGGTTTCCGTTGTGGTTGTTTTTCGGCAGCAGGGGTTTGAGGTTGATTTTTTGGTTGTTCATTATTGTTGTTTTTCTTTGGTTTATTTCTTGCTTTCTTCTTGCCCCTAGGTTGTTGTGAAGGGGATGATTGGACCGCATTCACCTCAGAGACCTGAGTTTGAGGGGAGGTAGAAGAGGGTGCAGTCAAACTGGGAACAAGCATCGAAGCAGACTGCTGGGTTGTTCCAGTCGACTGGGAAGTAGATTGGGTTTTGACGGAGCCAATGACTCCATCTGGTGCGAGGTAGACAATGGTTTGGATGGATCTTTAGTGGCATGGGTAGCATTTGGTATCAACTCGTACAGAGTACCAGATTGTGAATAAACCAAATCTAAGTACTGAGCCCGAGCAATAGCTTCTTCCTCGGTGACTACACCACCCATGGTAACATCACGAGCGATCTGGGGTAACAGTGATTTGGTGAACCATTCCGCTAATAACTGGTTAGGAATGACCACTTTGATCAACCTTCGTTGTCGTCTCCATTCATGAATATGATCAGAGATATGTATGGAGGTTGTCTGACGAAGGGAGGTCAATAGTTCAGTACCCATCTCATATCGAATGGGTAGTTGGAAGTGTGTGAGGAAGGACATGGAAAGGGAGTTGAAATCGTGAAAAGAAGCGCGTGGTAGTTCAATATACCACTTTGCTGTAGAACCCGTAAGCATTCGTTGGAAAAGATGAAAACATATAGAATCGTCCATAAGGGAGTTGGATGAACACCACAAATGGAAATTCATCACGTGGTTGTTTGGGTCTTCTCCAGACTTTCCGTCTAATTTTGGAATATCAAAAGGAAGTTTAGCTGAGATAGCTGGCCAAACCGGAGAATGAAAAATAGGATCATTCGTTAACCGAGACAAGTTTGGGAGGTCTAGAGTCGCTAGGAAGGGTAGTTGTCGGTTAACCTGTAGGTAATACTGGTGTGGAATAGGAATGCCAGTAGGACCATACACTGGGTTAGACAGATAATTGTAACCAGTGGGTCCTCTTGTATAAGGTTGGTGTTGACCATGGTACACAGGATTTGAGGGAGTTTGAGAAACATGTGTGAGCGGGGGATAACTAGATGGGTTTTGAGAATTATAAGCTGGATTTGGAATTTGTCCATAAGGAGGATATAGATGAGTCCCTTGAGAGGGAAGAGGTTGTTGTGGAGCTTGAGAATTGTGTCCCCCTGAGAACTGTGGATTTTTTGGAAAAGGGATATTCCACGGATTGGGTGTGGTAGACAGATTTTGTCCATATGGTTGATGGTAAGCTCCAGATTGAGGCTGCCCCCTAGCATGAGGGTGCCCTCCAAATGGAAGTTGTCCTCCGGTGGGAGGATGCCCCCCAGCTTTAGGTAGAGTTCCCGGAATTTGAGAACCAGACGTAAATGACTGACCGGTGCCACTTAACGGATTAAAGCCACCAAGACTGGTCCCTCCGGGTTGTTGGATAGGTATGGAACTTCCCGGCATAACTTGGGTAGTAGTGGTAGCGGAAGAATTCAGTGCTCTGTACCCAAAAGGGAGTGATGATGAAGGTCTAGGTGTTATTGGTGTGCCAATCGTAGGTTGGCTAACCACCGCATTATTGGCGGGAATAGTCAGAACGTGAGGGACCATTGTAGAATGGGTCGTCTGGAGAGAAAAAGTGGACCTTGGGCCAATGAACGATGTGTTTGGACCAACGGACTGTGTGGCTGAAAATATGGTAGTACCGGTAAAATGGTTTAAAGGTACGGTGTAGGTGATAGGCGCGTCGACACCTATTCTTGTTCCATAAAGATCCCGCACCATGCGCGATGGGCTTTGAACAATGTCTGTGGTCCAAAAGGGGTCATTGACTAAAGGGTTTGAATGAGGCCCAGTCGGAATGTCAAAAGGAATGACGACGACAAATTCATTGACTGAATTTAGTTGGAGAACATGTCGCTCATATCCCTTCGGAATGCGGAAAGCCTCCAGAGACTCTGAAACAATTCGAAAATTCTCTAAAGGGGTGGGAACTTCTTCTTGGGAGGTTATAGTGTCGTGAACCTTGCTCTGTTGAGGAGATTCCTCCATAGAATGAGGGGGTAAAGGGGTATTTTCTTCCATATTTTCTGGAGGAAGTCCCTGTAGCCTTTGCGAACGGCGTGGAGGGTTGATGTTGGTGAAAAAGAGTCGATGAAAAAGATCTATGGCCAACTACCAAAAAGAAACAAAATACGCTAATAGAATCTAGGAATCACAACCAAGCAAACATGACCTTCTCTCGATGACCGCACTAGTTGGTGATGAAATCCAATGTCGCATGATCAAGTTAAGAAGGGGCAGGGATATGGTGGAACAGTTACAATGGCGACCTGCTTAATGGACTTTCACCTTGGTGCAAGCTTCCATGCAGTAATTGTGGATTTACCCTCCAAGGAGCCCGAGTGAGTTTGACCAATGTCTGCTCCAGGTACAGTGAGACTTCCCTTCACTGTCACCTTGTGTAAGACCCTAAATATTATGGCCACTAAGGTTACCAATTTGCAGTCATCCCCTGGGCGGGTATAGTCAACAGGCCAGTCCGAACGTACATGCATGGTATCTAGCCCGAAATCAACTTGAAAAGCTTCCACTCAACATTGTGGGTATACCTTTAAGCGATCCCCATAATACAATCTGACCACTACAATCAGTCAAACCACGGAGGGATAATCTTCGTAGCTTTCCCGAGTGCGACCTCATGCGTAACCCCTGTGTGAGAGGGGGATCCCAGGCATACTTATACGACAATTGGATTTGACTCTCCCTAGCTCAAGACCCTAATGTTTGTTTTGGAAAATTTGGAGAGTTATGCTCACAGCCTAATCCAAAGTACTAGTCCTAGCCTATTGTTGGTGGAGGATCCTAGAAAAGAAAATGTTCTAGATAGTTTTTAATTAGCGTTCATTTTATAGCTGTTCTTTACTCAAAAGGGGTGCATGGAAGTGAAACGGATGGAATGATGACTCAATCCCAAAAAATGCATTAAATATGATAAACAATCATTTCTTTTGGATGAATATCTATTTAAGGGAGAGAGAGAGAGTTCTTTTCACTAACAAGCACTAATAAGGAATGTCCTCAAACAAATTTTCTTCAATCAAATCCGATGTGGTGGTAAAACTTTTTGGAATGCCTTCTAATATGCCAAATCAATCATGAATATGTCTCTTTATTGTTTGAATGTGGATAATTATTAATTCAAAACAACACTTCTCCTGCCAATTATCCTTTTGGATCAAGGAAACTCAGACAAACACAAGCAGGTTTTGTACAAACAATACACCCTCTCGTTGTGGTAAAAAACAAGAAGCAAAATAAAAGAAAAACAAAGAAAATCAAGAACTTCACACCAAAAGAAATGTCGAAGAACAATGACCTCAAAAAAAACCAAATGAAGAGATTCGTAGACTTCTGATGTCCTTCACGAGAGTTTCTTGCTCAGTCAAAAAGGAGAGAAAAAACAATGCATGGATTTCAAACTCCCAACAGCAGAAAAACTCAAAAATAATGAAGAAGGCTACAAAATCTAAACAACAATGTATTTGTTCCTCAGAAGGAAGGATGGAAAAGTTGAATGGGAAGAAGCATAGACTCACAGAGAGGCTCAACAAGTGAAATACAGAGGCTAGACCCTGGAAAAAACAATTCTGGAAAGGTTTTTGGCCAAAAGAGGGCTAGTGCTCTGGTGTAAGAGGTACCAGGAATTATAACACTCTGTCTAAGACACCTAGGGAGTGCTGGCGCTCTGTTAACATAGCCACAGGGGCGCTAGGCTTGAAAAGCTCATAAAAATGTAAAAAAATCCAAAAATTGCAGCCTAGTCTGGCAATCAAGCTGAGTGTGATGGTGTAGGGAGTCAATCAGCTCATGAAATCAATCAAAAAGGGGTGAACCAGGTCTGAAAACAATCAAGGGGTAAGACAAGGTCTATGAGGAGAAATCAAAACCAAAAAGTTTCGATTCGAGACTCCCCAGTGGAGTTGCCAGTTTCTGTTGAAGGAAAATCTCCCTGCGGACAGGTAGATCTCCTCTTGAGAGCTAGACTCTTAACTCTTAAGACAAAAGATGCTTAACATGGAAACTAACTTCCTTTCAGATCTATACAAAATAATGCATGAGGAGGAAGGAAAACATAAGTACCTTTTACCGGCGTTTGTCCCTGCACGCTCCGAGTTGAACTCCAATCTTTCGCTCCTCGATGAGCCCTGTAGACAAACAATAGTACAACCACTTCCTACTCTATTGATATTAGCTTGAAAATAGATATATCTATCAGAGATAAGCTCATGTAAGATTAAACACAAACTAGAAAGAAACAGTCCAAGAGTGTCATATTAATGAGAACAATGACAGAAGTAGCTTACAATCGTAGATGTGAATGCGAGAGCTTCGTCAAGTCCCCTTTGTCTAACCCTTTCTCAAAAGATCCATGACCTGGATGACAACAACTTCACTGATTACTCTCCTCCAGTTCACCATGTGTTTCCTATGAGATCATAGGTTTCATGCTTGCAATTCTTCCCCCTTTCCACCATGATAGAGCCCATTTATATAGGTTTAGAGAGGCTTAACCTCTTGAGGTATCTTTAGGGTAAGTTGAGGAATTCCCTCCTTAGATCAGGGATCTTCTCCTAAGATCATGGTTGAACCAGGAATTTGAATGCAACTGTCTTCCAAACTTGAAATATCTTCCCCTTATTCTCCTCAACAGATCAACTGTTGCCCAGATTAGATAACGCTCCCTCAAAAGGGGCATCAGGCCGCTATAGCGCTCCCTAGTAGGCTCAAGGGGAGCGCCATCACTCTAAAAATATACAACGCTCTTGCAGAGGGGTAGTTTGGTGCTATAACGCTCCCTGGAACCTTATAGGGGAGCACCAACGCTCCTAAGGATGATGTAGGGGAGCACTCCCTTCTAAAACTTTAGTTTGAAAGCTCCTTTCAGGTGGCAAGAGATACCTGACTTCAGTTAACCATCCCTCTTCCTCCAAATCAGGTGTTTGAGGTATTCTAAGTGTCTTCTTAGTGTCATCATCATGGCAATATGCTTTGCTTGACACTTGTGAACAACATGTGACACTTGCGACTGTTGTGAACAATGTACGACACTTGCGACACTTATCAAGGCGAGTAATGTTGGTGTGTAACATGAAGCACGTTTGTATTGCACTTGATATTCTCACTGATCCTTCCATCTTGTTCTTTGATGAGTCCACGCCTGGTTTGGATTCAACAATTGCCTTACGTATAATTGATATTGCGAAGATTTTAAGTAAGAATGGTATGACTGTTGTGATGGCAATTCACCAACCATCACCAACCATCTAGTTGACTCCAACATCGTTAATGAAAACAATAAATTTGATTTGATCATGAAAGGTTTCCTTATTAACCAAAAAAAAACTTTCACTAGCACAAAAGGCAGAATTATAACCAGTTAGCTGATGAAAAGTAGAGCTTTCACCAACTAACTAGCAAATCTTAAGGCGAAATAGCTGGTGAAACCTAAGACTGGCCAGTGAAGGTGTATTTTTTCCTAGATCAAAGTTTTTCTCAGCCGAATCTCTTGAAAATGATTTCCAAAGATACATATTGAATTATAGTGTCAAATCTAAGATCCACTTTTGATGCAAAGGAGTTAGAGGAGGATTTCAAGTTGATTTGACACCTTTTTTGGGGCAATAAATCAGAGTTTTTCTAAACTTGGAAAATTTGAATTTATCTTCATCAAAGGATATCAAACAACGATGGAAGGATTATCTGCACAACACAAAGGTTCTACATGATCTGAAGACCGTGAAATGCGGAGTTGACCTCATTTTGAGGATCACTTCCTCTCTTTTTGTAAAATTGTTTTGACTTTCTATCTTTAGCAAGTTTAATCCATTCTTCTAGGATTTGAATATTTTATTGTAAAGCTATAAAGCTAAGGATATGAGATGAACAAAGGGGGGTGGTCAATTCTGGATACATTTTGGCTCATGTACTTAGACTCTTATATTGATATGAACCACAGTCTTCTTTTGCTACCAATGTCAGATTTGTTCATGTGTTGCATTACTCTGTACTTTGATTCAGTTTAGCTCAGCTTTTAAGAACTGTTATCTTCTTATTTAGCTCATGAATTTGAATTAAAGGATCTCTTACTATCTTGTATTACCCTACATGTTAATGTACTTGGTTATCTAGATTAGTGTTCTTCATACCCTATTCCAATTACTTTATTTGATTATTGATTTCTAAAAGCACTGGCTCATTCTAATGCATGATAAGTTGTTCTTCTCATTAGTCCTTGAGTTATCCCATTGATCCAGATACACCTAATTATCAAATTTCTTAAGTTACCAAGCATCTTTAGCTTACAACCCTAGAGAGTTTCTTGGAGAGATAACAAATTGGCACCGCTGTCGGGGAGAGGAGATTGAAGCTCGGCTTCCTTGGGAGACGACATAGATCCATCTTTGATGATAGACAAAGCTTGGACATCATTTGGTTTTAATCATCTATCTGGCGACTCCATGAAGGACGAATTCAATGGCGACGCCATTGTTCAGAAATCTGTTGGTGACTCCACTGGTATGCCATGAACCAGATCTTTGCTAAGAGGTATACGTTCTGTGATTTTTCAAAAATTGTTTGTTTCCCTAATCCAGTGCCTAGTAGAGATGAATGGGAAAATAGTATTCCCAGATTTCGAGGAGAAGAGTCGAAAGTGCCAGCTAAACATTTGCTGGATTTTCATGATTACATTCATCGGTTGCAAGTTGTGCATGAGGATGTTCATATCCAACTCTTCTATTTTTCATTAGAGGTGATTTCTCATGATTGGTATCGGTCTCTTCCTGTTGCCAGTATCAACTCTTTGGAAGAGTTTCATGTTGCCTTTCATTTGTTTTGTAAAGAGATATTTTCAGCCAACCTTCTATTTCATGAATGTTGTCATGAATTCAACTTATTAACTAAAGATTCAGAAAATTATGAAGAGCATGCTATTATAGGGGATATTTCTCATTGTGACTAAGACATTGATGAACTTCACAATGTTAGCCATAGTATAGATGCTTTTGAAATTGTGCCAAATGCATCTATTGTCTTATGCTGTCAGGAAAATCAAATTGTCCCCTTTGAAGACTTGAAAGGTGATGAGTAGTTTGACAAATCAACAAGTGAAAGTGTTGAATCTACAGTAGATGCTGAGGGCAGCTCTCAATTTTCTCGTTTGCAGACAAAGGCAGATTAAAACAGATATTTGCAGGAAGGAGATAAGATGAAAAGTTCAGATCAACAGTCCTTCTTATATGACTCTCTGACAGAGGATGAGCAGTCTGTTTTCAACATTGAGACTAGTGATGGTGAAGAAGAGCAGAGAGGTTTAGATCAACAGTTATGTTTGCATTCTCTTTCGATAGAAGAAGAACAATATACATTCAACATTGAGACCAGTGAAAGAAATCAACAACTACAATACAGTCAGTTAGATGGGCAGCTCAAAGAGGTATTTCTTTATGACATTTATGACCCTGTTGATAACTATTTGGAAAATATGAGCAGCAAATGCGTTGAAGTATTTTTGTCAGAAGAATATTATCTTTATCATCTGTTCAAACCTCTTTTCTGCATGATATGGATTCCATTATTTTTCGGGCCAAGATCTAGCATAATGTTAGTAAATCAGTTTCTCACATGGCTTCATTGGAAGCATGACTTCACTTGAGAAGAGGCAGTACAGTTGGTTAATGTAGGAGTAGAAGAAAATAAGCTCACTCATCAAGCATGAGAGCCTTTTCAGTCTAGTAGTTTGCAGCAGGAAATTGTGTTCAACACGTTGTTAGAGTTTGAATAAGTTGCAGAATTTTGGATTAGGTTTTCAAATCAATTTTTGAGACTCCATAGCCCAGTGAATGTGAGACATTGCTAGTAGGTTTATAGTTAAACATTTGTGGATAGATTGCAGTGATCTAGTAAGGCTATTAATGACTCCATAGCCCAATGGACTAGACACAATAAAAAATTATGGATGATTGCTGAGCAGGTTGTAGGGTTTTCAGATTAAATGGTTAAGGCGACAGGTCTGCTTGTTCTTGAAACCTCACAGGGAGGCTTTCATCCCCAGAAGGAGCCAGATGTTAGCGGCCAAAAAGTAATGGTATTTTTGGAGAATGTCCTCATATCTCGCTACTTGATTTATCGTTCCCTTAGGTATTTTGTCCAGTATCAGAGTCTCAATTCTTCATCAAGATTTGAATAGTCTCCTATAAATATTGTTGCCTAAGATTGCTTTGGCTTTGCCATATTAACCTTCTTAGCCAAAATTTAAACCTTTTTATTAGTTTTGTTTTTGGACCATTGTTTTAGGATTTCTCATCAAAATTTAAATAGTCATTTCATTCGTTGGTATTTTATCAAAAAGTGATCTTGTGTGTGTTTAGTGTCAAACCATCAATAAACCTACAAGCCAAACCTTCATGCTAGCCATGGATCATATGCCAAACTCCGAGTCACACAAATCAAGTTACAAGGCTTAGCGCTGACTGTTGAGCACCTTACCTCTCTCCACATCTTATCGATCATCTTATATATGCACGGGTGCATATAAAGTTGGAAAATATCTAATCTTGATACATATCGGATATTGTTCAAAAGGTAAAAATTAAAGGGAAGAATGCAGAACAATTTCCAAGTGTATTGCGCAGGTGGTCCAAGGAGGAAGGTAGCTCGGGCTTTAAGTTGCAAGTGGCAAGGCACAAATGCGAGACTTGGCAGGATTTGTGGAAAAAGACAACAGCTTCTAACTTTGAAGTCTAATCACCGTATGAACTAGATTGGATTTGCTGTTGCACATCATTTGAATTCGGATCCAAGAAAATCTGCAGAAATTTTGGAAGCATACAGGGGGACACTGGAAGAGGACTATCCTCCCTATAATGAACGCTATGACCATACTGAAATTATTTTGTACAAGATCTCTGTTCTTGAGGAATATCTGGGGTCTACAGCTACCAAGCGCATACCTCTTGACTTTATGGAGAATGAAGAATTTTGGAAGGCAACAAACAACTATATTAGACCATTTCTTACTAAGGGAGTTCCTTCTCTGTTCTCAGACCTACGTCCTTTATATGATCATACAAGCAAGGTAGACATATTGGATTAATTAATTATTGAAATTGAGGCATCTCTTCAGAATAATGGATGCTTTTCTGGAAAGTCTCAGAAAGAGCCACCATCAACACTTTGTGGACTCTGTTTTTTCTTGCCCAACATTATGACATCAGAGGGCAGCATGATCTAGCTCTTGCCAAGATCGACGAGGCTATAACACATACCCCAACTGTCATTGATCTTTACTTGGTGAAGGGTAAAATACTTAAACATGCAGGAGACCTAACGACAACTGCAACATTGGTAGATGAAGATCGGTCTATGGACCTTGCAGATCGATGATCCAGGTGGATATCGGTGGCCACCCACCTTCTCCAACTGGCCCAAAACATGTTTCTGACAATTTTGGTAATTTACTATTTTTAGCAGTTTTTAACTTCCGGGGCCATTTTGAGGCCCTAAACGATGGTTTTTGAGAAAATGGGGAGCCCTAAAAGTTGTAGTTCTCGGATAGATCTTTCCAACGAGCTATCATACGCCTAAAACATAGATCGTATGCAAAAGTTACGACCCCGGGAAGTTGATGCACCAACTTACCCAAACGGGGCCCACATGACTTTTGGCGCTTCATCTCC
>ML778139.1:459270-479705 GCA_009831015.1 Picea engelmannii | reverse complement strand
CATCTTCTCATGGATGCGAGTAGCCGTCACATCTCTTCTCAGAGATAAGCTACCACCATTCTAGCGAGTCTTTCACTCTGTACTTTTACAGTCTCTGTACATTTATTTCATTAATAGAAATCGTGTATTACTGTATCTCTGTGACTCTTTTTATATTTCCGCTATATCTCTGTTATATTGTTGTCTCTCTTGCAATATCTCTGAATATTTCTATGTTATATCTCCGCTCTCATTTCGTGCCGAAAATAATCCGGATCAATCGATTTATAAATAGTGAATGCGTTAAGCGTATGCTTCAGGAAGATCAGGTGGAGCTGGCTGAGAAGACAGCTGTGCTGTTTACAAAGGATGGGGATCAACACAATAACTTATATGACATGCAATGCATGTGGTATGCGCTAGCTTCTGGTGATAGTTACTTCAAACAAGGTTCTCTTGGTCGAGCTTTAAAGAAGTAGTTGACAGTGGAGAAACATTATGCTGATATGATTGATGATCAATTCAACTTTCACTCTTATTGCTTACGGAAGATGACCCTTCGTGCATATGTAAATATGTTGAAGTTTCAGGACCATCTACATTCTTTTCCTTTCTTCCATGGAGCTGCGATTGGTGTTGGTGCTCATCACTCACAGGTTATGTTGCATGGATCGGCTTTGTTGCACAAAATGATGTTGTTTTTCCTCATTTGACTGTCAAGAACACAATTGTTTATTATACACTTCTAAGTCTCCCTCAGACATAATCCAATGATCGAAAGATCAAACGAGCACATGAGATTACATCTGCACTATGCCCAGAAAGGAGTCAAAACACCATGTTGGGTGGTTTGTTTGTTTAGGGAATTTCTGGAGGTGAAAGGAAGCGTGTTTGTATTGCACTTGATATTCTCACTGATCCTTCCATCTAGTTCTTTGATGAGCCCACTCCTAGTTTGGATTCAACAATTGCCTTGCGTATAATTGATATTGCGAGGATTTTAAGTAAGAATGGTATGACTGTTGTGATGGCAATTCACCAACCATCACCAACCATCTAGTTGACTGCAACATCGTTAATGCAAACAATAAATTTGATTTGATCATGAAAGGTTTCCTTATTGACCAAAACAAAAATTTCACCAGTGCAAAAGGCGAAATTATAACCAGTTAGCTGATGAAAAGCAGAGCTTTCACCAGCTAACTAGCAAATCTTAATGCGAAATAGCTGGTGAAACCTGAGATTGGCCAGCGAAGATGTATTTTTTCCCAGATCGAAGTTTTTCTCAACCGAATCTCTTGAAAATGCTTTCCAAAGATACATATTGAATTATAGTGTCAAATCTAAGATGCACTTTTGATGCAAAGGAGTTAGAGGAGGATTTCTAGTTGATTTGACACCTTTTTTGGGGCAATAAATCATGTTTTTTTATAAACTTGGTAAATTCGAATTTATCTTCACCAAATGATATCAAACAGCCTTGGAAGGATTATCTGCACAACACAGAGGTTCTACATGATATGAAGACCATGAAATGAGAAGTTGACCTCATTTTGAGGATCACTTCCTCTCTTTTTGTAAAATTGTTTTGACTTTCTATCTTTAGCAAGTTTAATCCATTCTTCTAGGATCTGGATATTTTATTGTAAAGCTATAAAGATAAGGATATGAGATGAACAAAGGGGGGTGGTCAATTCTGGATACATTTTGAATCATGTAAATAGACTCTTATATTGATATGAATCATAGTCTTCTTTTGCTACCAATGTCAGATTTGTTCATGTGTTGCATTACCCTGTACTTTGATTCAATTTAGCTCAGCTTTTAAGAACTATTATCTTCTTATTTAGCTCATGAATATGAATTAAAGGATCTCTTTCTATCTTGTATGACCCTTCATGTTAATGTACTTGGTTATCTAGATTAGTGTTATTCATACCCTATTCCAATTACTTTATCTGATTATTGATTTCTAAAAGCACTGGCTCATTCTAATGCATGATAAGTTGTTCTTCTCATTATCCCTTGAGTTATCCCATTGATCCAGATACACCTAATTATCAAATTTCTTAAGTTACCAAGCATCTTTATCTTACAACCCTAAAGAGTTTCTTGGGGAGATAACAAATTGGCGCCATTGCAGGGGAGAGGAGATTGAAGCTCAGCTTCCTTGGGAGATGACATAGATCTAGCTTTGATGATAGACAAAGCTTGGACATCATTTGGTTGTAATCATCTATCTGGTGACTCCATGAAGGGAGAATTTAGTGGCGACTCCATTGTTCAAAAATATGTTGGTTACTCCACTGGTATGACATGAACCAGATCTTTGCCAAGAGATATGCATTATGTGATTTTAAAAAAAATGTTGGTTTCTCTAATCCAGTGCCTGGTAGAGATGAATGGGAAAATAGTCTTCCCAGATTTCGAGGAGAAGAGTGGGAAGTGCCAGCTGAACATTTGTTGGAATTTCATGATTAAATTCATCGGTTGCAATTTGTGCATAAGGATGTTCAGATCCATCTCTTCTGTTTTTCATTAGAGGGGATTGCTCATGATTGGTACCAGTCTCTTCCTATTAGAAGTATCAACTCTTTGGCAGAGTTTCATGTTGCCTTTCATTTGTTTTGTAAAGAGATATTTTCAGCCAACCTTCTATTTTCTGAATGTTGTCATGAATTCAACTTATTATCTAAATATTCAGAAAATTATGAAGAGTATGCTGTTATAGGGGATATTTCTCATTGTGACCAAGACATTGATGAGATTCATAATGTTAGCCATAGTATAGATGCTTTTGACAGTGTGCCAAATGCATCTAATGTGTTAGGTTGTCAGGAAAATCGAATTGTCCCCTTTGAAGACTTGAAAGGTGATGAGAAGTTTGAAAAATCAACAAGTGAAAGTGTTGAATCTGCAGTAGATGCTGAAGGCAGCTCTCAATTTTTTGGTTTGCAGACAAAGGCAGATTACAACAGATATTTGCAGGAAGGAGATAAGATGAAAAGTTCAGATCAACAACCCTTCTTATATGAATCTCTGACAGAGGATGAGCAATATGTTTTCAACATTGAGACCAGTGATGGTGAAGAAGAGCAAAGAGGTTCATATCAACAGTTGAGTTTTCATTCTCTTTCAACAGAAGAAGAATAGTTTACATTCAACATTGAGACCAGTGAAAGTAATCAGCAGCTGAAATACAGTCAGTTAGAAAGACATCTCAAAGAGGTATTTCTTTATGGCATTTATGACTCTGTTGATAACTATTTGGAATCTATGAGCAACAAATGCATTAAAGTATTTTTGTCAGAAGAAGATTATCTTTATCATCTGTTCAGACCTCTTTTCTACATGATATGGCTTCCATTATTTTTAAGGCTAAGATCTAGCATAATGTCAGTAAATCAATTTCTCACATGGCTTCATTTTAAGCATGACTTCACTTGACAAGAGGCAGTACAATTGGTTAGTGTAGGAGTAGAAGACAATAATCTCACTCAACAGGCATGAGAGCCTTTTCAGTCTAGTAGTTTGCAGCAGGAAATTGTGTTCAACACGTTGTTAGAGTTTGAATAAGTTGTAGTATTTGGATTAGGTTTTAAAATTAATTTTTGAGACTCCATAGACCATTGAATGCGAGAAATTGCTAGCAGGTTTACAGTTAAACATTTGTGGATAGATTGCAGTGATCTAGTAAGGCTATTAATGACTCCATAGCCCAATGGACTAGACACAATACAAAATTATGGATGATTGCTGAGCAGGTTGCAGGGTTTTTAGATTAAATGGTTAAGGTGATGGGTCTACTTGTTCTTGAAACCTCACAGGGAGGCTTTCATCCCCAGAAGGAGCCAGATGTTAGTGAACAAAAAGTAATGGTATTTTTGGAGAATGTCCTCATATCTCGCTACTTGATTTATCGTTCCCTTGGGTATTTTGTCCAGTATCAAAGTCTCAATTCTTCATCAAGCTTTGAATAGTCTCCTATAAATCTTGTTTCCTAAGATTGCTTTGGCTTTGCCATCTTAACCTGCATAGCCAAAATTTAAACATTTTTATTAGTTTTGTTTTTGGACCATTGTTTTAGGATTTCTCATCAAAATTTAAATAGTCATTTCATTCGTTGGTCTTTTATCAAAAAGTGATCTTGAGTGTGTGTAATGTCAAACCATCAATAAAACTACAAACCAAACCTTCATGCTAGCCATGGATCATATGCCAAACTCCGAGTCACACAAATCAAGTTACAAATCTTAGCGCTGATTGTTGAGCTCCTTACCTCTCACCACATCTTATCGATCATATTATATATGCATGGGTGCATATAAAGTTGGAAAATATCTAATCTTGATACATATCGGATATTGTTCAAAAGGTAAAAATTAAAGGGAAGAATGCAGAACAATTGCCAAGTGTATTACGCAGGTGGTCCAAGGAGGAAGGTAGCTTGGGCTTTAAGCTGCAAGTGGCAAGGCACAAATGCAAGACTTGTTAGGATTTGTGGAAACAAGACAACATCTATTAACTTTGAAGTCTAATCACTGTATGAATTGGATTGGATTTGCTGTTGCATATCATTTGAATTTGAATCCAAGAAAATTTGCAGAAATTTTGGAAGCATACAAGGGGACACTGGAAGAGGACTATCCTCCCTATAATGAATGCTATGAAGATACTAAAATGCTTATGTACAAGATCTCTCTTCTTGAGGAATATCTGTGGTCTGCAGCTGCCAAGCGCATACCTCTTGACTTTATTGAGAATGAAGACTTTTGGAAGGCAACAAACAACTATATTAGACCCTTTCTTACTAAGGGAGTTCCTTCTTTGTTCTTACACCTACATCCTTTATATGATCATCCAGGCAAGGCAAACATATTGGAGGAATTAATTCTCGAAATTGAGGCATCTCTTCAGAATAATGGAGGCTTTTCTGGAAAGTCTCAGAAAGAGCCACCATCAACACTTTGTGGTCTCTCTTTTTGCTTGCCCAACATTATGACATCAGAGGGCAGCATGATCTAGCTCTTGCCAAGATCGATGAGGCTATAGAACATACCCCAACTGTCATTGATCTTTACTTGGTGAAGGGTAAAATACTTAAACATGCAGGAGATCTAACGACAGCTGCAACATTGGTAGATGACGCCCTATCTATGGACCTTGCAGATCGATTTATAAATAGTGAATGTGTTAAGCGTATGCTTCAGGCAGATCAGGTGGAGTTGGCTGAGAAGACAGTTGTGCTGTTTACAAAGGATGGGGATCAACACAATAACTTATATGACATGCAATGCATGTGGTATGAGCTAGCTTTTGCTGATAGTTACTTTAGACAAGGTTCTCTTGGTCGAGCTTTAAAGAAGTACTTGGCAGTGGAGAAACATTATGCTGATATGACTGAGGATCAATTCGACTTTCACTCTTATTGCGTATGGAAGATGACCCTTCATGCATATGTAAAGATGTTGAAGTTTCAAGACCGTCTACATTCTTTTCCTTTCTTCCATGGAGCTGCGATTGGTGTTGGTGCCCAACACTCATAGGTTATGCTGCATGGATCGACTTTGTTGCACAAAATGATGTTGTTTTTCCTCATTTGACTGTCAAGAACATAATTGTTTATTTGACACTTCTAATTATTTCTTTGACAAGATCCATTGATCAAAAGGTCCAATGAGCACATGATATTACATCTGCACTATGCCTAGAAAGGAGTCAAAACACCATGGTGGGTGGTTTGTTTGTTCAGGGAATTTATTGAGGTGAAAGGACGTGTGTTTGTATTGCACTTGATATTATCACTGATCCTTCCATCTTGTTCTTTGATGAGCCCACGCCTGGTTTGGATTCAACAATTGCCTTGCGTATAATTGATATTGCGAAGATTTTAAGTAAGAATGGTATGACTGTTGTGATGGAAATTCACCAACCATCACCAACCATCCGGTTAACTGCAACATCATTAATGCAAACAATAAATTTGATTTGATCATGAAAGGTTTCCTTATTGACCAAAACAGAACTTTCACCAGCGCAGAAGGTGGAATTACAACCAGTTAGATGATGAAAAGCAAAGCTTTCACCAGGTAACTAGCAAATCTTAAGGCGAAATAGCTGGTGAAACCTGAGACTGGCCAGCGAAGGTGTATTTTTGACCAGATCAAAGTTTTTCTCAATCGAATCTCTTGAAAATGCTTTCCAAAAATACATATTGAATTATAGTGTCAAATCTAAGATCCACTTATGATGCAAAGGAGTTAGAGGAGGATTTCAAGTTGATTTGACACCTTTTTGGGGGCAATAAATCAATGTTTTTCTAAACTTGGCAAATTCGAATTTATCTTCATCAAAGGATATCAAACAGCCTTGGAAGGATTATTTGCACATCACAGAGGTTCTACATGATCTGAAGACCATGAAATGAGAAGTTGACCTCATTTTGAGGATCACTTCCTCTCTTTTTGTAAATTTATTTTGACTTTCTATCTTTAGCAAGTTTAATCCATTCTTCTAGGATCTGAATGTTTTATTGTAAATCTATAAAGCTAAGGATATGAGATGAACAAAGGGGGGTGGTCAATTCTGGATACATTTTGTCTCATGTACCTAGAATCTTATCTTGATATGAATCACAGTCTTCTTTTGCTACCAATGTCAGATTTGTTCATGTGTTGCATTAGTCTGTACTTTGATTTAGTTTAGCTCATCTTTTAAGAACTGTTATCTTCTTATTTATCTCATGAATTTGAATTAAAGAATCTCTTACTATCTTGTATGACCCTGCATGTTAATGTACTTGGTTATCTAGATTAGTGTTCTTCATACCCTATTCCAATTACATTATCTGATTATTGATTTCTAAAAGCACTGGCTCATTCTAATGCATCATAAGTTGTTCTTCTCATTACCCCTTGAGTTATCCCATTGATCCATATACACCTAATTATCAAATTTCTTAAGTTACCAAGCATCTTTAGCTTACAACCCTAAAGAGTTTCTTGGAGAGATAACAAATTGGCGCCGCTGCCGGGGAGAGGATATTGAAGCCGAGCTTCCATGGGAGACGACATAGATCCAGATTTGATGATAGACAAAGCTTGGACATCATTTGGTTGTAATCATCTATCTGGTGACTCCATGAAGGACGAATTCAGTGGTGACTCCATTGTTCAAAAATCTGTTGGTGACTCCACTGGTATGACATGAACCAGATCTTTGCTAAGAGGTATGCGTTCTGTGATTTTTCATAAATTGTTGGTTTCCCTAATCCAGTGCCTAGTAGAGATGAATGAGAAAATAGTCTTCCCAGATTTCGAGGAGAAGAGTGGGAAGTGCTAGCTGAACATTTTCTAGAATTTCATGATTACATTCATCAGTTGCAATTTGTGCATGCGGATGTTCATATATGGCTCTTCTATTTTTCATTAGAGGGGATTGCTCATGATTGGTACCGGTCTCTTCCTATTGCCAGTATCAACTCTTTGGTAGAGTTTCATGCTGCCTTTCATTTGTTTTGTAAAGAGATATTTTTAGCCAACCTTCTATTTCCTGAATGTTGTCATGAATTCAATTTATTAACTAAAGATTCAAAAAATTATGAAGAGTATGCTGTTATAGGGGATATTTCTCATTATGACCAAGACATTGATGAGCTTCACATTGTTAGCCATAGTATAGATGATTTTGACATTGTGCCAAATGCATCTATTGTCTTAGGCTGTCAGGAAAATGGAATTGTCCCCTTTGAAGACTTGAAAGGTGATGAGCAGTTTGACAAATTAGCAAGTGAAAGTGTTGAATCCGCAGTAGATGCTGAGGGCAACTCTCAATTTTCTGGTTTGCAGACAAAGGCTGATTACAACAGATATTTGCAGGAACGAGATAAGCTGAAAAGTTCAGATCAACAGTCCTTCTTATATGACTCTCTGACAGAGGATGAGCAGTTTGTTTTCAACATTGAGACTAGTGATGGTGAAGAAGAGCATAGAGGTTCAGATCAACAATTGAGTTTGCATTCTCTTTCGACAAAAGAAGAATAGTTTACATTCAACATTGAGACCAGTGAAAGCAATTAGCAGCTGCAATACAGTCAGTTAGATCGACAGCTCAAAGAGGTATTTCTTTATGAAATTTATGAACCTGTTGATAAATTTTTGGAATCTATGAGCAACAAATGCGTTAAAGTATTTTTGTCAGAAGAAGATTATCTTTATCATTTGTTCAAAGCTCTTTTCTGCATGATATGGCTTCTATTATTTTTCGGGCCAAGATCTAGCATAATGTTAGTAAATCAATTTCTCACATGGCTTCATTGGAAGCATGACTTCACTTGACAAGAGGCAGTACAGTTGGTTAGTGTAGGAGTAGAAGACAATAAGCTCACTCAACGAGCATGAGAGCCTTTTCAGTCTAGTAGTTTGCAGCAGGAACTTGTGTTCAACACGTTGTTAGAGTTTGAATAAGTTGCATGATTTGGATTAGGTTTTCAAATCAATTTTTGAGACTCCATAGCCCAATGAATGTGAGACATTGCTAGCAGGTTTACAGTTAAACATTTGTGGATAGATTGCAGTGATCTAGTAAGGCTATTAATGACTCCATGGCCCAATGGACTAGACAGAATACAAAATTATGGATGATTGCTGAGCAGGTTGTATGGTTTTCAGATTAAATGGTTAAGGCAACAGGTCTGCTTGTTCTTGAAACCTCACAGGGAGGCTTTCATCCCGAGAAGGAGCCAGATGTTAGCGACCAAAAAGTAATGGTAATTTTGGAGAATGTCCTCATATATCGCTACTTGATTTATTGTTCCCTTAGGTATTTTGTCCAGTATCAAAGTCTCAATTCTTCATCAAGCTTTGAATAGTCTCCTATAAATCTTGTTTCCTAAGATTGCTTTGGCTTTGCCATCTTAACCTGCATAGCCAAAATTTAAACCTTTTTATTAGTTTTGTTTTTGGACCATTGTTTTAGGATTTCTCATCAAAATTTAAATAGTCATTTCATTCGTTGGTCTTTTATCAAAAAGTGATCTTGTGTGTGTTTAGTGTCAAACCATCAATAAACCTACAAGCCAAACCTTCATGCTAGCTATGGATCATATGCCAAACTCCGAGTCACACAAATCAAGTTACAAATCTTAGTGATGATTGTTGAGCTCCCTACCTCTCACCACATCTTATCGATCATCTTATATATGCATGGGTGCATATAAAGTTGGAAAATATCTAATCTTGATACATATAGGATATTGTGCAAAAGGTAAACATTAAAGGGAAGAATGTAGAACAATTTCCAGGTGTATTGCGCAGGTCATCCAAGGAGGAAGATAGCTCGGGCTTTAAGCTGCAAGTGGCAAGGCACACATGCGAGACTTGTCAGGATTTCCTAAGGGAGTTCCTTCTCTGTTCTCACACCTACATCCTTTGTATGATCATCTAGGCAAGGCATACATATTAGAGGAATTAATTCTTGAAATTGAGGCATCTCTTCAAAATAATGGAGGCTTTTCTGGAAAGTCTCAGAAAGAGCCACCATCAACACTTTGTGGACTCTCTTTTTGCTTGCCCAACATTATGACATCAGAGGGCATCATGATCTATCTCTTGACAAGATTGAAGAGGCTATAGAACATACCCCAACTGTCATTGATCTTTACTTGGTGAAGGGTAAAATACTTAAACATGCAGGAGATCTAACGGTAGCTGCAACATTGGTAGATGAAGCCTATTCTATGGACCTTGCATATCGATTTATAAATAGTGAATGTGTTAAGCGTATGCTTCAAGCAGATCAGGTGGAGTTGGCTGAGAAGATAGTTGTGTTGTTTACAAAGGATGGGGATCAATGCAATAACTTATATGACATGAAATGCATGTGGTATGAGCTAGCTTCTGGTGATAGTTACTTCAGACAAGGTTCTCTTGGTCGAGCTGTAAAGAAGTACTTGGCAGTAGAGAAACTTTATGCTGATATGACTAAGGATCAATTCAACTTTCACTCTTATTTCTTACAGAAGATGACCCTTTGTGCATATGTAAAGATGTAGAAGTTTCAGGACCGTCTACATTCTTTTCCTTTCTTCCATGGAGTTGTGATTGGTGTTGGTGCTCAACACTCATAGGTTATGCTGCATGGATCGGCTTTGTTGCACAAAATGATGTTGTTTTTCCTCATTTGACTGTCAAGAACACAATTGTTTATTATGCGCTTCTAAGGCTTCGTCGGACACAATCCAATGATCAAAAGATCCAATGAGAACATGAGATTACATCTGCACTATGCCTAGAAAGGAGTCAAAACACCATGGTGGGTGGTTTGTTTTCTCAGGGAATTTCTGGAGGTGAAAGGAAGCG
The DNA here is from genome assembly GCA_009831015.1 of Picea engelmannii. Classification (NCBI taxonomy): domain Eukaryota; kingdom Viridiplantae; phylum Streptophyta; class Pinopsida; order Pinales; family Pinaceae; genus Picea; species Picea engelmannii. Next base: position 469,368 of record ML778139.1, on the reverse strand, counting down.
CGTTTGTATTGCACTTGATATTCTAACCGATCCTTCTATCTTGTTCTTTGATGAGCCCACGCCTGGTTTGGATTCAACAATTTCCTTGCGTATAATTGATATTGCGAAGATTTTAAGTAAGAATGGTATGACTGTTGTGATGGCAATTCACCAACCATCACCAACCATCTAGTTGACTGCAACATCGTTAATGAAAACAATAAATTTGATTTGATCATGAAAGGTTTCCTTATTGACCAAAAAAAAACTTTCACCAGCGTAGAAGGTGGAATTATAATGAGTTAGCTGATGAAAAAAAGAGCTTTCACCAGCTAACTAGCAAATCTTAAGGCGAAATAGCTGGTGAAACCTGAGACTGGCTAGCGAAGGTGTATTTTTGACCATTTCGAAGTTTTTCTCAACTGAATCTCTTGAAAAATCTTTCCAAAGATACATATTTAATTATAGTGTCAAATCTAAGATCCACTTTTGATGCAAAGGAGTTAGAGGAGGATTTCTAGTTGATTTGACACCTTTTTTGGGGCAATAAATCAGGGTTTTTCTAAACTTGGAAAATTCAAATTTATCTTCATCAAAGGATATTAAACACCCTTGGAATTCTTATCTACACAACACATAGGTTCTACATGATCTGAAGACCATGAAATGAGGAGTTGACCTCATTTTGAGGATCGCTTCCTCTCTTTTTGTAAAATTGTTTTGACTTTCTATCTTTAGCAAGTTTAATCCATTCTTCTAGGATCTGAATATTTTATTGTAAAGCTATAAAGCTAAGGATATGAGCTGAACAAAGGGGGGTGGTCAATTCTGAATACATTTTGGCTCATGTACTTAGACTCTTATCTTGATATGAATCACAATCTTCTTTTGCTACCAATGTCAGATTTGTTCATGTGTTGCATTACTCTGTACTTTGATTCAAATTAGCTCAGCTTTTAAGAACTGCTATCTTCTTATTTAGCTCATGAATTTGAATTAAAGGATCTCTTACTATCTTGTATGACCCTAGATGTTAATGTACTTGGTTATTTAGATTAGTGTTCTTCATACCCTATTCCAATTACTTTATTTGATTATTGATTTCTAAAAGCACTGGCTCATTCTAATGCCTGATAAGTTGTTCTTCTCATTAGTCCTTGAGTTATCCCATTGATCTAGATACACCTAATTATAAAATTTCTTAAGTTACTAAGCATGTTTAGCTTACAATCCTAAAGATTTTCTTGGAGAGATAACAGTTTCCATTAGAGATGTTCGGGATTTACCATTTCAAACCATCCTTTATACCATTACTCGGATGGTAGGGAGTGAAACTCCCCACATGGTTTTGTAAATCCACTTTCACTATGCCATAGAGTCCATGGAGCCCAGAGTCTTCAACTGGTGAGAGGGTGTCTTAAAGAACATGAAAAAGCAACTGACAAAGTGTCAAAATGGTCAGTTGAAACAGTTTGGTTGCATGTCCATTTTGGTGTCCTTCTTCTTGGAGATGGTCCCCATATTACATCTACAGGTAGAGTGGGGCATACACACTCCATAATATCCACAAATGAAAATATGGGTGGAATTGATGGTTCATCATAGTGGCGTGGCTATTGTCAAGTATGACGAAGTTTTCTTCCAATGGCTGCGAAATCAACTAATCATGGTGGAGGAATATGTGTACACCAGGACATAATTCTGTGGGGATCCTGAATTATCCCTTCATGAGGGATCTCAGTGGGGAGACATAGGTAAGAAGGAAATTTTAATTGTATGATGTTTTTGATATTTTAAATATATAAAATGTTTTTTTTCATTTACCCGAGGATAATCAAGTGCTCTCAATAATACAGATGTGGCACCCTATTGTCCTTCGAGATCATGTCCCTTTCAGAGGCGAGGAGAGGCACTTGTTGTGGCCGATCAAGGATTTCTTTACGAGGATATCGAGGAGATAGAGCATAAGTTAGAGGGATTAACCATGCATATCCATGATATCACGGTGGACGAACTTCCTCGTCACTACCAATGCCATACATTTGGTGTATTGGCATCTATTGGTCGACTACTCCGTAGAGTGGCACGTGAAGTTGTTTGTTACAATGAGCAGCATCCTTGATTCTTTTGTACATGAATCCATGAGATTAATTATTTTGATATTTTGGTCCTTGAACAAACACTTTTTGTAACTTTTATCGTATTAATATAAAGTTCCTACAGACTTACTTGTCTTTTAAAAATGTGTGTTTGGATTTATAAATGTCTCAAATGTTTGTCTAACACATAATTAGCCAATGCATATGTCAATGTGTTTATACATATAGGAATATTTTGATATTTGATATAATCAAAATGTCTTTCCAAGATGCGAATTCTTAAGTATACTCGTAACAATGTAGGACTTAGGATGGAATAAATATTACTCAATTGCAGCACTACTAACTATGAATCAATTCGTACAGTAAGATGACAGATTCCAAATGAAATGGCATCCGTTAATAATTCGATAATTGCATTGTATTCCGTGATATTATTAGTTGCACGACCAAGGAAAACACCCTGTAGACTGGTCAACTCATCCATAGGTGCATAGATTTCCCATGAAACAAACACTAGCTTTTGAGTACTGTGACTAGCACCATCAATAAAGTTGATATAGGGTAGAGAATACACCAACATCTGGAAACCAATAACAATGCAAGGTAAGCATCTAAAAGGAAGAACAAAAAATGAAAAATCACACTAGAGTATAATACACTAAAAATACACAACACTCATGCAAAAATATTTTAAGCATAGTACTTCTTTAAGTAAATCCCATTTCTGGGTTTACTCAAAGGAATTCCATCATAATCTACCAGCTCATAAGCCCCTTTCTCCAGCACTCACTACATGATATATGGGCCACGCCACATGGGCTCAAATTTACTAACCCCTAATAAGTCACGATCATGTTCGTAAAGGAGAACCAAATCACCCTAAGAAAAAACACGTGGTTTGACATGCTTGTCATATTGAGCTTTGACACGCTTCTTCTAAGTTTCAATGACTAAGGAAGCATCATGATGAGTCTCATCTAATTGCATCAAATACAAGAGACATTCCTCTTCAACTGAGGTGTTAGGGAGAAGTTCGACAACTAGTTTCAAATATGGGACTTCACATTCAATCGAAAGAATAAATTCAATACCATATACTAACTGGAAAGGTGTGAACCCTATGGAAGATTTAACAGATGTCCGATAGGCCCAAAATGCTGAAAAGAGCATCCTGTGCCACCTTTACTTGTGAATTCCTATCATCTGTCGAAGCATAGTAGTAAGAACTTTGTTAATTTCTTGAACTTGGCCATTGGCCCGTGGATAGTAAGCTGTTGAGTTTTCATGTCGAAGAAACAACTTCTCGGTAAGTTCAGGCTTCATGAAATTGCGAAAATTACTACCATGGTCAGTGACGATGGCTTGAGGGACACAAAATCTAGTAACGATATGATTGAATATGAATAGCGTTGTAGTTTTCCTGGTTTTATCAAATGTAGGCATCTCCTCGACCCATTTAGTGAAATAATCCACGACTATGATGATGTATCCATGCCCCCTGATTGAGTGAGGGTTACATGTCATGAAGTCAATGCACCATTTAGCAAATGGACCAATGGAAAATACAAGGTAAAGAGGAAAAGGATGAGATCGTATCTTATTGTTATACGTTTTACAAGCGTGGCATTTTTGGATGATAATAATGAAATCTTTAAACAATGAAGGCCAGAAGTAACCAACTCGTAAGATCATTTGGGAAGTGGCATACCCAGACATATGACCGCCACATTCTCTAGAATGACAGTAATTCAAATATTTCTCAACTTCATAATAGGTTAGACATCATTGAGATATGGAATCAATACAATGACGGTAAATGGTATCACCAAGGATAATGTATTGATGAGCTTGATACCGAATATGACAATGATCCATGCTAGAAAGATCAAGCCGAAAAGTTTGGGTTTGGAGATAAATGATAATGTCTCCATACCATATGTTGTCCGAACTGATTAGAAAGAGAGACTCATTTGGAAAGGAATCCCCTGCCATAGTTTTTGTCTCAGTAGAGGGAAGGTCACATATCAATTTGGAAAAAACCAAAGATTTATTTGATTTGGCACACTCAAATTCCAAATCAAACTCCTCGAGAATGACTATCCATTTGGAGTATTTCCCCCCCAGAAATTGTCGAGTAAGGATGTGTTGCATAGGGTTGCAATAAAAAATGACTTTGGTTCTGCGTAATAATATATAATGATGAAAAAATAAACACGTAATAAAGATAAAGATAGGAAATAGGAACATCAACTATTGAGTAAGAATATGGATTGCCAGGGTTTAGATTCGGCTCCCGGGGCTTGGACGGTCATGGCGAGCAAAGTACCCGTTCGACATCTTTTCATAGGCGGCAAATGGAGAGCCCCTCTCAAAGGAAAACGCCTTTCCGTCATAAATCCCGCCACTGAAGAAATCATAGGTGACGAATGGAATGCAAAGCAATATTTCGATGACTTGGAGGGTTCGACCGCCTCTACCTTCGATTTGCAGAGGCAAATCGCGACTGTGGCGCCTAGATCTGAAGGATCCGACCCCGTTTCTTCCTCTTTCTCATACATTTCTCCTTCCTCGACCGTTTTCCAGATAGACGCGCCAGATCCCACGAGATCGCTGAGCGACGACGTGAGGGTTATGCGAATGAAATAGATCCCTAACAGGGAGAAGGAAGCGGTGGTCTTTTGCAGGGCTGAGGCGAACCAGCGAGTACTAAACCCTAGCCGCCGCCGCCTTAACCTAAAGACTGGAAGCCATTCAAATAGCAGAGACCTCAGGGATCTTCGGCTTTTGGGGGACTATCCGCCTTTGCTCTGGTGAAGAAATCTATTGAAGAGCAATGCAGGAGCGAGGATTCATTATGAACATTGCGGCAAGACGAGCTCCGAGATCACGGCAAACTTCCCCCTTTTTATAAAGACCATTGCTGGATATTCTCTTTGCTTGCAGGTTCAAGACTCAGACTCTGTTTTTGAGCTCAAAACCCAAATCCACCAAGCTATAGGGACTCCGCCTGGATTCCAACGACTAATCTTCGAAGGCCGACAGCTTGTAGATGGCTCTCTGCTACGGGACTACGGAAATCTAAAAAATGCAACCATTTTTCTCACTTCTCGGTTGCGTGGAGGAGCGCCCACAACCACTCATCCAAGCTCTTACAAGCAGGTCGTGAAATCAGGGACTTCCGCTCCTACGGGGCTCAATGCCGAAGCTTCAAAAGCAAAGGAGCCCTTTGGAGGTGCCTTCATTGTGGAGCAGTGCGTAGAACCTCCAACAACAGAAGTCGAAGATCCCCAAGTCTATGGCTATGCCTATATCTACCAGGCCAAAGCCCTCATTTTCCACTTCAATGGACTTTGGCCCTCGGCCCCTGCGCTAAAGGAATGGGTTAACAAGACCTGGTCGGAGGGTCATGAGTTGTTCTTCTGCTCCAAGGGGTTCTTCATCGTCAACTTCTCCACAGAAGTTGAATGTCAACGCATGCTAGAACAAGGTCCTTTGTTCTGGGGCAGATCTAGTCTCTCCATGCAGCGATGGTTCCCGGATTTCAACCCACTGACCATGACAACCATGACTACACCGGTCTGGGTAAGACTACCCAATCTACCCCTTCATTTTTATTCTTCATCTTTTTTACCCACCCTGGGAAATGCATTGGGTAGATTTATCAAGATAGACACATACAGAATAGCAAAAGGATTCGTCACCTTCGCCCGCATTTGTGTTGAAATTGACCTCAGTCAAGGGCTTCCGGATAGGATTCTCATAGATTGGGGTGATGGAGACACTTTCATACAGATGGTCGATTATGAGAACACCGCCTTCAGATGTCGCTCCTATCAGCAAACAGGGCACCTCCAGGCAACTTGTCCTCTTTCCCCCACCCCTCCCTCAACTTCTGAAGCACGGAAAAGAGCCAATGGTTGGCAAGGACCAAAATCTCACAAAATCCGCCCAAAACCTTCCCCCGACAACAAGCAACATCACAAAGCTGCTCCAACTCCTTCGCCTTCCTCATTGCCCTCGTAGGCCCCATCTTTCTCTCAGCAGCCAACTCTCGACCCAAAAAACCATCCTGCAGCCTCGATACAAAAGCCTAAAGATTCAGAAGTCACGATTTCAACTCCCACAATTAAGTACTTGCACCCACCTCATGAAAAATGGGAGACAATTGACACAATCATGATCACCGCATCGCTCCCAGTAACTCAGAAGCGACCTCATGAATCAGACAACTCGGACAGTGACAAAGAAACACAACTGAATTCAGCAGCTTAAGATTATGGCACTTCCTTAGACCACCTGGCTTTGGTGGTAAAGGCTGTTGAGCCTACCAGCTCCTCTGGTTGGATTGATGTCCGCAAAAAAAAAGGTAGAAAGGATCCTCACCAATCAACACAGTGATCTGGTCCTTTCTCCTTGTATTGTAATGTTCTCTTCTTGCTTTGCCCACGCGCTCTATGGAGCTCTCTTTTAGCATAGGCTAGTTTCAATGATCCCCTGTTCTCTTTCTGAGGGGTCTTTCCCATCCGCAAATCAATGTATTAATTGCACTTTCATGGATTGAATAGAAGGATTCTCCCCTTTTTTACTTATATATATATATATATATATATATATATAATGATGAAAACGTTGAACAACTTGAAAAGCTGCCAAGGCCAGTTTATCCACATGCAAATATTTGGTTTCGGTGGTCGTGAGACTCCAACTCAAATAGTATATGACATGTTCACCATGCGAACCATCCTCTTGGACTAGAACCATAGCGATGGTAGAGTCCAAAGAAACTAAGTATAAGAAATAATATCGACTATAATCGGGTGGAAATAAGAGTGGGGTACGAGTTAAGGGAAGTTTCAAATCTTCAAAGGATTTGTTGGCAGTGTTTTCCCATACAAAATCGTGACCCTTTTTAAGAAGTCGAGTAAAACCTTTCGTTAATTCAACATAGTTGGGGATGAATCGATGTAAAAAATTTTCCTTCCCTTGCAAACTTTGGAGTTGGCGTAATGTAGAAGGAGTCAGATTAAGAATAGCTTCAACCTTAAGAGGGTCCACCCTAATCCCATGTGTGGAAACAATAAAACCAAGGATTCGTCCGGACTCCACACAAAAAATGCATTTATGTGGATTCAATCGTATGGGATAATAACAACAATGTAGGAAAATGGCCCGTAAATGTGTCAGGTGATCTTGACGACGCACAAAATGTGTTTATAAATCATCTAGATAAGGTTGTACAATGTGTTTAATATCATGAAAATCATAAGACATAGCGCATTGAAAATTCCCACCAACATTCTTGAGAACAAATTGTAGTTTCCAGTATGTGAAGGTTCCCCAAGGGTAGATAAAATAAGTCTTGTGTTGATCCATAGGTAAAATATTGATTTGATTATAACCAGAGAAACCATCCATCAAGGAGAATATTTCACTCTCGGCACAGTCGTCAACGATCTGGTCAACAAAAGGGGTAGGGTAACTATCTTTGGGACAAGCCTTGTTGATATCTCTATAATCGACAAAAACATGGATCGTGCCTTGTTTCTTTGTAACTGGAACAATATTAGACACCCAATCAATCAAATCCATAGGATAGACAAAACCGGCTTTAAGAAGTTTTTCAACTTCGAGCTTAATATCAACAACTTTGTGTGGATGTACTAGGAGAAGTCTCGATCGAACGATTTTAGCATCTGGGTAAGTCTTAATCTCATGTACAATAATATCTGGATCAATTCCAGGCATCGCTTCGTAACTCTAGACAAAAAACTCACTAAATTCTTGGAAAGGAGCTTTGTAAATTCAGATCTTATTAGCAGAACATTATGCATTGATGTGAACATTTTTCATGACTCTGGGTTTAATCGAAATATATAGAGGGATGGTGGGTGAAATGTTACCCAAGTTCCCTTCATACAAAACATCGTGTATTGGTTCAGGAACAGGGTAAATAGTAACAATAGTAGATGGATTCGAAATCCGTTGGTAACTCTCTATGGTCTCGGGTTCCAGGAAGAGAATAGAACGATGATGCCCATCATCCCATGGGGTATCTTCCATAGTGATCCGAAATCGGATCCATAAGCCTGATAGGGCTTGAAAAATGCTCAAAAATGAAAGTGCTCGGAATGCGACAAAACTTGTGCCATTGCGTCCATCTCGTCTTCTTGATTCCGGTGGTATATTTACTTTGTCAAACGGACTCCGTATGGAGAATATATCGCATTCTGTCTGAAAAGCCAAACAGGTAAAAAAAGGGCTGACTTTACAGTCCGTACAGTCCACGTGTCATGATGACTGTGCAGATCGTACGGTCTGTACAACTGATGTGGCAAAACTAGAAGGTGACATGTGGTAGCACCAGGAGGAAACACGTATCATGCAGATTTGGGCGTACGGGTGTACAGTTGGACCTATCCCAAGGTGACACGTGTCACCACTGTAAGGGTGACACGTGGCACGGGTGACGTCAGCAGGTGACGTGGCAGGCTGATAGGGCAGTACGATAGGGATGATGTGGCACGTTGACGTAGGCAGTATGACAATTGACATGGCAGGCATGTGGGCCAATCAGCAGTTGACATGTGGCATATATCGGTTGGTTTTTAAGGTGCCACGTGGCCCAGTCACGGGCTTCCACGTGGCACCGTGTGGTTGGCTGTTGGGTTTGGTGTAAAAGTTGTTGTGGTTTCGCCGGGGTCGAACTCGCGACCTCACCTCCGGGGAATGGACTAGCGGGACCGGGCTAGCCACCCGGGCGCCCGTTGGTTCTTATACAATATATGAAAAATATACTATTTATGTTTGAATTGAACCTTCGTTGGCGGGGGGAAAGGGCTGGGGCTTAGCCCCAGCCCTTGGTACACCACACGACCATTACCTATAACCATGAGCGCGGGAGTCAACGTGGTGGGAGTTTGGGATAGAGCCGGCCCTTGGTTTTCGGGCGACCCATATGACCCAGAGCCATATCCATACAAAGCGCACGGTTATGATGTTTAGCCCGTGGCCGTATGTTCGCGCCAATAGAACCAGGAGTCAGCGCCAACCAGGGGGGGCAGCGCTTGGCCATATATGGAGCCCATATGACCGTTCAAGGGGGCACACGCGTGGATGAAGGGGGATAGCGCCTGATTTATAGTTAGAAAGTGGGTTTTATAACCAATGTTTGGTTTTTAATTGTAATTAAGCCCATTTTTAATGTATTTTCTCCATTTTTGGGAGTTATTGGGTAGTTTTGGAGCCTAAATTTTGGGAGGAAGTTGGAAATGAGAAACCAACTTCCCAGCTATATAACCCAGGCCTGTTTGAGAGCATTGGGGGCATTCAGAGCAGAGTTATGCCGAGAAAAAGCCAAGCCAAAGCCATTTTGAGGCAGAGAAGCTTTTGAGGAGGAGATGTTGTTGGACCATTTCTGGGAGCTCAGGATGTCCATTTTGCGTGCCGTTTTCTTTGCACGGTTCTAGAGATCTGGACGAACATGAACATATCAGTCTTGTAGCCATTTGGCATTGCAAGGATGTACTTTTGAGCTTTTGAGTAGAAATAAAGAAGCCTCCCTCACAGAGAAAAAGGTCCAGAGACGTAGGCAAAGTTGTGCCGAACTCCATTATCAATCTGCATGTTATGGTTTGATGTTTATTCTTTCATTTCAGATATGCAAATGTATATATGGCTGTCATAATTCCTCTTCTTTCCTCATTCTTTCACTAAGTTTCTCAAATGGTTAATTAACGCATGCAAAATTAAAACTCAACCATAAGTCATTAAAAGATCCTATGGATCAAGTGGTATCAGAGCTAGTTGACGTTTGGATTTGAGTTGCATGTTAACCAGGGAAAAGCTACAACGTGGTGAAGGTGATCTTGTTGCATAGAATCCATTAATTGGATTGAGAAAAAGAGCTTCTCACAGTGAGAAGATGGCATCGGAAGAAGGGATTTCTCAAGATGAGAAAGAGTTCCGGAAAACATTCCTTGCTATGTCGGAGATGGTGAAAGTCTTGTACGAAGATTAC
>ML778139.1:445546-458297 GCA_009831015.1 Picea engelmannii | reverse complement strand
AAGTAACTTGTGATGTTGTGTCGTTAAGAGAATGTGGAATGATTTTAGGTAGTCCATACTTATTTGATCGTAAGGCAATCTTCTACAGGACAAAGAATCAATATCAATTCACTAAAGCAGGTCATGATTATGTGGTTCATGCTTATCGTGTTAAAGCAAATAAAACACTTCAAACAATGGAACAATTAATGAATGCAGTGCAAGCATGCAAGAAACCAATAATTGTTTCAAATGAAGTAATTTATCTTAAGCAAGAACAAAATATGGTTGTTGAATGGAAAATCAATCATAAGTTGCTTCAAGATAAGCTCGTTTCGTGCAGATACTTCAAGTATATCAGCGCATTTGCAGTCGTCTTTTTGATGCTATCATTAGCAATGTTTTCTACATGGATGATAGTGGCTTCAGTAAGATGTAACAGGGTTCAAATGGCTAACAATATACTGTTAGTTGTCATGATTGTGTTACAGTTGATCTTGATGAGACAGGTGCACAGGACAGAGTTCAGAGACAGAGAGCAAGCCAGGTGGCCTATCCCGATCTTGTTGACTGGTTAGTAACCTTTTGGGGACCAAAAGGTCTTATTGTGGGGACGTGTGATCCGAAATCGGATCCAGAAGCCTGATAGGGCTTGAAAAATGCTCAAAAATGAAAGTTCTTGGAATGCGACGAAACCTATGCCATTGTGTCCGTCTCGTCTTTTTAATTCTGGTGGTATATTTACTTTGTAAAACAGAATCCGTATGGATAAGATATCGCATTTTGTCCGAAAAGCCAAACAGGTAAAAAAAGGGCTGACTGTACAGTCCGTACAGTCCACGTGTCATGATGACTGTGCATATCGTACCGTTCTTACAACTGACGTGGAAAACCCAGAAGGTGACACATGGCAGCACCAGGAGGTGACACGTGTCATACGGATTTGGGCGTATGGGTGTACAGCTAGACCTATCCCGAGGTGACACGTGTCACCACTGTAAGGGTGACACATGGCACGGGTGACGTCAGCAGGTGATGTGGCAGGCTGACAGGGCAGTACGACAGGGATGACATGGCAAGTTGATGTAGGCAGTACAACAATTGACATGGCAGGCACGTGGGCCAATTAGCAGTTGACACGTGGCATATATCGGTTGGTTTTTAAGGTTCCACGTGGCCCAGTCATGGGCTTCCACATGGAACCGTGTGGTTGGCTGTTGGGTTTGGTGTAAAAGTTGTTGTGGTTTCACCTGGGTCGAACCCGCAACCTCACCTCCGGGGAATGGACTAGCGGGACCAGGCTAGCCACCCGGGCGCCCATTGGTTCTTATACAATATATGAAAAATATACTATTTGTGTTTGAATTGAACCTTCGTTGGCGGGGGGAAAGGGTCGGGGCTTAGCCCCAGCCCTCGGTACACCACACGACCATTACCTATAACCATGAGCGTGGGAGTCAACGCGGTAGGAGTTTGGGATAGAGCCGACCCTTGGTTTTCGGGTGGCCCATATGACCCAGAGCCATATCCATACAAAGTGCACAATTATGACGATTAGCCCGTGGCCGTATGTTCGCACCAATAGAACCAGGAGTCAACGCCAACCGGGGGGGGCAACGCTTAGCCTACGGGCTAGCACTTGGCCATATATGGAGCCCATATGACCTTTCAAGGGGGCGCACGCGTGGATGAAGGGGGCTAGCGCCCGATTTATAGTTAGAAAGTGGGTTTTATAACCAATTTTTGGTTTTTAATTGTAATTAAGCCCATTTTTAATGTATTTTCTCCATTTTTGGGAGTTATTGGGTAGTTTTGGAGCCTAAATTTGGGAGGAAGTTGGAGATGAGCAACCAACTTCCCAGCTATATAACCCAGGCATGTTTGAGAGCATTGGGGGCATTTAGAGTAGAGTTATGCCAAGGAGAAGCCAAGCCAAATCCATTTTGAGGCAGAGAAGCTTTTGAGGAGGAGACGCTGTCAGACCATTTCTGGGAGCTCCGGACGTCTGTTTTGCGTGCCGATTTATTTGCAGGGTTCTAGAGATCTGGATGAACATGACCAGATCAGTCTTGTAGACATTTGGCATTGCAATGATGTACTTTTGAGATTTTGAGCAGAAATAAAGAAGCCTCCCTCACAGAGAAAAAGGCCCGGAGACGTAGGAAAAGTTGTGCCGAACTCCGTTATCAATCTGCATGTTATGGTTTGCTGTTTATTCTTTCATTTCAGATCTGCAAATGTATATATGGCTGTCATAATTCCTCTTCTTTACTCATTCTTTCACTAAGTTTCTCAAATGGTTAATTAACGCATGCAAAATTAAAACTCAACAATAAGTCATTAAAAGATCCTACGGATCTGATAGGCATGATTGCCATGATCATCTCATCGATGCAAAAAACTATGTGAAAAGGATCTAGATACGTGTCTAAGAGAGAACGAGGAGAAGGATTTGTTGATTGAATAGCTTGATAAGCCAATTCTACCAGACTTAAAGGCATTATGTCGACGTAATGAAGACAATTGTCAGAGTTAGGTACTATCCAAGGGTCATAAGACTGAGGGATTTCACCAACAGTAGTTGATATCATGTTAATCGAGGTGGAAAATGGAGTAGGAATATCGGGTGGTGGAATGGGGAATGTACCCATTAACAATGAATATTTTAGGAGACCCACACCGACATTCTCATAACCAGAAGGTGCTTTCGCAATGAAAGGCACGTTACTAGTATGTAAATCATAATTAAAGAAGGCGAGTTAATCGAGAGTAACAAATTTTCCTTGTTGAGAGAAATGTATCACATGAAAAAGAGTAGAAACAATTTCACGCATGGAATCAATCCACCTATGACCAAGTAGAAGGTTGTAATCGAGAGGTGCATCGAAGACCTCAACATCAACAGTAATCATTTTTCCTTCTAACATAATAGACAACGAAGGAAGAACACCATATGGTTTAAATCCTATACCATTAAATGATTTTAGAGCATTGTGTGATTTAGTAAGGGAAGGAGAGCCAATGGATTTCCAACAAGTGATGGACATGATGCAAGTCGAGGCTCCTTCGTCAATAATGGTTCGAAAAATATTCTTATTTTCCACAATAACTTGTATCTAAAACACTAATTGAGGAGGAAGCCTTGGAATATGATCTTCCAAGTAAAATATTATCAAGATCATATCAGTGGGATAAATTCCACCAATAGCCTTTAACAATGCCTTCCATTGCATAGGACAACTTTAAAGGACTTCGAGAGCCAACATCGCAGAAGGTGCCTACACAAGATCTTCTACAATACTGTAGTTTTGAGCAGCACGTGCGTGAGGATTAAATGATGACTTACGAACAATGCCCTTAGGAGGAGGGAGAATAAATGTATCTAGACTCATTTGTTCGAGATGAAGAGGACCGTTGGGAGGTGAATTCGATGGAGGAGGTTGAACCAATGGAGGTGGTGAATCATCAACTTTCTCTTTCGAAGGAGAATAATCTTTGGCTCGAGTAGAGACTGGAACTTCATTCTTCTTGGAGTCACCAATACACATAAGTACATAAGATGTGGTAGAGGTAGAAGGTTGTTCATGAATGACTAATTGGGCCTACTGCTGAGAAGGAAAAGGTTGTGACAAAATGACCGGTGTAGGAGGTGTCCCAGTCCCTAGCAGGAACTTAGTAACCTCAGCACGTCGTGGACAATATTTTGTGTAATCATCCTCGCCACAAATAAGACAAGGATAACTAGGTTTGCGCTTTTCTTTGTCATCAACAAACTGATTCTTGGGTTTATCAGATTGTTGATTATTATTTTTTTCCTCCTTATTCTTTCCCTTCCCTTTATTTTTATTTCGATTTTTACTAGCAAGTGTATATTGAACCGAATTAACCTCAGAGGTTTTACCTAGAGAAGGAGTTGGAGGAGGAGTATTTTTTACATTAGTAGTAGTAGATTTGGGATTGGAATGAATGGCTTGTTTAGACTGAGTCTCAACATGAAAATTTCCAATCATGCCATCAAAAGCATGAGAATATACTAGAGGTGTTGGGGTTGGATTTGTAGATGGGTGAGGAGCATCAAGGATCAAGTCATACAGTGTGCCCATTTGTGAATAAATGAGATCCAAGTATTGATCACGACTAATCGTCTTCTCTTTAGTGACGAGACCACCCATGGAAACATCACGGGATATAGGAAAAATGAGTGACTTGGTAAACCACTCAACCAATAGTTGATCAGGAAGGGGAACTTTGATTAAGTGTCTTCTCCTCCTCCACTCATGAATATGATCGGAATATGAGTAGATGAGGATTGTTTAAATGATCTCAAAATTTCTGTTCATTTCTCATATTGTATCGGTAAATGATAATGTGTTAAGAAATACATAGATAAGGTGTTGAAGTCATTGAAGAAACCTTTTGGCAATTCAATATACCATTTGTCTTCCAAACCCGTAAGAGTTCGTTGGAAAATATGTAATCTAATGGATTCATCCATCAAGGAGTTGGATCAACACCAAAGATGGAAATTCATAACGTGATTATTTGGATCTTTCCTTGATCGGCTGTCAAACTTAGGAATGTATGATGGAGGTATGACCAACCAATAAGGAGAATGCAAGATAGGATCATTCAAAATCCTAGATAAATCTGATAAATCGAAAGTAGATAGAAAAAAAAGTTGTCTGTTCACTTGAGAAAACTAGTAATTTTGAGGAGGTAGTCCCGTAGGTATACCAGTAGGACCATAAGCTGTCTATAGATAGTTAGAGGGTCTTCTCAAATTCCATTGTGGAGGTTTTTGAGTAAAATATCAAACTTGAGTTGGTTGATTGGGTAAGATTCCTTAGAAAGGAGAATTAGACTGAAAACCTTGACCCCATGTATGATTCATAGAACCTAGATATGGTTGCCCAATATTAGGGGGTACAAAAGAATTAACTTGAGTAGGTTTCCCCCAAGAGGTTGTATATTTCATTGGAAAGGAAAATTCCAAGGTTGAGACTGTAATCTAGGGGTATACTGCTTGTACACTGGGTTATGACCCCCAACTTGAGGTTGTCCCCCAACTTGAGGTTGCTCCCCAACTTATGATTGGATCGTAACTTGAAGTTGGCCTTCAACATGAATTTGAAAACCAAAAGTGACAGAATGACTTATACCTCCAATTTGATTGGAGCTAATGGGACCATGATGATTAGATCCTCCAGGTGAAGGTGGAGGAGGAATACTAGGCCCCCGAGAGAGAACCTAGGTAGGTGTAGGAACAAAACTACTAGCAACAATATACCCAGGAGGAACAAAAAGATTAGGCCGTCCGGATGGATTTTGGGAAGTATTAGAAATAGAGGTATTTAGAGAATGATACCCAGGTGGAAGTGAAGGATTTGATCTAAGTGAAGGTGGTGTTCCAATAGGAGCTTGATTTATTACTGCACTTTCGGAAAAAACATGGGTAGCTTGTGGAACCATGGTAGAGATAGCAAGATGGAGAGGAACAATTGTATGAGAACCAACCAACAATGGGTCTGAGACTGTGACAACATTACTGGTTGTGCCAGTAAAATGATTCAAGGGTATTGTATAAACAGTGGAATTCATAAGCATATGTGATTCCATAGGTTGATTAGAGCTCCTTTGGCGTAGATGTCTCATTCCTAGTTTTTCAAAAATATTGTGTTTTGAAGAGGTCCTCTAAAGAGAATGGACAGGACCAGAAGAGATAGGATTAAAAGTTCCAATAGTATGAACCGAATTTCTAAATGATTCACTATGAAAGGGTGGATCGCCGACACCAGACTCTGTGTAAGGTCCAGTAGGTATTCTAGTATTTCTTCAACAAAAACACCTTTCGATGAATTTATCTAGAGAAAAAGTGGATCTCATACAACACTAAATAGTGGATTAATAGGAAGTATGGATTCCTCCAATGGAGTAGAACTTCCAATACCATAGGCTACATCGTTATTGACTTCTCCTTCAGGAGAACCCTCTGGTGAGTTAGGAAGAAAAGGAGTATATTCTTCCAGATCTTTTGGAGGAAACCCTTGCATCCTACGTGAACGACAAGGGACAATGTTGGCCACACCAAATAAAGAATGAAAGAAATATATGGCCAACTAGAGAAACAAACATCACTTACTAATAAAATCTAGATATTAGACACACAAACAAACCTTCTTATTTTGAATTCACTAGTTGGTGATGAAATCCAACGTTGCGAAATCAAGACAAGAAGGGGTTGGGATAAAGCGGGTGGAAAATTTACGTTTACGACCTGATTAATTGACTTACACCCTGGTGCAAGCTCCCACACCTAATAATGGGTATACCCTCCAAGGAGCCTGAGTGAGTTTGGTCAACGTCGATTCCATGTACTGTGAATACTTGCCCCACCACAGTCACCTCGTGTAAAGACTCTAAAGAGATAAGCCACTAAGGTTACCAATTAGGACAATGATTCCTTAGGAAGTAGTCGACAATCCGATCCACACGCAAGGGAAGAGTAGCTAAGCCTGAAATAAACTCAAGAAGATCCCCAGAGGATTTTCTTCTCAAGTGACCCCCAATAATATGCACAATCTCTACAGTAAGACCCAAAAAGCAAGGGGAGTAACTCTGCTAATCCTAATGCGACATCGTGATTGACCCTTGTGTTAGAATGGATTCCCAAGACAAAATGTAGCAAGTGGATTTGTAATCTCCCTATAACAAGATACTATTGTGTTTTTTTATGCTTTGGAGAGTGTGCCTTACAACCTATTCCAAAGCTCTATCCTAACTAATGTTGGTGTAGAACATTTCTAGAAAATAAAAGTTGCTAATAGATTTTAAAATTACACTGTATTTTAAAGGCTATTGTTTACTCAAAAGGGAAACATAAGTGAAATTGATGATGTATTTTACCTTGACCCAATAATATGCAAGAAGAGATGAAATGCAATCGTTTCATTCGATGAACTCTAATTACTATAGGGAGAAGGTTTCTCTTTTCCAAAATACAAAAGATACAAAGCACAATTTCTCAATCTTTGAATGATATGGATTCCAAACATTCAACTACTAACTTTTCCAATATTTTATTTTCAAAAAATATTTGAATGCAATTTTTTTCTTACAAAGACTACTAAAAAGAAGAATGAACTTCATTCCTTTCCTTTTCAAATCAGAATAGAGACACAATTCAAAAAAGAAAGAATGGTCTAAGAAGACTAATGCACTCTTCAAAACCATTTCCAAATCAAACTCACAATGCAAGCAAAAAATGAAATGATAAGAAAACCTTTTGTCGAATGCAAACAAAAACTGTATCTTGATCAACAACAATCCAAAAGTTAAAAACAATCCAAAACTCAAAAGAAATCAAGAACTACTTATCAAATAAGTACCCATGAACAAAGTCTTGAGATGATACCCTTGTGATAGGAAGTCAAAAGACAAAAATTGCAAAGCTCACGAAGAAGGATTTCAATCCTTGAAAATAAATCAAATCCAAGCTTAAAATATGTAAACCAATCATTCATCAATGTCACAAGTTCATCCCAGGTAGTAAAGACAAATCTGGGCAAAGAAAAGGAAGTTGGCTGTCACCCAACAATTCCTACAGGAATCATCGCTGGCTATGGAAGGGTACAATGTGACGATCTAGGATCATCACATGATGTTAGAAAGGCACAATGCAACATTTTCTGTTTGGTCTACACAAGTAGAGTGTGATGACAAAGAATCGTCGCAGGCTGTAAATAAGACACAGTGCGACGATCTCTGAATATAAAGATAATTGGGAAGAATGAGAAAAATTCTTAGTGAACCTTTAGGATCAGGGAGTCAAGATGGACCACCCACATACTCAGAGAATGAAATCAATCAAAAGAAGGTAGGATAAAAGAAAAGAAGAAGAAAAAAACCAAAAGAGGTCGTATCCCCAGTATGGTCGCCAATTTTGTTATTGGAAAAATTGGTAAGTGTGGACACAAACTAATCTCCCTAACTTCCATAGGAAGCTATAACAAAACAAGACAAAATACAAACTTCACCTTAGACTTCATTGTCATATAAACTAGTTCAAAGAAGGTCGAGTGACATACCTTTTAAATGATGCTTGATCCTCGCTAGTGTCGTGCTTGTCACTCCATATTTGGATTTGCGGGATGGTGAACTTGTTTAAGAAGCACAAACCAACAAAGAGAGAGAACAAAGATGCATACACTCCAATGAATTCTATGTATAATATCAAGGAGTTATACAATAAAATCCAAGACACCTTTATAAGAAAGAAATGTATTGCTGCATTATATTAAAATGGAAAGTGGAGAATACAACCCATGCCTTGATGTTGCAAGGTCCCTTTCAATGGCTATTTTCTCCAACACACACACCTTTGCTCCAATGCCTTTGATGAAGAAGATCCACAATCTTACTTAGAGAGATAAACAAAAGCTACCTCAAGTATAATCTATAGAATAACTCTTCATGCATATGCAAACCTTAGCCTTTTCCATGAGAGATCCCTCTTTATATAGGGTGAAAGAGGGATGGATGAGGAGATTAGGATGATCCCACTAAATCAGAGAAGAGAGTAAGATCCAAACCGATCTGAGGTGACCTTATCTTTAAGAAGATTCCCTTCTAGAACATTAATGAATTTTGTCTTTTCCCTTGCTTAAGCATCTTCGCACCCTATGCATGGGAAACCTACAACGACATCGCAGTCCATCTTTTGTGCAGCGTGTGATGATCAGACATCGTTGCACCCCAAGCATAGAGCAGGGTGAAATGATATTCCTTGTCACAGTTTTTGAGGGAGGAAAGGAAAACCACTTTTCTCAAGCAGAAAATATCTTTTAATGTTTTCAAGGAACATGTCAGTGAGTTAAGCACATGTCGTCAGTTGATCACTGGAGTGACCAAAATAATGTTTAACAAGGCTCCTTGGAAAGATTCGGATGAATTCATGCAATGGAAGTAGGTTTTGGATGACTC
The DNA here is from genome assembly GCA_009831015.1 of Picea engelmannii. Classification (NCBI taxonomy): domain Eukaryota; kingdom Viridiplantae; phylum Streptophyta; class Pinopsida; order Pinales; family Pinaceae; genus Picea; species Picea engelmannii. The sequence goes on along the minus strand of ML778139.1, from coordinate 449,339 downwards.
AATGCAGGTTGAGTAAAGTGTCCCATTGTGACCTAAGGCAGGAGATTCTTGGTTTGGGTAGAAAACCAGGATATACAAGGACTTGCAACAAAGCACCTTGGAACCAAGAAGTGGACCAAGGGGAACTGCCACACAATCTACAAAAGGTGAGTACAACGTAAGTATGTTGTATTGTGATTATGTTTGTCTTTTTCACTTATCACAAAAAGAGTGGGAAGGCTCGGTTTGCAACAAGCTATGAAGAGTTGGTACGTTGGGTGCCTTGGGTGGAAATTTTGGTAGCCAAGACCATTAGTTGTGTTTTGTGGATCTATGTATCAACGGAAGAACGGTTGAATATTTGGTTGACTCAGGTACATCACACAACTTTCTGAATACTAAGTTAGCGAAGGAGATGGGACTTAGAGTCTCCCCATATAGATTTGTGGTGAAGGAAGTAAACTCTAACACAAAGGAAAAAACTAGTGTTTCCTACTCAATTCACATTCAGATTGATAAGTGGGAAGGTCGATATGACTTCACGGTGATTCCTATGAATCAATTTGAGGTAATTCTTGGAAAAGAGTTCCCAAGGAGGACACATTCAATCCTCATTTCATTGATGGAAAATATGGTTATACTTGGTGAAAACAAATCTTGGGTTGTGCGTACAACCACAAGGAAGTCTGGTGGAAAGGTGCAACTTGTGTCTGCATTGAGTATGAAGAGAGAAAAATGATGGAATAGATCATAGATTTATGCAAACAATGTTGGAGAGGTTCAAGAGGATGGAGTGGGGATGCATATTCCACCAGATCTCACTGACTTGTTAGGTGATTTTATGGACATAATGTTGGATGAGTTGTCAAAAGTGCTCCCACTAAGACACATTGTTGACCACCTGATCCGGATTTATGTAGGAACAAAATGAAATACAGAAATACACATAAACACAGAAATGCAGCGGAAATAAGACTTCATTTCATTAATAACAAATCACTGAAATATGCTTACAGACAGGATGGAAATAAACTAGCTAGGGCGCTGGTAGCTTATCTCTGAGAAGAGATGTGGCTGCTACTCACATCCGTGAGAAGATGATTACAATGAGGCTATGAAGGCCCTTTTACAATAAACTGGAATGCCAAAAGTCCTAGACATCCAAAAACCTAACCCTAGGAGATGAAGCGCCAAAAGTCATGTGGGCCCCGTTTGGGTAAGTTGGTACATCAACTTCCCGGGGTCGTAACTTTTGCATACGATCTCCGTTTTAGGCATATGATATCCCATTGGAAAGGTCTATCCGAGGACTACAACATTTGTGACAACTTTTGCAATTGCAAGACACCCCAAAAAACATCGTTTAGGGCCTCAAAACGGCTCCAGAAGTTCAGGACCCGAAAAACTGCTAAAAATAGTAAACTGTGCAAAAACTAAAAAACTGAAAGAAGCAATGGTGGGGGTCCAAGTTGAATAGGTGGGTGGCCACCAATATCCACCTGGATCATTCCTCCCCCCTTAGGAAGCAATGTTCCCCATTTCATTGAGTTCCTCCATGAGATGAGGAAACTTCTGCTGAACTTGGTCCCTGGTGAGCCATTTGCCTTGGTGAAGGAGTTGGCCTGCTTTGACAACTCGATACAGCAGAATCCTTTTTTTTCGGGTGTGATTGATCTATGTATCCATGATCTAATCAGTTTTGTCTTGTTCCATGCAGTCTAGATTTAAATCTGTTGGTGTGAGTTGTTCTGCCATGTCGGATGTGTCTAGTAGAGGTGGAAAGTAGGGCCAAAGGCGGTCCACATTGAACACTGGGTGCAGACCAAGGAATGGTGGAATGATGAGCTCAAAGGAATTTTCCCCTACAACCTTGGTGAGGGTGTACGACTCATATCGAAGCGGACGAAGCTTGCGGCGGGGTCCAGCGAGGCGCTCCTTTTGCAAATGCAGCCACACTTTGTCGCCAACTTGGAAGTTGTGTGGCACCCGATGTTGATCATGCCGTTGCTTGTACTTAGCATTGGCTCTGTCCAATATGTCATGAACCTGTTGGCGGATGTGTTGAATGTGATCAATGAATTTGTTTGCCTTATCCGCCTCAGAATGGACATGAGTTGAATCTTCCTGAGTAGCCACAAATGGCATGGCTATGTCAATGGGACATAGTGGCTGGAATCCCAAGCCCACTTGAAAGGGGCTGTGGCTAGTTGAGCTATGGAGAGCTCGGTTGTAGCTGTGTTGTACATAGGGGAGGCTCTCATCCCATGTGCGTGGATGCTTTGAATTGTACATGCGCAGAATGTGTACGATCATCCGGTTGACGACCTCTATCTGTCCATCAGTTTGCGGATGGAAAGCTGTGGACTTGGTGAGCTTGGTGTCCAACATCGACCAGAGGCTGGACCAAAATGTACTAAGGAACCTACTGTCCCGATCTGAGATGATAGAATGTGGGATCCCAAAGTGTACCCACACTCGTTCAAAGAAGAGTTTAACAGTGGCTTCTGTTGTGATATTCTTCTTGCAGGTCATCATAATGGACATCTTCGAGAATCGATCGACGACCAAAAAAACACAGTCATTGCCATGCTTAGTAGAAGGAAGGCCCGACATGTAATCCATAGAGATGGATTCCCAAGGTCGACTAGGAGTAGGAAGCGGAGTATAGAGGCCTTGATTCTTGATGGTCGGTTTGGCAATGGCACAAGCAGTGCAGGACTTGATGTACTTCCCGACATATTGTCGAAGGTTCGACCAATAGAAATACTTTTGCAGTACTGCCACAGTTTTCTCGACCCCGAAATGCCCAGCGACTCGACTGTAGTGCGCCTCCCAAATCATCTTGGCATGCTCGCTTGAAGGAACACAAAGGTGTCCCAAGTGACAAAGCAGGACATCCTGGAGGTGAAAATTAGGAACTTGCTTACCCTCCAAGAGTGTATTGTATGTGTGGCCGAAGTCTGGATCACTTGTGTAGAGAAGCGGCCAATCGGAAGTCTTGTGCCCACAAGAGTTGAGCACAGTGGTTAGCACCACGATGGGTGGTCGACTGAGGCAGTCTGCAACATTATTGGTGTTGCCTTTTTTGTACTTAATGTTCAAATGAAACTATTGTAGGTATGTGGACCACTTCTGATGGCGATCGTTCTGCAACTTCCCTTGTGTCTGTATGAACTGCAGGGGTCGGTGGTCTGTGTAGATGACCGTTTCCTTTCCAAAAATGTAATGCTTCCATTGCTGACAAGCCTACATAATGGAATACATTTCTTTTTCATAAGTGGGATACTTCCAGACTGTGTCAGAAAGTGTCTCACTGTGATATGCCACTGGATGCCCATGTTGAGTAAGGACGGCCCCAATAGCATAGTCAGAGGCATCTGTCTCGATCTCAAATGGTTGTTGCAAGTCTGGTAATGTGAGCACTGGTGCAGAGCAGAGGCGATGTTTCAACTCCCCGAACGCCTTCTATTGAGATTCAGACCAAAATAATTTTTCTTTAGATCCTCCCTTGGTGACTTGACTCAAGGGCCAAGTGATATGAGAGAATCCCAACACAAACCTGCGGTAGAAATTGGCAAGACCTAAAAAGATGCGGAGCTCTGTTAGGGTGGCTGGGGCTGGCCAATCTCAAATGACTTGGATCTTTGCTGGATCCACATGCACCCCCTGTGCATCAATAATGTATCCCAGATACTGAACCTGGGTTATGCCAAAAGTGCATTTCTCCAAATTGGCACACAACTTGTGTTGCCGCAGTGTTTGGAGGACCTGTCGGATATGGTGGAGGTGCTCTTCCCAAGTCTGGCTGAAGATC
>ML778139.1:417435-444380 GCA_009831015.1 Picea engelmannii | reverse complement strand
CTGATTCAGAGTCGGAGCATGCATCCGATTCAGAAGCCTTCAACTCGGCTACCAGTGACTGCTTGGCCCGACACTCACTTGTGTTGTGAGTGGAGCTCTTATGGAACTCACACCACTTCCCCGTGTCCCTTTTTGGCTTCGTGGTGTTGTTCTTTGCTTGTGGATTTGGTGGGTTGTCCTGGGATGCCTCGCCTTGGCTTGGTCCTTTGTTTTGCGGTTTGGGAGTACCTTTCCCATGCTTCTGATTTGCAGACCCAAAGTCTCGCTTCTTCTGTTTGAACTTTTGCTCAATCTTGGCAGCATATTGGTATGCCACACCAAGTGAGGAGATGTCGAGGAACTCCATTTCCTCCTGAATGTATCTGTGTAGATAACTGCGGTACTTTAACACCAAATGTTTCTCTGAATCTTTGATACCCAAGTTTGTGCGTAGGGTATGAAACAGATTCATCATCTCATGCACATCTTGATCCCTTTGCTGCCGCAACGTAGTCCATTGGATGTATTTGTCCTCATAGCTCCCCACAGGATAATATTGTTCCTTGATGGAATCTCAGAAATAATTCCAAGTGGGTGTGGCCAAGAACAAAGAGGGTTCTCCCTCGCCCTCTTGCTCCGAGTAGGTTTCCCACCAGTCCTTGACATGGGGGGCGGCTTTGAGGAGTGCGGAAATAATATTTTCTCGGTCGGAAAAGTCATGAACCGAGAAATATCCTTCGAACATATTCAACCATCTATCTACGACATCTGCATCTATTTGGACGTCAAATATGGGAATTTCAAAGTTTACTTGTACCTTAAAAGGAGTGGCACCCCCAGAGTGGCTACTGGATGTCGATGCACCGCTAGTCGGAATCCGTTGAAGAATATGGGCAAAGTTGTCCATCATCGCGTTCCTTTGTTTCTCGAGGGCCTCCTCGAGAAACATTTTGATAGGATCTCCTGCTCCCTCATATTTCTTTTCTTCCCCCATGGGCGGTCGTCGGGGTTTGCGAGGCTGATCTTGCAAAGGTTCAACCAGATCGAGCCCCAACTCCTTATACCCCGATCTTGTTGGGGACATGCAAAGAAGGATCGAGAATGAGCAGACCGCTCTGATACCACTGATCCGGATTTATGTAGGAACACAATAAAATAGAAAAATACACATAAACACAGAGATGCAGCGGAAATAAGACTTCATTTCATTAATAACAAATGACTGAAATATGCTTACAGACAGGATGGAAATAAACTAGCTAGGGCGCTAGTAGCTTATCTCTGAGAAGAGATGTGGCCACTACTTGCATCCGTGAGAAGATGATTACAATGAGGCTCTGAAGGCCCTTTTACAATAAACGAGAATGCCAAAAGTCCTAGACATCCAAAAACCTAACCCTGGGAGATGAAGCGCCAAACGTCATGTGGGCCCCGTTTCGGTGAGTTGGTACATCAACTTCCCGGGGTCGTAACTTTTGCATACGATCTTTGTTTTAGGCGTATGATAGCCCATTGGAAATATCTATCCGAGGACTACAACATTTGTGACAAAATTTGTGACAAATTTTGCAACTACAACATACCCCAAAAAACGTCGTTTAGGACCTCAAAACGGCTCCAGAAGTTCAGGACTTGAAAAACTGCTAAAAATAGTAAACTGTGCGAAAACTAAAAAACAGAAAGAAGCAATGGTGGGGGTCCCAGTCGAATAGGTGGGTGGCCACCAATATCCACCTGGATCACCACCATATAGAGCTAGATCTTGGGATGCAACCATCATAAAGAGATCCTTACTGCTTATCTAGGCATGAGTTGGAAGAGTTGAAGAGACAATGGATAGAGTTTAATGATGTTGGATTCATTAGTCCATCTAGGTCCCCATATGGTGCCCTGGTTCTCTTTCAAAAGAAGAAATATAATTCAAAGTTGAGGATGTGTTTGGACTACTAAGAGTTGAACAAACAAAATGCAAAGGACAGATACTCATTTCCTTTAACTGTTGATTTCTTTGACAAGTTATCCAAGGCCAAAGTCTTTTCAAATTTTGACCTATGATATGTCTATTATCAGGTGTGAATTATAAAAGAATATGAAGAAGAGACAACCATGGTGAAAAGGTACGAAGAAAATACAACCATGGTGACAAGGTATGAAGCAAAGACAAATCCTCATTTTGTAACGCAGGGTTACTATGGGATGAATCCATCAATTTTGAGTTTTGTTAAGAATTGGCAGGATCGGTTGGAGATAGTTCACACACACTTGACTAATGCAAAAAACATAATGAAGCAGTGGGAAGATCAAAATAGGCATGGCATATAATTATAAGTTGAAGAGTTGGTCTTACTCAAGCTAAGAAGAGATCAGTTACCACCATAGAAAGGGATGGCTCCATCTCTCATGTGAAGGTATGAGGGACCATTCAAAGTTCTTGAGAAGATTGGAAGCGTCACCTACAGGTTGGAGTTTCCATTCCACATGCGAAACCTTCATCCTGTATTCCACGCTAGCCAATTGAATTCATGCCATAGGGACCCGAATGACCCAAATCTAGTTGAGCCATTCACAATGTCGATCATGGTTACATATAAGCTAGAGTTGGAGGTAGATAATACTTTGGTGCATCACGTCTTGGAACGGGGCAGGGGTTGAGTGCATGAGTACTTCGTCCATTAGAAGGACAAGATCGACGAAAAGAATAGCGGGGAGAAGTATGCAAAAATTATTCGAGAGTTTGATAGAGGTCACTATGGATCGCAAGTGATACAAAAGTTGTTGGGACGACAACAAGTTTAGTGGGGGAGGATGTAAGGCCTCTCGAGACACCATTCGAGCATGTGTGCTCCTTGAGTATATTTGACAATGGAAAAATGAAGAGCACAAGGAGGAAACAATCGGTTGGGAAAAAAAATATGTTTGGGTGTGGGAAGGAGCACCTTGGGGAAAAATGGTGACATGGGCACCCAAGGGGGAACATACCCTTCTTCCCTTGCGATGGATGAGGAGGACTTGAGTTTTGTTTAGGAAAGGGTGGGGAAATTTGGGAGCATTACCAAGGAGTGGACCCATCTTCCCTTAGCATCATGGGTGCACCAAAGAGGTTGAATGACTCCATTAGCATACCCGCGTAGAATTGCGATGATCGACACAAGGGGGTGCACAAGAGAAGGGGCACATGCCCAAGGATGGGGTACACTGGTATAAGAAATGAATGATTTATGGGAACATGAGCTTAGATGGGAACCCTAGGTCCACGGATGGGTTCAATGGTCAATTGAGTGTGACGATTCATGAAGGGGTGTAATGTGCTGAAGAGACGTGAAATTTTTCACAAGTGACTCTTGGAGTCAGGATAAAGGCAAGGGAACACAACCAAATGAAGGTAAAACCAAGGAAGATAAGAGATTGATCTCTAAGGTTGGGTGCACTATAGGGGTGCACCTCAGGCTGAGGCAAGTAGGAACAAAAAAGGGGAGTCTTGGTGTGATGAAATCATAGGTCTAGACAGTTTTGATATGTAAGGCATAGTCGTAAGACTCTACCCATTTTTGTAACTGGGACAATAACACCCTCTTGTAAAAATTTATCTTTGTATAAATAAAGATTTATTTTTGGGGGTGTGATAGCTGTAATAATAAACCAACAAAGTATTTTAGGGTTTTAAAATGTTTATTAGGTCAATAATATGCATAAAAGTAAAAATATCTAGGTTATTTATGGACTATTATCCCCCCAGGATAGTGGTAATTATGGCTATGATGTATCGGGGCCTATAGGATGAAGACATGTAGTGTTGAGAGCTAGATGAACAAATAGTGATCAAAATCTGGACTAGGGGTCAAATTTTAGCTCAAAAATAAACGTTCTCAGAATTGCCTCAAAACAAATGAGAGCGTAGCTCTCGTCATCACAAACCCAACGCAATTTGTTTCATCTCAAATGGACGTCAGGAGCGAGAGATATGGCGATCTGTTCGTCAAGTCAAACAGGGAAAAAAATGATGCTGACTGTACCAATCCATACAGTCCGTACAGTCCATACGGTCTTATGTGGCAGGGCCATACGACCATACGCTGACATGGTAGAGGTGACGTGGCAATCCGTTATTGGCAGATGTGGGTGAATTATTTGTTGACACGTGGCATGATTTTGGTGAATGGTAAGGTGCCACGTGGCCCAGTCATGGGCTGCCATGTGGCACCCTTTTATTGACTAATGGGTTGTTCAAAAGTTTGGTAGTCAACCGAATTCGAACCGGTGACCTCTCCTCCACCTTACACCTTCACCAAGCTCGGTCGACCAATGCGCCATTATATGTTACTTAATATATATGTGAAAAGAATTGCATTTAAGTTTGGTTAGGGTTTGGTTTGGGCCGCGACCGGGCTGAGGCTTAGCCCCAGCCCTTGGTCACGCACCATTTGAACATGTGACCATATATGTATGCGTAGGGTGCTAAATTATGGCACGGTTATAACTATTGTAACCGTTATAACATTTACCACATAAAACGTGCGGATTTTTATGTTTTAAATAATGTTAAGCCCGTGGTTTTGGTTGAACACATATGGCCATGCCATAATGTTTGTGCGCGGTTCCAACGGTTATACAATGACCACCGACCATTGGCTTTTGAAACGGTTTTCCGCCACTTATCACACATTTATTTGCTAATGTAACTCAGCCCTTTTTATTTGAGCGTGTGGTCACATGGTGACTCTGGTGACCGAGAGCTAGGCGGTTAGGGGCTGGGCACACCCTAACCGTCCTACAGTTTGGACCTTTTTTTAGAACTGATCGGTGCTAGGTTTAAACACGCATTTTGGAGCATGTTCTTGGTTCAAGCAACAAGGGTGCATTTTGGCGAACCAGTTTCAGCAAGGTTGAAGGAGGAAAATGGAGGCCTAACTTCTTCATCTTTTGGCCGATTGAGGTGCCGTAAAAGCCCAGCTAGGGGTTTTTGGATGTCCTGGATCCATTGGCACTATTATCAAGGCCATTTGAAGACTTCTTCTGCAAGTTTTTCGCCATTGAAGTTTCAGCAAGCTCCAGGGAGCTTGAAGCCCTCATTGATCGAGGACATGGTTTGGTGAGCCTATGGTTGTTTTCTGTGATTGAATAATCATTTTTGGCTAATTAATATGCTCTGAACACATTGGGATAGGTTTCATAGGCTTTTGAGGACTTTTACAGGTGTTTTTTCCAAAGAGAATCTCAGGGAAGCTTATGGCCACATGTAGAAGAGGTCATGCTCGGATGAGCCATGATCCGTTTTCAGAGTTCTATTAGTCAATTTTGGGGTTTTTATGTGTTCTGATCTCAATGGTACAGTCTGTTTTTCCATTGGAGTTGAGCAGCATCTTGTAAAAGAACTTTTGACAAATTAATCCCAGAGATCCAAGTCCATTGATGGAGGCTCAAGGAGATGTAGCCCGGAGGGGGGTGAACTCCTTTATCATCTTGTTCTTGTTGTGATTTTGATGGTTTATTTGTTGCAAGTTGTGTTGCTGTGTATTTGTTTAAAGTACATATTTAACCATCTAAAAGAACAATTCCTCACACATAAGCATTTACAAGAAGATACATGAACTTAACACATAATTTTATCTTGCATATTTTAACACATGAACCAAGGTCCTGTAAAGTTTATTTTAATGAAGTACCGGGTGCTTGCATAGCATAACAAGTCAGCCTTCTATTTTTAGATCAAGTGGTATCAGAGCATAGTTTGTTTTGCTCATGTGTTTGCCATTGATAGCTTGAGATTTAGTTATTGGTTTTTGTGCAAGTTTTGTGTTGAAGTTTGATATCTTGCAAGGATGGAGGAAGCTTCAAGCATTGATAGTTCTCATACATTTTCATTATCTAAATTCTTTGACAAAGAAGAGATTCTAACTATGAGAGATTTGATGAAAGAGATGTGTGAAGACAGAAATGTGAATATTGCCCTTGAAGAGCAGTTGATGGCCATGAAGAAGGAGAAAGACCAGCTTCTTGCAAAGTTGCGTGAGATGGAGATTCAACTCCATGAGGCAAAGGAAACCCTTACCAAGTACATGCATGAACATAAGGTATGCAATATTAGTTTATCTTCTAATTCCTCTCAAGATGAATGTTTTGGTGGTTTTGAAAATCACACAAGAGGAATAGGGTCCAAGTTGTTGTTAAAAATGGGCTATGAAGGTAAAGGGTTAGGCAAGCATGCACAAGGCATTGTTGAGCCTATTGTTGTTGAAGAAAGACCTAAGTTTTGTGGTCTTGGATATGAACGAAGAGATGGAGCATATTCCAAAGTCGAGGAGACAAGGGAAAAATTTCCAAGCACAAACTTTGTTTCAAGTTCACCTCCTCAAGAAGGCTATAAAGGTAAAAGTTCAAGAACTTTTGTTGAAAGTTCAATCCCTTCAACATGCAAAGGTTGTGTTCAAGTTGAATGCAAATGTGTGAAATGAAAGAGTTGTGACAGTGATGAGGACAAGAACACTGTTGATGGTCTTCAAAGGAGAGCTTGTAACTCTTCAGATTCACCTCCTCAAAGAGGCGATAAAGGTGAATGTTCAAGGTATAATTCTGCTTATCATTCAGTTGCATTTGATTATGTTAAGCATGATAAATTTGTATGTAAAAATGGAAGAAAGAATCCATGTACATATTGTGGTTTGTATAACCATCATGTTTCAAAATGTTGGAAAAGATTGACCGCTTTCAGGAAACTTTCTAAGCAAAGACAACGTGAAAAGAGGATGCAAACGATTTGCACTCATTGCCAGAAGCGGGGTCATCTCATTGACCAATGTTGGACGTTGCATCCAACCACTCATCCACAACATAAGAAGTAGTTGGATAAAGAGATTGGAAAGAAGGGAAGAGGAGATTCCATCATCGATGTGAGTCAAGATGATTCACAAGAGGATGATTTCCAGCAGATAAAGTCACCATTGAGTTGGCTTGGTAAGAAATGGTTGGATTTCTTAAGCAAGTAACGCTTGCATTTTTCTATTGTAAATGCACTTTTCAGCGTTATGTGTGCATTTATGGGAATCATGATAAGTTGCAGTAGTTTATCACAACTTGCATGATGCAAGTTGCATGTGAATGCAATTCATTTTGAAGGCATCTTTGTTGTTGCATAATGTCGCCAGGAGGATGTAAAAGATGGATATGATGTTCGCTTGTTGCAGCCATTTATCTTTTTCATTTCAACTCTTATGTACCCACATGTTTCGGGTTATGTACTTATGTTTGTACTGGAAGGAGAGTTGAAAAGTCATGCACATGCATTTGTTTTTGTGTATGTGTAAGCAGTAAACTGGTGATAGTTCATCATGAGTGATTCATGATTGTAACATGATTGTGTATCATGTTTTTCGACTTGTCAGTTTGGGAAGGTTGATATGATGTTTCAATGAGTCTCGACTGGTGTTGATGATTTTCTGACGACTATGTTGTGTCAATCGTGTTGTTCGACTTGTGTTTAGTCGATGGTGTTTATTGACTTGAAAGTTGATTTTGAAAACGCCATGTGCTTTGATAAAGTAGGAGATGCGAAAGTTTGTTTGAAGAACAAAAGATTTTGTTGGCATCATTTTCAATCTTGTATGATTTGTTTTCAAGATTGATGGTTTTCTTGGCTTGTGACAAGATGTCGCAGGAAGGTTTTTGCAGCCATTGGAGAGTTGATTTTGTTGATGCCAAAGAGTTCGAAAGAGGGACTTGATTCTCAGTGGGAAGGTTGGCAGTCTTCCAAGCACAGAGAGAGCAGTGGGTCAGCAGCAGCCAGAGAGCAGTGGTTGAAGGACATAGTCAGTTGCAGTGCAAGGCATGTCGAAGTATCCAGGTGATTATCAAAATACTTTTCAAGTAGAATCGGTTGATATAACTTGAAAGAAGACAGATGATCATAAGCTTCTGTGGGTCCAAAAGCCTTTCAGTGGGAAGGTGTGATCAAAATCTGGACCAGGGGTCAAATTTTAGCTCAAAAATCAACGTTCTTGGAATTGCCTCAAAATGAACGAGAGCGTAGCCCTCGTCATCACGAACCCAAGGCAATTTGTTTCATCTCAAATGGACATCGGGAGCGAGAGATATGGCGATCTGTTCGTCAAGTCAAACAGGAAAAAAAAATGATGCTGACTGTACCAGTCCATACAATCCGTACAGTCTGTACGGTCTAACGTGGCAGGGCCATACGATCGTACGATAACATGGCAGAGGTGACATGGCAATCCGTTATTGGCAGATGTGGGCGAATTATTTGTTGACACGTGGCATGATTTTGGCGAATGGTAAGGTGCCACGTGGCCCAGTGATGGGCTGCCACATGGAACCCTTTTATTGACTAATGGGTTGTTCAAAAGTTTGGTAGTCGACCAGATTCGAACCGGTGACCTCTCCTCCACCTTACGCCTTCACCAAGCTCGGTCAACCAATGCGCCATTATATGTTACTTAATATATATGTGAAAAGAATTGCATTTAAGTTTGGTTAGGGTTTGGTTTGGGCCGCGACTGGGCTGAGGCTTAGCCCCAGCCCTTGGTCATGCACCATTTGAACATGTGACCATATATGTATGCGCGGGGTGCTAAATTATGGCACAGTTATAACTATTGTAACCGTTATAACATTTACCACATAAAACGTGCGGATTTTTATGTTTTAAATAATGTTAAGCATGTGGTTTTGGTTGAACACATATGGCCATGCCATAATGTTTGTGCACGGTTCCAATGGTTATACAATGACCACCGACCATTGGCTTTTGAAATGGTTTTCTGCCACTTGTCACACATTTATTTGCCAATGTAACTCAGCCCTTTTTATTTGAGCGTGTGGTCACATGGTGACTCTGGTGACCGAGAGCTAGGCGGTTAGGGGTTGGGCGCGCCCTAACCGTCCTACAGTTTGGACCATTTTTCAGAACTGCTCGGTGCTGGGTTTAAACACGCATTTTGGAGCGTGTTCTTGGTTCAAGCAACAAGGGTGCATTTTGGCGAACCAGTTTCAGCAAGGTTGAAGGAGGAAAATGGAGGAGGCCTAACTTCTTCATCTTTTGGCCGATTGAGGTGCCGTAAAAGCCCAGCTAGGGGTTTTTGGATGTCCTGGATCCATTGGCACTATTATCAAGGCCATTTGAAGACTTCTTCTGCAAGTTTTTCACCATTGAAGTTTCAGCAAGCTCCAGGGAGCTTGAAGCCCTCATTGATCGAGGACATGGTTTGGTGAGCCTATGTTTGTTTTCTGTGATTGAATAATCATTTTTGGCTAATTAATATGCTATGAACACATTGGGACAGGTTTCAAAGGATTTTGAGGACTTTTACAGGTGTTTTTTCCAAAGAGAAGCTCAGGGAAGCTTATGGCCACATGTAGAAGAGGTCATGCCCGGATGAGCCATGATCCGTTTTCAGAGTTCTATTAGTCAATTTTGGGGTTTTTATGTGTTCTGATCTCAATGGTACAGTCTGTTTTTCCATTGGAGTTGAGAAGCATCTTGTAAAAGAACTTTTGACAAATTAATCCCAGAGAGCCAAGTCCATTGATGGAGGCTCAAGGTGATGTAGCCCGGAGGGGGGTGAACTCCTTTATCATCTTGTTCTTTTTGTGAGTTTGATGGTTTATTTGCTGCAATTTGTGTTGCTATGTATTTGTTTAAAGTACATATTTAACCATCTAAAAGAACAATTCCTCACACATAAGCATTTACAAGAAGATACATGAACTTAACACATAATTTTATCTTGCATATTTTAACACATGAAGCAAGGTCCTGTAAAGTTTATTTTAATGAAGTAGTGGGTGCTTGCATAGCATAACAAGTCAGCCTTCTATTTGCAGATCAAATAGAGACCCTCCTCTCACCACACATCACTATTCATCGATAACAACAATGTCCACCACACCAGTGGGGCCCTGAAAGGAAAACAATTCTTTCTTTGTGAGGTAACAAGTCTGGTCTTGTGATAAGTGTCATTTTAATAATTGAATCATTTGAGCATGTTAAAAAGAGTCATTTATTGATTATTAAAACGTTTTATTGGAAATTATATCTTTTGCCTCATTTCACCTTGGTGGTTGACACATCACTATTCATCGATAACAACAATGTCCACCACACCAATGGGGCCCTAAAAGGAAAACAATTCTTTCTTCGTGAGGTAACAAGTCTGGTCTTGTGGTAAGTGTCATTTTAATAATTGAAGCATTTGAGCATGTTACAAAGAGTCCTTTATTGATTATTAAAACATTTGCTTGAAAATTATATCTTTTGCCTCATTTCACCTTGGTGGTTGACATGGTTTCCTAGTAAGTGGGTCACCTTCGGGAAAAGGGTTTCTACTGGTGGGTCCCCTTGAAGGGTCATCATACCATTCCCGCACATACTTACCACTTTCCACAACTTTTCCCTTTCATTTCCATATCTTTTGTTTTTTGAGCTTATTGACCCCTAGAAGGGATTGTACCTCATTTCATGGGATGGAGGGGCTAAAGGACCAGAGGTGTTGTAGCTAGAAAAAGTTAAAATCCATAAATTATCCCTCTAGATGCTCACTCTAAGGTCCTGAGAGAAATGAAATTCTTCTCCATAAAAAAATAAAGGACCTTTAAAAAAGAAAACACATAATTATTAAATGTCTCGCTTGTTGGGGGAATGCATTTGTGGTGTCTTTTAATTTTCTTGCACATGGCACTTAATGTGTTCCTAAATTCAATTTCCATCACATTTATCCTTACTTTCCATTGCACATAGCACTCAATGTTTTGGACCATAATAAATCGATGGAAAAGGGCTTGGAAAAATGTTTCATTGAAAACAAGGGAAGTAACACACCCTCCACAAAAGCACCCATAAATGAGACAATAGGAGCCCTTGATATGTCTATAACCCCATGCCCAAAATTATTACCCCCATCCACCTCATATTCATTACATGAATTAGATTGAATATTCTTGGGAAACATTCATTGTCTTGGGGGTTGGTCTACCCAATAGGTCATCATGAAAACCCTCCCATACTTGAATTTGGAAAATTTTATAAGGTCTTTGAGCACTTGTTTGGTTTGAAAAGGGGGATATCTATTGAGGTGACACTAATAGGTATTGAAAGTTGTGTATCACAATTGTGGCCTAGGTTGGGATTTTCTCAAACTACAAATTGTGCAATAACATTTTTGGCACCGTTGCAAGGGAGGATTTTGAATCCTTTCTGGCCCATAATGACATTTGGCAAGTCTATTCCAAAGCCTTTATCCCAAACTTGCCTGGACACTCCAATGGGGGAAGTCACCTCAAAACCTTTGATATGTTGATATTATGGTAGCTTCGGGAGGTATTAGCCTCCACATGTAACCTTTGACAAGATTAGAATATTTCAAGAAGCAAAAGAAACCCTAAAACGTTGGATAATAACCCTAAGAGACAAGTCGGCTCAAGAGAATATTTAATATTGAGTTATTAGCCTCTAAAATGAATTCATCCTAGACAGGTGACAAAGAGAACTATAAATAAGAGGCTGCTAGATCTTATTTTTCCCTTTTACTCTCACAACTGCATAAAACTAATGGTGCACAAGTTTGGAGAGGGAGTGCATTTCCAACTACTGCAACCTGGATTTTGTCTTTTGTTTGGACTTTCTCTTGGTTATGGTTTGGAATTTATTCTTGGTATTTGGTTATTCTTTCTTGGTGTGCTACCCTTGGAGAAAGGTGCAATACCTTGGTTGGCTATTGGTCTACTTCCAGAATTATTTTTTTTGTCAAGGTTAAGGTGCTCGGGGGTGGCCTTTGTGCCTATGGTTGGGTGACAATATTTCTATATTGTCTATGGAAAAATGAGCACATATCTTTATTTCTAAAAGGTTATGGGCCCACACTATCTTCAGATAGTATAACCACTAGAAGATAGATTTGGAAGTTATTTGTTAAGCTCGTTATGGCACCAATTACAACTGCAACTAGGTTTTCTAATTATGCAACTACAAAAAACCTAACCCTTGTGTTCAGGAACTTATGATGAAGCATTTGAACTAATTCATTGAGATCCTAGTGCACCCTAGCCAAGCGCACCTCTTGGTACTCTTAGCTAGCAAAAATTCCATGTTTGAATTTTTGGTCAAAGTTTGACTGGTCAAATTCAAAGGTTGACTATTCAAAGTCAAATTCAAAGGTTGAATTATGGTCAAATTGATTTTGTAGTCAAAGTTGAAATTTTAGAGTTTCTATCTTGTTCTAATCATTGAATCCTGTGATTGATTTTCTAATATATTCTTGTCAAGATGGTATCTAGTTTTAGATTGGAAGAGAAGTTGGACGATGATACAAGAATTCAAAGGTATGCTCTTATATATGTTATCCAAGTTATATCATCTAGAAAAACGTGAGTGTGTTTGCAGGAAAAGTATTAGATACTTTTTCCAAGTTTTAATCTTGGATTCAATACATTTAGAGAAACAAACACACCCTTCATAGCAGTTGAGGCTTTAGGTTCCAGGTTTGATTAAATTGTTAAGCTTCAAATTTGTGTATATCAAGGGTGATAGTTGCTACATTGCAAATTGTGAAAGCAATATTTGAAAGATTCTATTATTTCTAGGTGCAATGAACAAGTTGAACTAACATGTCCTCTAGATAGATATTTCTTGTTTTCTCTTGTTGTTCTTGTTCCAGGAAGGTATCCTTGTGAAATATGTTTCATGAACAATCCTTGCAGAAACTTTCATAAAATAATTTTATAAGGATGACACAACTTCTAGATGGGCATCGATCAAAACAAATAGAAACAAACTTAAATAGACTCATATGATTCAAAATTGAAGGAAGTCGGAAATCAAAAGGAAACCATAACATGATGGTGACACTTTGTAGAAAGCAAAGAGAGATACAACATATGGAAGCATGGACTCTCTTAAATGGAGGGAGATGATCACCAAATTCCAAAAGAAGAGCATGCATATTTCTCATTCATGCATGAAGTTTGGATTAGGAGGGAGCTAATCCCAAACGATATGATCCATTGAAGAAGAATCCCTAAATACTATGAAGTATCTATCCATTTTATTCATTGGAAGTAGTAGCCATGATAAGAAACATGTGTTCAGTTTGAATCTAGAGGAAGTCTTCTTCGAAAAGAAGTCTTGAATATCCTTGGTTGTCCATTTACATTTATATTCCTATGGCGAAAGGTTGGAGCCTTCAAGAAAAAAGGGCATGTAATCTATAGAAGATTCCATGGACTCCAACATTGAAGAGAAACATGAGGAAGAACATGAAGATTCCAATAAAGAAAGAAAAATCAAAACAACTAATTGAGCCAGTTTGAACCCACTAAAAGTAGTCAAGTAGAAGGAATGGAAGGAAGTTGTGATGAAGAACAATGTATGTGAGAAATTGTGAAAAAGAATTAAGAATTGATATATACAAGATGAGACTCAAGGAAAGAGGGGACTCCCAGCAGGAGGGAGAAGACTATGATGACAACTTGTTATAGTAACTAGGTATACCTCTACCTGAGCCATTATATCTCCTACAGTAACCACAGGTTGGATTTTACATCAGATGAATGTAAAGACCGTTCTTCTCAACATAGTACTTGAAGAAGAAGTGTATGTAGAGAAACCTCAAGTTTTTGAGGAATACCAAAAGAGAATCTTGTATGAAGATGGAACAATACCTTGTATGGATTGAAGCAAACTTAGTGCAGAGCCTCTCATGTACAACAAAAGAGTGGTGAAAAATTCCTATGACAAAGGAAGTATATTGGAATGGTTCTTCAGAAGTCCGAGATTATGGATTGCAAATCCATGACAAACTCCCATGATGATAGATCTAAATAAGTTGAGAGACTCTGATCCAATAGACCCATCTCTATATAGACAATTGATTGGCTCGTTAATGTATTTGGAGAATACTCAGCTGGATACTTGCTTTATGGGACATTTAAGTTATGATATACAATTGCATGGATTTATCGATTTAGATTGGGAAGGGAGTGCAGATGACAAAATAATTGCTACTTGGATATTTTTCAGTTTTAGTTTTTCCATGATGTCATGGGCTAGCAGGAAACATAAGTTTGTTTCACTCAACACTACAGAACCAGAGTATATTTTAGCTTATGATATTTGTACGGAAGTAGTGTGGCTTCGTATTTTTTTTTTTTTGGATTGTCTCATCAGGTTCTGGATTCAACCATGATATATTGTGATGATCAAGAGGTTTGTGAAGCCTTCAGAGAATCCAATGTTCCATGAAAGGTTGAAGCACATTGAGATCAAGAATTATTTTCTCCATGATAAAGTCTAGAGGGGAGAAATGGTTCTCTAGTATATCCCCACAGATGGGAAGATAACATATATTTTGGTAAATCCTCTGTTCAAGATGAAAAGTTTACATACTTAAGTGACAAGTTGAGGCTCGTGGAGATGAATTCCTTATTAAAAAAAGGGAAGTGATTAATCCCAGGTTGGGAGGGAGCAATGATATGTTATTTATTTATGGACAATCATTTTCTAGTTCAGATAATGGTCCAGGTTGGGAAATTCCTTTCCATTCCAGAAAGTGGTTTGAGATTTATGACAGATAGTCATTTTCTAGTTAGGAAAATGGTCCAGATCGGACAATCATTTTCGTAATGGAAATGGTCTGATAGATTATTGATGTACCATAGACAATGTTTCCCCTTGTGGCCAGTGTGGGGGAATAGTCTAGGACAGTCATTCTTCTTGGAAGTCACTCTAAGTAGTGGTCAAGTAGAATGGTCTGCCTCGTCGAGCAGTCATTCTTTCGAAGTTCACAATTGTGAGTAGTTTCGAAGAATGGTTTGTTTTGGAGGTTGGTGCAGGATAGTCATTTCCATAGGAAATGGTCCATACAGTCATTCCCTAGGGAAGACTCATTCTCTCCAGTTTTCACTGTGATTAGTGTCGTAGGAATGGTGCCCCAATTAGGTGAATGGTACAGGTTCAACAATCAATGACAAGGATTCCCTAGGGAAGACTCATTCTCTCCAGGTTGCACTATGATTAGTGCTGGAGGAATGGCCCAGTTAGGTGAATGGTTTAGGCTCAGAAATCAAGGACAGTTATTCTTCTATGCTTGGGAAGAATATTCCAGATAGCCCATGGCTGATGTTTTACTTTCTAAGGGAAGATGCTCTTCCATACATCATAGATGTGAGTGGAATAATGGCCCAGATGAATTAGTTTGTATCATGATATTGCTTATGTAGGTTGATATCAAATGATATGATTGTTGTGGAGACTGTATGTCTTTGGACAGTATTTGTATACTACTATAGTGGATGTGATCCACTGGTAGTGACTGTGTGTCACTAGTTAATAGTTGTGTACTACTAGAAGTGGTTGTGTACCACTTGATATTAGTTGTATACTACTATGGATAGACACAATTGTGTTCTATTGGATGGAATTGTTCTGAGTTCCATGGAGACTACCACTAGTGTTGGAGTTGATTTCCAGCTAGATGGATATACAATGTACTGGTGGAAAGACATTCTCCAGGTGGAGAATGGTCCAGAAAGAACAAATTGTTAGTGGACAAGAATTCTCTCTATGAAGAATGGTCTAGGTTTATATTTTGTTGACGTATCATGGAATGGTATTTTCCTAAGGCACAAATTGTGGTCCGATTAGGAAAATGGTTCAGGACCAATATTTTCTAAGGAATATATGAAGAGATGGATCTCTATGGTACATATGACTCGATTAGAAAATAGTCTGAGACTAACATTTCTGTAGGAATGTTCTCTGTAGCCCATGGCATGGATTTCAACATCTGTTGGGACAATCATTCTTCTAGGACGTATGTCCATATTAGAAGAATGGTCCTTGTATCACTCTGTGGAGTGAGTGAATTATTCAACATCATGCTCGATTACTCAAGTAGAGTATGAATTCAAGAGATGATGCATTTGATGCTATCAGATGATACTAAAAGTGGCAATGTTGCTTGTGAGTTGATCTACGTGATCATGAGATAGCCTGTGTGGCTATGATGATGCTACTGGTTGAATGGTCTATTTGTGCTCAAGATGATTTCCTTTAATACCTCCCTAGCTAGGAGGGAGTGTTGATATTATGGTAGCTGCGGGAGGTATTAAACTTCATGTGTAACCTTTGACAAGACTAGAATATTCCGGGAAGCAAGAGAAACCCTAAAACACTGGATAATAACCCTAGAAGACAAGTCAACTCAAGAGAATATTTAATATTGAGTTATTAGCCTCTAAAATAAGAATTTGGCATGGACAAATGACAAAGAGCACTATAAATAAAAGGGTGCTAGAGCTCATTTTTCATTTTTAATCTCACAACTACATAATACTAATGGTGCACAAGTTTGGAGAGGGAGTCCAACTGCAGCTGTTGCAACTGGGATTTTGGATTTTGGTTGGACTTTCTCTTGGTTATGGTTTGGACTTTCTTCTTGTTCTTTGGATATTATTTCTTGGTGCACTAACCTTGAAGAAAGGTGCTCTAACTTGGTTGGATATGGGTCTTCTTCCATAATTATTCTTTCTATTAAGGTTAAGGTGTTTGGTGGACTTTGTGCTTATGTTTGGGTGACAATATTGCTATATTGTCTATGGAAAAATGATCACTTCTCTTTACTTCTAACATGATGAACTTTGTATAAGTTCATCTGGCGACTCCATTGAGGTATTATCCTAATTGATGGAAGCATATCTCTGTGGAACTTTGAAGAGGCATACAAAGCTTTGGAGGTTGATTCCATTTATTGGTATCCAAACAAATTCCCAATGAGATGGTTAGACCGTATCCCCAAATTTGATCGTGATTTATTTTCAACCATTGCACGTATTGTCGAATTTAATGAATTTGTTTCATAGAAAATGAATATGTGATAGTACATATATTTATCTTGTCACTTGAGGAGAATCAAAGAAACTGGATCAAACATTCTTGCAGCCCTAAAAGTATATCTTCTTCAACGGTCCTTATTCGCGAATTCCTCAAGAATTGGGGCCCTAGAACTCTGAAATTTGAAGATACTATTCAAGACCTTGAAGATGCCTTTATGGGACAAGGTTTTCCCTTGGACCCTATTAAATATTTGAGGAAAACAATTCTTCCAAATCCTATTGAGAAAATATTGGGGAACAAAAGGATGAGGATAATGATGAAGAATGTTTTGAGGCTCTCAAGGAAAAGATAGAAGAAGACAATGAGTTTTGTAAACAATTAATAAAGAACTGCCATAATAAATATTTATGTGGTCATGTTCTACATGCAAAGAATAGAAGAGTACAACACTATCCTTCAAAATTATGAGAGGGATCCTACTCGATATGTAAAATAGGAGATTTCCATTGCCTATAATGGAGTGAAATCACTATGTGACACTGTGACAAATAAATATGGTTGCTAGGAAATCCTTCCAACCAAGGATTGATCATTCTTGATGCCCAAATAAGCCTCAAAACTCATTGAAGATCAACCCCATGATGATGAATATTTTCTCGGAGAACATGTCAACAAGGAAAGATTCCAAAATGAAGAAAAATAGAAACCCATTGATGATAATATCTTCAGTAAGCAAAGATGTTAGGTGCTTGAAGAGATCATTGAAGAAGTTCCTACTAATTTGCTAGCATGAGATCTTGGTGAGACATGTCATAGAGTAAATTCCTTGTGTGCCATGATAGCAGAAAAATGTGGCCTCAATGATGAAAAATCAATTGATGAAGAAGATTCCCATGAAATGCATCATTTTGATGACCTGGTTGAATCCGCTCAAGATTTTTTCTGCATACACATGAGGACGAAGAAATGATTAGTTGCAATCATACAGATGGATTTATGAAGAAACCATTTGATCTAGTTTGTGAGAATATAGATGACTTTATACATGTAGGAAGGTGTATATGGGAGGTTGGTTTATCCAGTTTGTATGGAGATCTCATTTATGACATTGAGGGTGGATTTAAAGTGAAGAATGATACGTTGTTTCTTTCAAAATGATTCTCTACATGCTTATACGGTTCAAATGTTTGGAAACATGATGATGATATGGTCACATATTTGTTTTTTCCACCCAAGGATGACTGGTTGCAATTTTCCTATGTTAATTTCTATCCTTTCCTTGGGTATTATCCTTTTGAACACTTGGAACAATCACCTGATGAAAATTCTCAATCATCTTCGTGCTCAAATTTTGATGAACACGAGGACCTGGTCAGCATGAAAAAATCAGAGACTCACACTATTGAGGAGCAATGTTTACATCCTAGGGATTTTTTCAAGGACATGTAGATGAAAAGGAAACAAATTTTTAGTAGTAGGAGGATTTATTTCTCTGGACATGAGGCTGTCCCTTACCTTTTATCTTCTTCTTTGGGAAGCCATGAAATTTTCTTCCGATCTCTCATCTCCTCTCGGTATTCAGGAAGAAGTGATCATGATAATGAGGGAAAATATGATCCATAATATATATTTGGTACCCCTATTCACATATGGGTGGATCAATGATGCAGTGCCCCCCCACCTCAGCAGGGTCTACTGACCTCGAGGTCTCTAGATCTTCTAAATCTTCGAGCTAGAGAAGCTCTTTGATTCCCCGCTATAATATTCAAGAAATCTCCACAGGTCCTTTTCATGAAAATCTATCATGTGAACAAGCACCAGGTGCAATCTTCTCTCATGCAACAACTGGCTGTGACCACGAGCCTAACCCAAAAGGCATTTCGCTATTTTGCGTGTCGGGTCTTTGCACATGAATCACTTGATTCTCCCAACCTCCGAAACCCCGACAGGAGTTTAGCATGTACTAGATCCTCCCCTATATTCCTTCAATGTGACCATGGGTGGTGACCACACACTTGAATGAAAGTTGCCTCACGATTTCGCTCTTCACGACTCTGGGGGTCTCACTACCTCCATTCTCTCGATAGCCGAAATCACGATGGAACTAGATCAACGACCCAGATTCTTCCTTTGATCAACGACTGTGATCAAGTCCCAATTCGCGTTTCGTGACTTAGGGGGTCTCCCTACCTTCCTTCTCCCGATAGAAGAAACCGCGATGGTGCTAGATCAATGGTCTAGATCTTCTCTTCGATCAACGACTGTGATCATGTCAGGATTTCGCGTTTCACAACTTTGGCGGTCTCCCTACCTTCGTTCTTCGGATAGCCAAAACCACGATGGCACTATATCAACGGTCTAGATATTATTTTCGATCAACGACTATGATCATGTCGGGATTTCGTGTTTCGCAACTTTGGGGGCCTCTTATGGAGTCTCTTCGACACTTAGTCTAATTCCAAATATGTGCATTCCTTGCAGCAGATTCCTATGCAAGACTTGGTTCTTACGGATGACTGTGCATGCCTTGTAGCAGTCTCTTTTCACTCCTTGCAAAGGGAAAGTCTCATGCTATCTCTTATGAGCTTCGGAATCGAAACAAATCCCATCACACACTCCTTGCGTTCTGTGTGCACACCTTGCACTCACTCAACAGAAGAGAAACAATTGAAACTCATACTAACATTCAAAGTTCATCCATTCATAACTAAATTCATTTATTTATGGAAACAAAATAATAGAGAATCACAAACAGTAACAACATCACACATTTGAATCAATTTTCCTCAATTATATTCATTCAGAAAATAAAAATGGCTACAACTATTCTCAAACAACAAATAAAACTCAAAAAAATCATACTAACTCACAAGAACCTTATTTGGGCATACAAAACCTCTATTTATCTCAGAGGGTCCTTAGGGTTCCCCATGACTACTCATCTACTCAAAACAAAAACCTAACTACTACCTAAGCTTAGTTACATTCAAGACTCAGAGTGAAACTCATTGATCACTCATGATCATTTCACCTCCAAGCGTTTCATTTTATTTTGTTCTTCATCAGCTCCCCAAAAGATTCGCAGTAACTCCCAGTGTTTGAGATTCTGAAATGATTCCCGAGCATTGAGATTTCCTGCCATGTGTGCTCGTTGATGATGCTCCTGCATCATACTTCCCCTGGAAAAAAATTCATGGACTCCTGTGCATGAGCTCCTGCATTGACTTTCCACGCTTCTGGATATCAACTTCATTCTCCCAACTGGCATATTCTATTGGGCATCCCTTCCATTTGACCAGATATTCAAAATAAGTCTTCCTCTTAGTATTTTTGTCAATTCTTTGATCAACGATCTTCTCCATCTGTGGTTTTTTTTCTATAGGTATTTGTTTCTCCCACTGAATCTTATCTTGATCTTCTAATCCCTTTGTGCCATCTTTCCTGTAAGGATACAGGTCTGAAATGTTGAATATGGGTGATATGTCCACATCATCTGGCAGCTCAATCTCATAGGAATTTGCATCAAACTTCCTCAAGATCTTACATGGTCCTATCTTCTTCATTTTTAACTTGTTATATGTCCCCCTAGGGAACCTTTCTTTCCTGATATGTGACAGAACCTGATCTCCCACCTCAAATTGAAATTCTCTGCGATGTTGATCAACTATGCACTTGTACTATTGGCTAGAGTTCTATAACTGTCCTACGATATGGCTATCGAGCTTATGCATTTCAGCAACAAAATATTCTTCTCCAGCGCTTCTGATCTCACTCTGTCCCAAGTCTCTCAACTCAGATACTCCCCTGGGTTGCATTCCATACAATATCTGGAATGGGATTTTTCTAGTGCTTCTGTTTGGCGAGTCATTGTATGAAAATTATTTTTGTGGTAGAATTTGATCCCACTGGTTATGATGCTTAGTGACCAGACACCTCAACAAGTTTCCCAAACTTCTGTTTACCACCTCAGTCTGTCCATCTGTCTGAGAATGATAAGCTGAGATGAAGGAAACAATTTTTCCCAACTTCTTCCATAGTGTTCTCCAAAAATGACCAACAAATTTTGTGTCTTTGTCCGAGACGATGCTTCTGGGTAGGCTATGAATTCTCACAACTTCCTTCAAAAACAAATTTTCCACATGTGTTGCATCACCGGTCTTTTGGAATGGGATAAAGTGTGCCATATTTGAAAATCTATCCACCACCACAAATATGGAATCACATCCTCTTTACGTTCTTGGTAGTCCTAACACAAAATCCATGCTTATCTCATCCTAAGGCCTCTCTGGTATTGGCAATGGTTGATACAATCCAGTGTTCTGTCGTTTACTTTTTGCATGTTGGCAGATTCTACACATGTTCACAAATTTCATCACTTTTGTCCTCATACCTGGCCAATAGTATGAACTTCTCAACTATGTGAATGTTTTATCATGGCCAAAATGTCCATCCAATCCTCCACTATGCTTCTCCTTCAAAAGGTTGTCCCTCATTGAACATTTTGGTATGCATAACTAATTTCCCTTGAACATCAATCCCTCTTGAATCATATACTCTTCCCACTGGCTCCTATCTCTCTACACAGGATTCATGCATGCTTTGTATGCCTCCTTGAAATCTAGATCATCACTGTACATTTCCTTAAGGTGTTCAAACCCCAAGGTCTTCACCTGAAATACTTGTAGAATCAAACATTTCCTGCTCAATGCATCAACAACTTTGTTAGAATTCTGAGCAATATGTTTTATGAGAAAATTAAAATTATGCATAAACTCAGTCCACTTTGCATGCTTCTGATTCAATTTTTCATGTCTGGTTATGAATTGTAAAGCTTGGTTATCGCTATACAAGACAAATTCCTGTGGGACAAGGTAATGTCTCCATTTCTTCAAGGCTTGAATTATGGAATAAAATTCCTTATCATATGTGGAGTATTTTCTCTTAGTCTCATTCATCTTTTCACTGAAATAGGCAATCAGTCTATTATCCTGGCTCAAAACTACTCCAATTGCAACTCCACTTGCATCACATCTCACCTGAAATGTCTTTTCAAAATTTGGCAGGACTAGAATTGGTCGTTCTGTTATCTTCTCCTTCAGTATATTGAATCTCCTCTCAGCCTCCTCTGTCCATTTAAAAGACGTGTGCTTCTTCTTCACTATATCCATCATTGGTGCAAAAATTCCACTGAAATCTCTGATGAACTTCCTATAGAAACTTGCTAACCCAAGGAAGCTTATTACCTCAAACATGCTTCTTGGTGATGGCCATTCTTTGATTGCTTTCACCTTCTCTGGATCCATCTTCAATTCATTTGAAGAGATCACAAAACCCAAGTAAATGAGTTATGTCTTCATAAAAGAGGACTTCTTCAGATTTATCAACAACTTCTCTTGTTGTAGTCTCTTCATCACTAGTGTCAGGTGTCTCAAATTCTCCTCTTTAGTCTTGCTAAATATCAGTATATCATCCAGATATACAACCACAAACTTGCCAATGAAATATTTCAGTATTTCATTCATCAGCCTCATAAAAGTAATCATGGCGTTTGTTAAGCCAAATGGCCTAACAAGCCATTCATACAAACCTTCATTTGTCTTAAAGGTTGTCTTCCATTCATCACCTTGTCTCATTCTTATCTGATGATATCCGCTTTGCAAATATGTATTAGAAAATAAGTTTGCTCCACTTAGAAATTCCATTAAATCATCAATTCTTGGCAAAGTAAATCTATACATGATGGTGATTTTGTTAATGGCTCTTGAGTCTGAACACATTCTCCATCCTTCTTTGGGATTAACACAGTTGGTACTGCACATGGACTCAATATCTCTCTAACCAACCCCTTGTCTAACAACTCTTGGACTTGATTATTTATCTCTTCATTCTCTCAAGGTGTCAGTCTATACGCTACTTTGTTTGGTAGACTTGCTCCTGGTATCAGATCAATATGATGGATGATACTTCTGATGGGTGGCAATGAGTTAGGTATCTCATCCACCACTATGTCAACAAAATTATCCAACAATTCCTGAATTTCTTTGGGCAAATCATCGATCGAAGTACTTGTAAGGAAAACTCATGTTTCCTCATGAAAAAAAATTGCACCTCCTATCCTTTCTTGACTTCTTTTAGGAGTTCATTCCCGTTCATGAGAAGTATGCTTGTGCTGGCTTCTTCTCTCACTTTCTTCTCCTCTATTGGAAAAAACATGTGTGTCCTACCATTCTTCTCCAAGGTGTATGTATTCTTCCTCCCATAATGAATGACATTCTTTTCAAACTGCCATGGTCTTCCCAACAAAATATGGCATACATCTATGGGAATTACATCACATAGAATTTCATCTCTATATCATCCTAGTTTAAAATCAACCAAGCATTGTTAACCATTACCTGGTGTCCTTTCTGAAAGCATGAGAATTTGTATGGCTTTTTATGTGCAATTGTCTCCAGCTCCAATTTCTCCACCATCTCTGTGGATACTAAGTTGTCAGTACTCCCACTGTTAATTATCACCTTGCAGCCTATGTCCTTAGTCTTGGAAGTTGTTTTGAAGAGATTGTTCCTTTGCACCAGTTTTTCAACTTCTGCCTCTGGTTTTAAGAGATTTTTTCTCAACATCAGAGATGTTCCATCCTCTGCTCCTTCTGCTTCAACCATTCTTCTTTGCGCTTTTGAAATGTGAGATTCACCTTC
This sequence comes from Picea engelmannii, assembly GCA_009831015.1. Lineage (NCBI taxonomy): Eukaryota > Viridiplantae > Streptophyta > Pinopsida > Pinales > Pinaceae > Picea > Picea engelmannii. The sequence continues at coordinate 420,866 of ML778139.1, read as the reverse complement.
TCCTTCTTTCTTTCTCTTGGGACATTCCCAAGACTTATGTCCCGCCTTTCCACAGGTGTAACATCTCACTTCTTCTCCTCTGCCTCTTCCTCTTCCTCTAGAAGAATTTCTTCCACCATTTTTTCTTCCTCGGGAACTTCCTCCTCTTTCCGAGTGACTATGTGGTTTCTTAGTCTCATCTTTGGATTTTTTTTCCTTGTCATGGGAAATTTCCTTGCCTTTGTTCGGGACTGGGCTTCTACCTCTACCTCACTAGTTTTTTTTTCTGGCCAACTTCTCATCCGCCTTCAGTGAAAACTGATAAGCATCATCCATTGTTATTACTAACATCACGTTGATATCATCCTAAATTTCATACCTCGGGCCATTTATATACCTGGAAACCTTTTCTTCATCCTTCTCTCTTTATCTAGTTCTAATGTTCAGCTTGTAGAACTCCTCTGTGTATTATTTAACTGTCACACAATTCTGTCTCAAGTTCTGAAATTTCCTAAACATATTGATCTGGTAATATTTGGGCATGAATTTTTCCTTTAGCTTGGCTACCATTCTGTCCCAATTATTTATCTTTTGTTTTCCCTTGCTTCTCCTCTCAACCTGCAATTCATCCCACCATAGTGTTGCATGTCCCTTGAGTCTGGTGACAACATGTCTCACCCTCTTCTCCTCATCGACGTCTTCATAGTCGAAATATGTATCCATATATATTATCCAATCCAACATCTCTTCATCATCTAAATTGCCTTCATACATTGGGACCACTATTTTGGCTCTAGCTCCCAATCTTACAACTGCTCTCAGCAAGCGTTCTTCAAAAACATTCTCTCCTACAACTTCTTTGACCTCTAATTCTTCTCTCTCCGCATCGTTGATGTCTCCAGCATCAAGTTCTCTTCTTTGCACTGCCTCCATCACCTCTATCCTTGCACGAAATTCTCGCATTTCCATTTCTATAGCCATATTGGCTAAAGGTTGTTCCACTTGTCTCCTCGGTGGCATTGTGTCAATTGTCTCTCACATGCCGAGTGTAGCTTCTATTTCTATCGTCTCCTTTATCTCCTTTTCCTAAAATCTACAGATTAAAATCATCTCTGATACCACTTGATGCAGTGCCCCCCCACCTCAGCAGGGTCTGTTGACCTCCTGGTCTCTGGATATTCTCAATCTTTGAGTTGGAGTAGCTCTTCGATTCCCTGCTGGAATATTCAAGAAATGTCCAAAGGTTCTTTTTGTTACACGTCAAAATTTCTCAACTGGATAAGTGTCGCATATTCCTCTCAATTGTCGCAAGTGTTGCAACTTCCTTACAACTTTTGCAAGTGTCGCAAGTTGGTTACAAGTGTCGCAAATGTTGTTTAAGCATACTTCCATGATGGCGACACTAAGGAGACACTCAAAACATCTTATGTACTTGGTTTGAAGAAGGAGAACTGGTTCACTGGAGTCAAGTAACTCTTAACACCTGAAGAGCGATTTTCAATCAAGAGTTTGGAGGGTGAACGCTCCCCTAAAACAGCCTTAGGAGTGCTGGCGCTCCCCTATAAGGCCTCAGGGAGCATTATAATGCTTCCTCACCCCTCTGCAGGAGCGCTGCTCAATTTTGAAGCGCTGGCGCTCCCCTTAACCTTTTCAGGGAGCGTTCTAGCGCTCTGATGCCCCTTCTGAAGGAGCGCTCCCTAATCTGAGTCAGTTGTTAGCCCGTTGAGGAGAATGAGGAAAGGATATTTCAAGATTAGAAGGCAGTTGTACTCAAATTCTTGGTTCCATCAACAAATCCCTGATCTAAGGAGGAGGTTCCCAACTTGTTCTAAACATAAATCAAGAGGTTAGGCTCCTCCCAACCTATATAAGCAAGCTCTATGATGGTGAAAAGGGGGAAGAATTGCTAGCATCAAACCTATGATCTCATAGGAAACACACAGTCAACCAAAGGAGAAGTGATCAGTGAAGCTGCTGTCATCCAGGTTGTGGATCTTTTGAGCAAGGGTTAGACGAAGGGGACTTGATGAAGCTGTCACATTCGCATATACGATTGTAAGTATTGCTGTCGTTATTCTCATTAATATGACACGCTTGGCCTGCTTCTTTCTAGTTTGTGTCTGATGTTACATGAACTTATCATTAATTGATAGATCTGTTTTCAAGCTAATATCAATAGAGTAGGAAGTAGTTGTATCTTGTTTGTCTGGAGAACTCAGCTAGGAGAAAAGGATTGGAGCGCAACTCAGAGCGTGCAGGGACAAACGTCGATAAATAGGTACTTTTGTTATCCTTCCTTCTCATGTATTAGTTTATATAGATTTGAAAGGAAGTTAGTGTCCACGTTAAGCATTTTTCTGTCTAGGGTTAAGGTCAAGCTCTTAGAGGCGATCTACCTGTCCGCAGGGAGATTTTCCTACAACAGAAATTGGCGACTCCACTGGGGAGATAGCCTCAAATTCGAAATATCTTATTTCGATTTCTCCTTATTGAACTAGTTCTATCCCTTGATTGTTTTAGATCTGGTTCACTCCTTTTTGATTGGTTTCATGAGCTGATTGGCTCCCTACCCCATCACACTCAGCATAATTGTCAGATTTGGATTGCAATTTTTTGATTTTTCCGACAATTTTTGGAGTTTCAGACCCTGGCGCCCCTGCCCTAGTGTTAACAGAGTGCCAGCGCTCCTAATGGATTTGCACAGAGCACTATAATGCTCCTTGCCCTTGGCAACAGAGCACCAGCCTTCTTTGGCTCAAAAATCCTCTAGAATTGCATTTTTTGTATTTTTGCCTCTGTTTCCTCTGCTGAGTAACATTGGGAGTCAGTGTTTCCTCCTTGTCAATCTTGACATATGTCTTTTGATTGAAGAATAAGCACCTTGCTGATTGGATCTTGTAGCCTTCTTCAGCTTTTTCATTGAATTTTTTCCCATTGAGTGAAATTCGAAACCTATGAGTAAAAACCTTGGTGAAGGTCATCAAAGGCCTACAAACCTCTTTATATTGATTCAATTCAGGGTCATTGTTCTTCAATTTTTGCTTTTTGGGTGTGAATTTTGTTTTTCTCTTTGATTGTTTCTTTTCTTTCGCTTCTCATTTTGATTGCAACAGAAGGGTGCATTGTTTATATGACCTTGGCTTGTGCTAGTTTGATTTCCATTCATCCAAAGACAATTAGCAAGACAAGCATTGTGTTGATTGATCTTTCACTCATATACGAACAGTAAAAAGCATCTCCATGATTGATTGTGCATATTAGAAGGCATTTAAAAGTTTTACATTACATCATGATTTGATTGAGGAAAATAAATGTTTGAGGATACTCCGTATTTTGTGCTTGTTAAGTGAAAAGAACTCTCTCTCTCCCTTAGATAGACATTCATCGAAAGAAAATGACTGCTTATCATATTCGATGCATTCTTTGGGTCTGAGTCACAATTCCATTTGTTT
>ML778139.1:376993-400145 GCA_009831015.1 Picea engelmannii | reverse complement strand
CAGTCCCTGAGTTAGAGTGATACCTCCTAGAGCCGTTATCTCCATTTGATCACCCTTCATAAACAAATCGTGACATAAAACTGATGGGCGTTGGGCTCTGCTCCTGCAAGCAATCCAGGAGTGACTTCTAACGCTAACAGATCGAATGATTCCACGAATGTTTGACCTCATATCATCTATTCACGTTCGATGGAATGTACTAAGGTACCTTGGGAATCATTGACATTAATGGTGATCTCCCTCGCACTTGTTAACGATTTACCTCATTGACTGGTAATCAAGTGGTTTCTGCCATGTTCGACACCAAGACATCTATTCACATGGTTAGAATCGTATCGCACTGGGATTGGTAAGAAGACCCTGGTTTGAGTAATTCACTTTGATATATGTTTCGCCCAGGTTGCGAAGGAGTTTTTGGACAAAGAACACATACATTGTTACATAGATCCACTTTGTATTGGTCGTGGCTATGTATTGTCATCTTGTAGATCCACTGTGTATTCTTCGTGGCTACGATCAGTCCAAGTCATCGCAGTATAGATCCACATTGTATCTTCGGTGGCTATACTCTTTTATCAATACAATTATGGATCGACAGTGTATACTATGGCGGCCATATCTTACAAGTCTCGATCACCCAAGCATAGGTATACCTGCCTTGGGTCTTGAAATATGTCATGATATTTGTTGGATGTTTGTGTGTAGCTTCCGCCAGGTTCTCCGAGTCTACACCCTTGCTTGAATGTCTACAAAGTATTTCAGTCATCAGTTCGCATCTTCTGACTTCATACTTTGGGGGGCATTCTGTTACACGTCAAAATTGCTCAACTGGATAAGTGTCGCATATTCCTCTCAATTGTCGCAAGTGTTGCAACTTCCTTACAACTTTCGCAAGTGTCGCAAGTTGGTTACAAGTGTCGCAAATGTTGTTTAAGCATACTGCCATGATGACGACACTAAGGAGACACTCAAAACATCTTATGTACTTGGTTTGAAGAAGGAGAACTGGTTGACTGGAGTCAGGTAACTCTTAACACTTGAAGAGGGCTTTTCAATAAAGAGTTTGGAGGGTGAACGCTCCCCTAAAACAGCCTTAGGAGCACTGGTGCTCCCCTATAAGGCCTCAAGGAGCGTTATAACGCTTCCTCACCCCTCTGCAGGAGCACTGCTCAATTTTGAAGCACTGGCGCTCCCCTTAACCTTTTCAGGGAGCGTTCTAGCGCTCTGATGCCCCTTCTGAAGGAGCGCTCCCTAATCTGGGTCAGTTGTTAGCCCGTTGAGGAGAATGAGGAAAGGATATTTCAAGATTAGAAGGAAGTTGTACTCAAATTCTTGGTTCCATCAACAAATCCCTGATCTAAGGAGGAGGTTCCCAACTTGTTCTAAACATAACTCAAGAGGTTAGGCTCCTCCCAACCTATATAAGCAAGCTCTATGATGGTGAAAAGGGGGAAGAATTTCTATCATGAAACCTATGATCTCATAGGAAACACACAGTCAACCAAAGGAGAAGTGATCAGTGAAGCTGTTGTAAGCCAGGTTGTGGATCTTTTGAGCAAGGGTTAGACGAAGGGGAGTTGACGAAGCTGTCTCATTCGCATCTACGATTGTAAGTATTGCTGTCATTATTCTCATTAATATGACACGCTTGGCCTGTTTCTTTCTAGTTTGTGTCTGATGTTACATGAACTTATCATTAATTGATAGATCTGTTTTCAAGCTAATATCAATAGAGTAGGAAGTAGTTGTATCTTGTTTGTCTGCAGAACTCAGCGAGGAGAAAAGGATTGGAGCGCAACTCGGAGTGTGCAGGGACAAACGTCGATAAAGAGGTACTTATGTTATCCTTCCTTCTCATGTATTAGTTTAGATAGATTTGAAAGGAAGTCAGTGTCCACGTTAAGCATTTTTCTGTCTAGGGTTAAGGTCAAGCTCTTAGAGGTGATCTACCTGTCCGCAGGGAGATTTTCCTACAACACTTTTCACGAAACTCCACCATGTGAACAAGCACCAAGTGCAAGATTCTCTCACACGACCATTGGTTGTGACCACGAGCCTAACCCAAAATGTGTTTCGCGATTTCGCATGTCAGGTCTTTGCATGGTAATCACCCGATTCTCCTAACCTATGAAACCCCGACAAGAGTTTAGCATGTACTAGCTCCTCCCTTATCTTCATTCAATGTGACCACGGGTAGTGACCACGCGCTTGAATGAAAGGTGCCTCACAATTTTGTGTTTCGAGAATCTGGGGGTCTCCCTACCTCCGTTCTCCTGATAGCTGAAATCCCAATGGAACTAGATCAACGACCTAGATTATTCCTTTGATCAATGAGTGTGATCAAGTCGGGATTCATGTTCGTGACTTATCGGGTCTCCCTACCTCCATTCTCCTAATAGATGAAACCGAAATGGCACTAGATCAATGGTCCATATATTCTCTTTGATCAACGACTCTGATCATGGCAAGATTTCACATTTCACGAGTTTGGGGGTCTCCCTACCTCCGTTCTCCCGATAGCAGAAACCTCGATGGCGCTAGATCAACGGTCCAGATATTCTCTTCGATCAACGACTGTGATCATGTCGGGATTTCGCATTTTTCAACTTTGGGGGTCTCTTATGGAGTCTCTTAGACACTTAGTCAAATTCCAAATATGTGCACTCCTTGCAGCAGATTCCTATGCAAGACTTGGTTCATGCAGATGACTGTGCATGCCTTGTAGCAGTCGCTTTGCACTCCTTGCAAAGGGAAAGTCTTGTGCTATCTCTTCTGAGCTTCGGAATCGAAACAGATCCCATCACACACTCTTTGTGTTCTGTGTTCACACCTTGCACTCACTCAACAGAAGAGAAACAATTGAAACTCATACTAACATTCACAGTTCATCCATTCATAATGAAATTAATTCATTTATGGAAACACAATAACAGAGAATCACAAACAGTAACAACATCACGTATTTGGATCAATTTTCCTCGATTATATTCATTCAGAAAATAAAAATGGCTACAACTATTCTCAAACAACAAATAAAACTCAAAAAACTCATACTAACTCGCAACAACCTTATTTGGGTGTACAAAACCTCTATTTATCTCAGAGGGTCCTTAGGGTTCCCCCAACTACTCATCTACTCAAAACAAAAACCTAATTGCTACCTAAGTTTAGTTACATTCAAGACTCAGAGTGAAACTCCCTGATCGCTCATGATCATTTCACCTACAAGCGTTTGATCTTCTTTTGTTCTTCATCAACTCCCCAAAGGATTCACAGTAACTCCCAACGTTTGAGATTCCAAAATTATTCCCAAGCGTTGATCTTTCCTACCACGTGTGCTCACTGACGACGTTGATGATGCTCCTGCATCAACCAAGCTTGTGGTTATTCTTTCCATTAGTATTTTCTCCCTCCCACCCACCTCCATGAGTTGCTTTCTATGATTGGTTACATGCTTATTTATGCTCATAATTATTCTGTGCTTAAATTATATTTGTTTTATTACATGATTAAGCATAGGGGGAGATACCTTGATGACATGTTGAGAAAGTGGTTTCACTAGTTGTACGATTTCACATATTATCACTAAGCACCTGATCTCTATGGGCCTCAGGCCCTGGGTAAGTAGGCAGGTCATTTACTTTTATGCGTTTCATTTGTGTGTTCATCGTAGGTTAGTTGCATTAATTTTATTTACATATTGTTTTGTTTCATTTATGCATAGTTGTTGTGATTTTTTTGAGTCATATTACATGTTAGATAAAAGTTTTTGAAAAAATCAAAATTTTATTTTTAGGGAATAATTGTCAATTTTGGAATTTTGAAGTTTCGATTATATGAATAAAGGGTGAAAATGACACCCCTCAGTGCTCTAATATGTTTCTTGAGTATGTGTAGGCACAATTATTACCAAGATATGTTGAGGTTCTCATTTACTCTACGACGAGCACATGTCTCCATGTAGGAGCCAAATGTTACCCCCCCAGGCTAGGGGTGTTATGAGGAAAATCTCTCTATGGATAGAGGAAAACCACAAAAGATGGAATGACACACAGAAATCAACTCTAATATCAAGTATTCTATATAAATTAAATTCTAACAAGAGAAGTCTAGAAACCTACCTCATATGAACATCCGAAGAATACCATCGTTGAGCACGTGACCCAAATGTTTATACCTGCAACTTCTCCTCAATAACCAAGATACAGAAGCATGTGGAAATGATATATAATGTTAGCATATAAATTAGCATAATCCATTAACATAGATAACAAATACTCCCATGGAAAATAATAAAAATAATTGCAAGATATCAATTGGATGAGAAAAGAGTATTTATATTAATGTAATCAACATAAGTACATAGGTGACAAACTTCTGTAATGACACATATTGGAACTGAGAAACTAACTCCCTCCAGATGGGCCTCCACCACTTCAATCCTCCACAAATGCAAGCTCACAAGTAGGAGTCAATGAAGTTCTCCATCACACGATAGGAAGAGCTTGGGGGATGAACACAAGAAGTTTAGACTTTCAAGGACAAATGGATGCAGACTCAATTGAGGTGAAATTTCTTCAGAGTGTCTTTGCTCTCGAAGATTAATTCCTTCCTTCAAGGATTGTATATGGATCAATTTATAGTCTCCAAATGGAATTGAAGGGTCGATTAAGACCATTTCCAGTATATGGAAGGTCAAGGATCAAAGATCTCGTGACATGGCATGGAAACCTGACGCATTTTTTTTATTTTTTGAGCACCAAACCTGATGTACGTGGGATGTAGTGGAGTACATCGTGTACATATATGAGATGTATAACTTCTAGGTCACGTACAAGTACAAAAATGTGTATTTTTAGCTCTAGAGTGAACAAAAAGGGGAAATGAAGTCTACAGAGGGAAATAGAAGGCCATCAAATAAGGATGCATGTATTGTGGAAAAATATGTTATAACAGATGCCCCCTAATGTGTGAGGTCAGAAGAGTATCTGCGATGGTCGAAATACATTATAATTCCCAGAAGTGGAGCAATGAAGACTCAATAGGAAGTACTAGTTACTCATAAGAATATTACAATTCATGATGAATTTGTACACATGGTCGTCAATCTAAATTACACTACAGATCCACATGGATATATATCAAATATTTGTTCATGTCCATGAATAGGTAACACAAAGTGGACATATACCATAGTCTTTAATAGTCACTAACAAGACATAGTGGAGTCTAGTCTCAAAATCAACAGAAGATATCTATATACAATGGAGTATAGTCTGATCTTCCATGATCACTGAAGTCATATAGGTACTGGTCCGATGAAAGATAGAAGTAGATATGGGATGTTTCTACTGTAAATTGGAGGTCTTCTACACTCTCCTCCAAAGGTGCAAGTCTACATTATGTGAATAGAGGAGTCAAATTCAAACACAATGAAATTTCGTTTGATTACTGGTCATTAAGGTATACCATTAAAAATGTGAGACAACCCACCAATAATGAAAGTAGGTTTCAAGGCACCAAGTTCATTCAACAAGCGTGAATAAGGGTGTGGAGTTAGAACACTTGAAGAATCCATTGATTAAGAGACATTGATCTATTCCCAACTGTCGATAGTGGGAGAACCTACCACTGATTATTACAAGCCTCTATGTACTCATAGGACTCTAGATCTTGATTCTAGAATAGATGATTTGAATTCAGTGGAAGGATACCCACTGAAAGGAGAGAATTAAGGAATCTCTCATCATCCAACATGAGTACAAATAAATCACTTGATAATTAGGAGGAGCTCATATGAATAGGATGTTCATGAACCAATGACCATGTGAATCTCTCGCATGAACTAGATGCAAGTAGTACACGAAGAGACCCTCTGAATAGTATCCAATGAGAAAAAAATCCAACAAAGGCGAGGAAACCACCAATAGGTATAATGGAATGCAAGACATTGCATGAATCCCAATGTGTGAATATATTTCTTGTCTTCGAACATAAGGGAATCCCTCTAGTCAGCGACCAATGAGGAGATGTCATCTGTTGGGTTCAAGGTTACCTACCAATGATGAAATTAGGCCCAGGGTGTAAGGTAGGACAAAACGTTCATGTGATTCTGAGATACATTGAGGGTATGACTGACATGAAAAGTCAAGATTTTTAAGAAATGGTTGACACATGATTATACTTCCTTTCAACAAGAGCATGAGATAGATGGATAACTCAGGAAGAAAATAATTGACACCAATCATTGACAAAATTTTGTGATATAGGAGGCATAAAAAAACTCTCCATAGGGACTGGAAGAATAACCAGTTGGAGGAGTAGAATCTAAGTAATGAGCTCAGTTTCCTAATATCATGCTAAAACCAAACATTGGATGAAATGGACTCAAGATTTTCTGCTATGTTCAAAGGAGACACAATTTTTGCCAATAGGAGATAACATTCCTTTATCACTCGTCTTTTTTTTGTTTTTTCATAGTAAAATAAGTGCTATTATTTAGGAGAGGAAACAAGTGTCATGAGTAAGAAACTAGTTCCAAGAAGTGGAACATACCTATGCTCAATGTAAGGGAACACATGCTGGGCATGGACACTCGGGGGGATGTTTCCTCTACGGGTAAAGGGTGTCAAGATGCAAATGATATATGAAAGGAACTACTTGGCTAGTGATGATAATTGTTGAGGAAAGAGGCTTATAATGAGAAAGAGAGAGCCGACAATAGGCTCAACAATGCAAGAAGGATAATGGAAAGAAATTACAAATTAACTCAAGAAGTGTCCTTTTTCGTAGATGTTAGTTCCCTAGGCCTGGAAAAGTATAAAATAATACCCAAGAGAACTCTTCTAGCCAATGGTGACCAGATTATTAATTTTTCATAAGTAGTCTACTTGGTCTGGAAAAAGGGTTAAAATTATACCAAATACACGTCCTTTTAAAACCATTTGATGAATGTGAAAGAGACAAGTTCACTCGGTAATATTTTCATTTTTTGGAGTCTGAAAAGAGCTTAAAATGAGACTCTAAGATGTTGTTCTAAGAATCATATCATGGGGGATGCCAGGTCTCCCATGCAGGTCTTCTGTTGAAATCCCGCAACTCACTGGTGCCTAACACAAGCTTAGAAGAGCCCAAATATTTCCAATCGAAGGAGGATATAATACTTCCAGAGGATCCTTCATCTACAATACATCGACGAACACCCATTATCTAGAAGGGTGTATAATAAGGAAGGCAAGGCTCTACAAGATCATTCCAATCGAAGGAAACCATCCTAGGACTTGGAGGGAGGGTACTTGGAGAGAGTGGAATTCTCACTTGTTCAGAAGGTACAGAACTAGAAATGATAAGGACATGGTCGAAAGACACATTACCTCCCAAAATAAGAGTGGGATTGGCTGAATATTTCATTGCCAATGTCACTTCATTAGACTTGTCACTCTCCAAGAGAAGAGTGGTATCGACCGAAGATTGCATCGGAACAACCACTTCTTCAACCATTGGTTGAATAGGATGTGAGACAACATGGTGAAGAGACACATCAATCCCAAAAATAGGAGTGGTGTTGGTCGAATATTGCATCAACACGATTGTTGGTTGAACAAGATGCAAGAAAACATGGTCAATAGATGCATCACTCCCCAACAAAGGAGTGGTGTCGGCCGAGATTACATCGACATCACCGATGGTTGAACAGGATGCAAAAAAACATGGTCAAGATACGCATCACTCCCCAAAATAGGAGGGGTGTCAACCGAAGATTGCATCGGCATGACCACTGTATCAACCAAAGAAGGATTAGAAAGTTAGGAAACCAAATACGACTCAGAACCCAAAGGGCCACTAGAACAGGACCACGCTTCTCATACCACTACAATAGAAGGGCACAAACTAGTTAAGTGATCTCCTTTGAAAAGTCTACAAAGGAAATTGGGCTTACGTATTATACTTCTAGGATTCTCAATCGTATCAATTCCCATAGCATGAATTGAAGTGGCTAGTGACATGCTCCTAGCATGACTTGCAGAGTCTAGTAGCTTACCTCCAACATGACTTGCGTAGGTTGGTGATGTTTGTCCAATGTAACTAAGCGTGACTAGAGTTGTGCCCCCAACATGACATGCAACAGATGGTTGCTTGTCCGCAACATGAATTGCATATGTTGGTGATAGGTCTCCAACATGACTAGTAGAGGTTGGTTTTAGGTCCCCAAGATGACTTGCAAAGGTTGGTGACTTAATGCTAGTATGACTCGCAGTGACTGGACTTGTGCTTCTAGCATGACTTGCAGCAGATGGTTGCATCATATGAGACAATGGTCCCAGGAAAGATTAGTTTTGAGAGATCGTAGGACAAATAGGGTTTTGGTATACACCATGGACCTTCTTGGTAGAATAGTATCCTCCTTCCAATTGGTTCATAAAAGTTTGTAAGGGCATCATCACTGAGGAATCTACTTGCGAGGAGAAAGTGATGTGACATGGGTTACTCATGTGAGGATATATGTCACCCTCAGATGAAGGAACTCTATGCAAGGGGTTTCCCATACTATAAAACTAACTCCTATTGAATGAAACACTAGAGCCTATAGGGAGGTTCTCCATGAGAAAATCATTTGTGGGAACCGACATAGCAGAAGAAGGATAGATGGACATGATGTGAGAAGTAGAAGGACTGCCTATTTGAGCACTCCATCCTGGAAAAGTGTAGTGAGGATTGGGTCCAGAGGAAGAAGGGGTCCAACTCCTACCATGGGATTTAATTGAGGGATATGACCCCCACCAAATGAAAAAAGAGTATACGGAGATGTTGTGCCCCCAGAACCAAAACTAGGACTCATGTGAGACGACGAAACAGAGGATGACAAATGCGAAGTCATGTTTGTCATACCAAAAGAGAAAGGATTAGTGGCCGAAGGTATTGACTGAGTACTATGATTCAATGTACCACTAGGAAATACAAAAGGATTCATCCCCACAGACTAAGTAGAGACCATGGACTGGGTAGCACTAACTCAGGGAGTCACAAGGGTTCCACCAATCATAACAGTCAAAACTCACGATGCAATACAAAATCCTAAGGCCAACTAATAATCAAAGAGCACACTCCTAAATAAAGTTAAGGGCCAATGCACAAAAATAAGATATGATGGCTGAAAGGGATCTACCGAACTAAAGTAAGTATGCCTCGCCCAAGAGAGGCTTGAGACTCCACAAAAATAGAGTGGAGTTATAAAAAATAGTTATAAGGACCCTTGTAGCCTTCACAAAAAAGTCGATCAGATCCCCCTGGAGAGAAAATCCTCCATAAATTATGTGTGTTGTATGATCCCTATATGACCCAAGGTACCTGCAGAATAACCCCTACAAGAAACCTATGCGGCTACCTAGATCAAGAAACTAGAGTCACCATGACATAACCAATGCTCAGGCAATCAGTCACAAGTTCGGTCCACCATATAGGAAGGGTAGAAAATCTTGAAATATCAAAATCATCACTTCTCAAGGAGGTAAAGGCACTAGCAAGACCCCCAAATATGAATATAACCCCAGAAGTATCTCTGACACTAGGAAGGTATTAGAGAGCTATATCTGCAACTAACTTCGCGTGACCTCGTGCTTAACTCCATTACGAGTGAAGCCTTTCGAGGACACCAATTATATAATGGGATTTACCACTCCCTAGTTAGACACATATGTTTAGTTTTATAGTAGTGGATAATTTATTTCACAAAATCCTATTCCAAGGTCCTAGGTCCTATACTTGTTTGTGTGCCTTAAAAAATAAAACCGTTTCTAATCAATTTTAATTATTCATTGTTAATTTTAATGGATTATTCTTACTCAAGAGGTGTGATTGTTAAATTGATGTTATTATGACTTGTTGGCCCTCGACCAAGTTTTGAGGAAAAAATGGTCGGGTTTGACCACTTTTGGACTTCGACAGGCTGGTCGAAGATGGAACGCTTAGGCGGAGCTGAGATTGTGGGATCTCACTTATTTTTTGAACCCAACAAGGGGTTCATTAGGGTTTTTGTATTAGGGTTTTGGGATGTCAGCCCATGGGTTTACCCATGATTAGGCCTTTTTGTAAGGGATGTAAAAGTATATATAGGAAGGAATGTAATGTAAAAGTAGCGAAGTGTGCTCAGTGCAAGAAATGTAGTGATGGGATAAAGTGCAAGAGACAAGTGATGTGTATGTAGCTAAGTGCAAGTGGATCTGAGTTTCTTTGTGCAATAGACTGTATATGTAATGCTCTGTGCGAGTTGGCTCTATGCCTTGATCTGATTTTGGGAAGGTGGATCTGGTTCGTAGTGTGGAAATCACCTGTCTAGTGCGAATCTTGGCTCTGTGTCTTAGTGCACAGGAGAAGATGAATGTAAGAGATTGAAGCAAAATAATAGAAGAAGGAGCAGTTGGTGGGAGTAGCCCCACACTGGGGTGAACCACGTAAATATTGTGTTGATGAGTTTCTTTGTGCTATGATGTTTATGCTTTAAATTTGTTTAGTGCATTGAATGTTATGAATGTTAGATAGATCTATGGATGCTTAGTGCTTTACTAGTGAATGATAGATCTGATTCAGTGCTATGTTCTATATGGTTAGAGTTCTTAATATTTAGTATTACTGCGTCGAACTGTACTTAGGGTTTGATCTGCGATGTGAATAAGGCTAATATATTAATAAATGTTGTTCCTAAGTACTCTGCAAAGTGTTGTAATCATGGATCTGTGTCCCAACTTGGTTACAGACACCTGAGTCTTGTAACCCCCCCTGCCTCTACCTCGGGTGAGACTTCACCTGCTTCGCAAGTGTTGCTGAAAGGGACGATATTTAGGGTTTTGTTGGTGTGTTTTCGAAGTGTTGAACCCTTGGTCTGCCCCTGTTGCAACAAATGGTTCCAATGCCAGGACCTGAAACTGTGATTGCTGGGAACTTAAGTAAAAGAAAAGATAATATTTGTGCATATATATGCTGTTGTAGTGTGCAGTACTCTACTTGACTTGTGAAACCTTGTGCTAAGAAAGAGATCTGATCTGAAGAAAGGAGGTAAGATCTTAAAAATTTGTGTTTAATAAGAGTAAGTAAAGTGAAAATTTTTGTTTCAAAAGCATGGATCTAGGTACGTTTGATATATTTTTTTTCTAGTATGAAAGCTAGGGTACAGTTAGAAGAAAGAGTTGATCTAAATAAATTTGATAGAAATAGAGAAAGATATGTTATTCCTATGCATAGAAAGAATTTTTGGACTAATAAGTGGATGCAGGAACCTAGAAAGAGTTTTTTCAGATTGCAGGTCCAACATTGTGATCCTAGTGCGCAGTACAAGAAAAGTTGGGGAACTTATAAGAGAAAGAGGGGATTGACATTATGTTATAATTGTAGAAGACCGAGACATCTTGCTAAGGAATGCCCTGTTGCGGGTCCTATTTGTCTTTATTGTAAAATTGTTGGTCATAAGGTTGAGGATTGTCTAAGGATGATTGCTAAAGTTGAGCAAATGAACACGAGTCAAGAGAATAAGAGAATATTAGAGAACCACAAAGAGAAAGAATCAGAGAAAGTCCAGACTACATTAGTATAGTTAAAAAAAGCAATGAATTATCACAAAGATGTCAGCTTACTAGAAATCATGAAAGTAAAACAACACATAGATACAAGAATAGGAGACTTCGGCATAGACTATAGCTTGGATGAGGAAACACAAGTGAATATTATGCCAAAAATCTCTTGGGAAATTTTTGGAAAGCCTACTGTGGTACCTTCATTGGGAAGAATAGGTTTATTTAAAGGAGATATGATAACCTTGTGTGGAAGATTTACTAGTGTACATGTTATCATCTATGGAACACTGACATAAGAAGAATTTGAAGTTATTAGGATTTTTGAGACAACACCCCTTTCCCACTTTTATAAGGAAAGACTTGGATCGAGAAGGATCATACATGAAGGAAAGCAGAGGAATAAGCTACAGAAAATAAAAAGAAAGAACTAAGGGACTTCATAGCTAGAAAAGTAGATTGATTGATATAAGAACGAGAGGATAAGTCGAAGTAGTAGAAGGAAAGAGAATTAGTTGTTGAAGCGTAAGAAGTTTTGAAGGAAGTATCCATGCAAGAAGAAAGTATATCCACCCAAGAATCAGTAAGGGAAGCGATATTAACTTCAAACCCTTTGAGAGTACATCAATAGTGCAAAGTCACTACGATAGGAGAAAATAAGAATAAGAATGGGAAGAGAAATCCAGGAACAGTTAGAGAGACTCAAATCATAGGAAATAAGGAAAGGAGGCTCAGTAAGAATAAAGACAAGTTAGAAAATCTACAAGAAGTTACAGAGAAGACTTCGCAGGAGGAAGGTTTGCAGAATTTGAACCTCGTCAGGACACCAGAACCATGCAGAATGGGACTTCTCCTCGATGAATCTATATAACCGTTGGAGGTGCCCCGACCGTTAAAACAACGCTCTGAATGAATAGGAAACACATTTATGGGAAAATAGACCGCATTTGGGATGTTGAGACCGCACCATAATGGACAAATTCTTATTGATGGAAGAAGTCTTTCCCGTTGGAAGAATATGTTATGACACTCACTTATTTAATATGTACGATGCTATGCCAGGACCACTTTTCGTCATCCATGATTAACATTGCTATCAGATAACTGATTGTGTGTCGAGATGTGATTTCAGAACTTAGACATTGCCATCTGTTTTCTTACCCCATCTATCTGTTCTCTTACCTCTACCTATCCGTTTAAAAGAAATAATATCAAATGCGCAGGATGAGTTAGAGAAGTCTGTCAAGGAGGTTGTTAAGAAGTATATGGCTAATAGAGGTATGTATGAACGTTTTTAGGAATCATTGAACAGGATATTTCAGGTGTCCCCTTCAACCGCATGACGCTCTAGCCATGCTAACCTTGCGACTAAGAAGCGAAGTAAGCATCACGACGATCTGGCTAAAGTGAAGCAAATCCCGTCGATCTTGCCGGATTATATCCTGCCTTTGGCTAGTGCAGTCAACCATGATAGAATTCCATGGGACTTCGAGTACACATTGATCACCTCATACGTCTCGAAAGGGATACGTGTAGTTGGAAGCCATTTGGGCTAGATCCCATCCTTAAAGAATAATTATTTCAACCTCAGAGACAGAAAGAACTACGCGATGCTTGCACTGCATAGCTACCTGATGAAAATGACTAGGAAGAAGGCTCGCATAGTCTCCCAACCTTGGATAAAGGAGCTCACGCAGTCCACGATATTGAATGTCATGAAGATCCCTCATTTTGGCCAACATCAGGAGTTTAATACTTGCGTTAAACTCCTCTTGTCATGCTATCATGGAGGATACATGTGGCACGATAGGCACATTATCATGGATCCGACGCTGATCCACTTGATCAAAGGACTGAGCATGCAAGGACCTGACCCTCAGCAGTTCTACCCAGGGAAGGCTTATGGCCGCTCTTTGGCACAATGCATTAAGGAGGCCTACGAAAAAGTTAAGAAGGGGAAGTGAGGCTACAAGTTAGCTTCTATCGAGGATGGCGCAGTGCACGTAGCTTTCCAACTTATTGTTGGCAATATCGTCAGAAAGAAATTCCCCATGCAGGTCACCGATTTTATGGTTGACCTCAGAAGTAAATCGTGGAGGGGATGCAAATGAACTGGGTAAGCTACCTCAACAACGAGCTTGAGAAAGACTATTTCGAAGCATGGGATCAAGGGTACGAGTTCTATTTCAGCTGGTTGTTGGTGTTTATCACATTTGTCGCTTAGAAAATGAAGGAAGGATCTACCTACCTGGAGATTGAACCATCGAATTCGTTGGCCGCGAGGTTCTCCACCTCATGGTACACGAATGACATGTCCAAGAAGTGGCAGTCGAATGCAGTGTTCCACACCTACTATCAACAACTGAAGGTTTCCATTGAATCATTCCCTCGCATGAAACCGCGAACCTTGCACTAGTAAAAACCATTAGCTAAGTTCTGCGTAGATCAACATTTTATATATATCATTGCATGCAAGGATGAGAGTAAGGAGGAATTGCAATCCTATTACAAGCTGACCGATGAAGACATGGAGGAGATCATGAAGGCGTGGTTGATATAGTTCCTCGTACCGGTTGATGATGCATAACTCTCAAACCATGATATCATAGGAAGCCCCTTGGTCACTCAGGTCGAGCACGATGGAAAGACAAGTGTGAAGAAGAAGAAGAAAAAGGAGGAAGTCTAGGATGTACAGATTGATGAGGAAGACAACGCCTCAGAAGAAAGTGGACCTGGTTCACCCGCAGGAGGAGGAGGAGATGAAGTAAATCGTGAATAAGGAGAAAATCAAGGAGAATGCGAAGCTACACTACCGAAGGATCCCCCTACCAAGACAGAAGCATCGAAGAAGAGGAAGGTTTCTCCGCAGAAACCCTCGACCATAAAGAAAAATTGTGCTAGTAAGCCCCAAATGGAGGCCACACTCACAGAGGATGAAATTGGCCTAGTCTGCAGAGCAATGGAGTATGTGTCTCAGAACCTATTTCATAGATATGGTGCAAAGCAATAAGAGATGTATGCAAGAGTTGATAAGGAATTGAAGGAAATACAACGAGCCATTCAATTGAGCCGCGCAGTGGCTATTGCGCCTTCATCATCAGAAACCATAGAGTTGGGAGATGAGCTAGCCCAACTTCGAAGACTGGCAGATGAAATAGAGGTTTGGCTCTAGAAATTTCAATAAGAAAAGGAAGAGGCTACAAAATCCCTAAAGAAAGAGAAATAAGAGATCTTGGAGCAACTACAAGTTGTGTGGTACTATGTGACCGCTTATGAAAACGAGAAGGATGAGTTCTAGGCGATGCTCAAGGAAGACAAGGCGATGATACAAAGGGAAAAGGACCAGCTTCTCATAGAGAAGACTGTAGTCAAAGAAGTGGTGAGAAAATCACTTCACTCTATGCCAGGCTTGACACAGGAGGAACATGAGGCTATCGAAGTACAAGTGATGAAGCTCGTTGAGGCCATTCAACAAATTCAAGCAAGGGTAATGGAGTTGGAGATCCAAGCAGTACCAAGCACTCCATAGGAAGTGCATGCTAAAAGGTAAGAAGCCACTAAGAGCACATTAGGAAGGATCAGGGCCCTCGCCTCAGAATTCAAGTAGTTAAGCAGAAGAAGTGCGTAGAATTACAAACGCCTCATGGAAGCTCCATAGCTTAGGAATTTGGAAGCGCAGTTACATGAGGCGCAACAATAGGCATGGACAGTTCAAGGGCAAATGAAGTCACTCACTGCGGTCGAGAGAATGAAGAGATCACAAGAAAAGCATGCGACCCAGCAACAGATTACTGCCATCTAGGGAAGAGTCATGGAGGTCACACAGAGGCTACAATCAGTGAAGGACGAAGCCTACACGGTTTTTGAAGAGATCGAAGGACAAGGCTCACAGCTGGACCAAGTGGTTGTGATAGTGGAACAATGCCTGGAAGGGCCTGCTACCGATCAAGTACTCTAGGAGCTCGCTTAGTAGGAGGCTTAGGCGAAGCAACCGGTCAAGGCATCTCGAGCTAATCTCAAGGCCTTCGAAGCAGTTTTGCCCAGATCTGAGTGAATCAGGAGGAGTCACAAGTGAGTGTTGGGGGCATGTTGGCCCTCGACCAAGTTTTAAGGAAACATTGGTTAGGTTTGACCACTTTTGGACTTCGATAGGTCGGTCGAAGATGGAGCACCCAGGCAGAGATGAGATTGTGGGATCTCACTTATTTTGTGGACCCAACAAGGGGTTCATTAGGGTTTTTGTATTAGGGTTTTGGGATTTCGTCCCATGAGTTTACCCATGATTAGGCATTTTTGTAAGGGATGTAAAAGTATATATAGGAAGGAATGTAATGTAGAAGTAGCAAAGTGTGCTTAGTGCAAGAAATGTAGTGATGGGATAAAGTGCAAGAGACAAGTGATGTGTATGTAGCTAAGTGCAAGTGGCTCTGAGTTTCTTTGTGCAACAGACTGTATATGTAGTGCTCTATCCGAGTTGGCTCTTTGCCTTGATCTGATTTTGGGAAGGTGTATTTGGTATTTAGTGCACAGATTGCCTATCCAGTGTGAAGCTTGGCTCTGTGTCTTAGTTCATAGGAGAAGATGAATGTAAAAGATTGAAGCAAAATAATAGAAGAAGAAGAAGTTGGTGGACGTAGCCCCACACTAGGGTGAACCACATAAATCTTGTGTTGATGAGTTGCTTTGTGCTATCATGTTTATGCTTTAAATCTATTTAGTGCATTGAATGTTATGAATGTTAGATAGATTTATGGATGCTTAGTGATTTATTGTTGAATGATAGATCTGATTTAGTGCTATGTGCTAGATGGTTAGAGTGCTTAATATTTAGTATTATTGTGTCGAACTGTACTTAGGGTTTGATCTATGATGTGAATAAGGATAATATATTAATGAATGTTGTTCCTAAGTACTCTGCAAAGTGTTGTAATCACAGATATGTGTCCTAGCTTGGTTACGGACACCTGAGTCCTGTAACCCCTTGTGCCTCTACCTCGGGTGAGACTTCGCCTTCTTTGCAGGTGTTGCCGAAAGGGCCGGTAGTAAGGGTTTTTTTGGTGCGTTGTCTAACACGACTCAACATATATAAAAAGAAGCAAATGTAAAAACATTGCTAAGTACTAATCTTGATTTTTCAATGAGATGGTATGCTTCTAAATGTTGTTTCTAAGATGAAATATCTACAATTTCAATGAAGTGAAATATTTCCTAATATGCCAAAACTAATGCAATTTAAACAAAATTGCAAATGCTTTAAATAAAAGTGAAAAAAAGAAAAAAAAAATACATTTTTCAGTATAATAGAATGAAAATGTAAGGACTGAATAAAAAACCTCTTAGAAAGACCATACTGCAAGCAGCAAGAGACAATCCAATAAGAAGTAACTATCCAGACCCAAAATGCAATGACAACAAAAGTAAGGACAAAGAGTTTGCCCAAGAATTCACCAATAAAGCGACTTCCTATCACTCTGTAAGCACTTAACAATCATAATAAGGACCCAAGAAGTCTTGGCAACCAATAAAACTCACCCAACAATCACTAAACTCAACCAAAAAGACTCATAAAATAGTGTACATGCCCTAAATGATCCAAGTGGATATTGGTGGCCACCCACCTATTACAATTGGCTCTTCTTGTCCATTTTTAGTTTAACATGTTCTTCTGTACTTCTTTGTAATCGTGGGTTCTACACTTATGGGGATATATGAATCCCTACACATCTTCCAGGTGGATATTGGTGGCCTCTCACCTAATCTAACTGGATTATTTTGTATGTTTTCATGAAAACACATCTTGTTGTACTTCCAGGGTCGTTTTGGATCCCTAAACAATGTGTCTTGGCTCACCATAGTCAAATTGTAGAGGGAGTCAGAGTTTGAAAATGTACTATGAAGTTCTCTGAAATACCTTTCCAATGGGATATCACGCACCTAAAATGGAGATCGTATGCAAAGGTTATGACCCCGGGAAGTTAAGGTACCAACTTACCCATAGGGGACCACATGAATTTTGGAATTTCACCTCCTATGGTTAGGTTTTTGGATTTCTAGGGTTTTGGCATTCATGAGTAATATCAAAAAGGCCTCTGGAGCCTCATTGTAATCATTCTTCTCAGACGAATGCGCATAGCAACTACATCTCTTCTCAACGATAGCTACCACCATTCGAGCAAGTGTTTTAGTTATGTAATTTTACAGTTTCAACCTATTTCATTTATTCAGTAGAAGATATTGTTCACTGGATATTTTTGTTATTCTTCATATCTTTGTGTTTATTTTATTCAGTCTTTTAATCATTTTGTTCTGCTCCTAAATCTGGATCAATGGTATCCAAGCGATCTGCTCTTCATTTATTTTTCTTCGTGCTTGCCCCCGAAAATATCTGGGTATAAGAAGTTGGGACTCAAACCAATCAATTCATTGCAAGATCGACCACGTCAATCCCAACAAAAACCCATGGGAGATGAAAATAAAGATGATGGAGCAGGAGATCCTTTTAAAATGTTGCTCGAGGAAACCCTTGCATGACAAAGGAACGAAATGATGGACACCTTTGCGCAGATCCTTCAGTGGCTGCCCAAAGGAGAAGTGTCTTCATCAAGCAACCATGCAACCCCATTAAAGGTACATGTAAATTTTGATATTCCATTATTTGAAGGACTGATAGATGTGGATGTTGTAGATAAATGGTTGAATCTGCTCGAAGGGTATTTTTTGGTCCATAATTTTTCCAATAGGGAAAAGATTATTTTTGTACTTCTCAAGGTTGTCCCCCATGTTAAGGGCTGGTGGGAAACTTACTCTAAGAAAATGGCCATAGATAAATCTACAATATTTGTCATTTCCCCTACATGGGATTCCTTCCGGGATGCCATTAAAGAACAATACTACCCTGTTGGAAGCTACGAGGACCAATACACCGTATGGAACACCCTACATCAAGAAAGGGACCAGAAAATACTATATTTCACCAATATTTTCCATACCTTGCGCACCAAATTGGGTATCAAAGACTCTAAGCGACATCTGGTGCTCAAATACCGCGACTGTTTACATAGATACATTCAAACAGAAATGGATTTTATGTACATCACTACATTGGGTAAGGATTATAGATACGCGGTCAAGATCGACCATGAATTTAAGGATAAAAGGTGAGATTTTGGATATGCAAACTCCTCACAACCGAAGCAGGGAAAAGGTGGCCCCAACCCACACATCAAGGGATAGAGAAAATATGGCCACTCTAAGGACAACCATTCCAAGACGCAACACAAGAAGGGAAATGAGAATATGAAGAAGGACATGACAAAATGGTGTGAGTACCATAAAATACCTTGGCACAACACTAAAGAATTCCTCTCCAAGCACTCACTCGTGATCGAGCTAAAGGATTTAGAGTTAGAGGCCGATTCTGATTCTGAATCAAATCCCAAAGGAGGGAAGTGGATTATCAATTATGAACACAGTTCCACTGTCTCTACCACAAAAGTATGGCCAAGTGAACCAGAAGAACCAAAGGAAGGGGAATGCCTATTTCACTCACAAATGTGGGTAAAGGGGGCTCCGCTTCATTTCGTTTTTGATAGTGGCAATCAGAAGAACTTGATTTCAGCAGAGAATTTCAATAGGTTGGACCTGTAAACAACACCGCACCAGCAACCCTACACCATCGACTGTCTTCGCCAAGGAAGATATATCCATGTCATCCAACAATGACATCTGCCCTATGACATCAAGCCTTTCAAAGATGAGGTATTGTGTGATATTTCTCCCCTTGAAGTTTGTGATGTTTTTTGAGAACAACCATATTTTTGGAAGCATCATGATTTGTATGAGTCTATACCCCACAGTGTTATTATTACTTTGGGTAGACAATTGTACATGATACCCGACGTAGCGTTGCCTACCGATATTTATTTAATCTCTGCTAAGCAATGCAATAAGGTCATTTCACAGATTGGGAAGTTCATCTTCTTTTTTATCTATGCTCACAGTAAGAAGAAGGTAACGATCACATTTGTGGCCTCTACATAGATCCTTTCTTTATAGTAGATGCAAGTGGACAAGATCATGGAAGAATACAAAGAAATCTTCTCCTCACCCACCAGGGTATTGTTGCACTGCCAATTCAAGCATCCAATTGATTTGACCCCTGGTGCACCTCTACCCAATGCACCAATATATCACCGCTCACTGATGTAAAATGACAAAATCAAGCGTAATATCCAATAGCTTATTAAAAATGGGCACATCAAACCCAACTCCTCCCCTTGCGGAAGCCTGATTGTACTGGTGCAGAAGAAGTACGTGACTTTTTTACTCTGCATTGATTACAAAGCCTTAAAAAAAATCACAATCAGGAACTGGTACCCAATTCTTAAGATTCATGACCTTCTTGACCAAATCAAGGGGGAAAAGTTCTTTAGCAAGATTGACCTAAAGTCTAGCTACCACTAGGTTCCCATCGAACCAACTGATGTATGGAAGGTAGCCTTAAAATCTAAATAAGGTCTCTTCGCATGGTTGGTCATGCCCTTTGGATTAACAAATGTACCATCCACTTTCGTGAGGTTGATGGATGATGTATTGAGTCCCTTCACCAACTCTTTTGTGGTGGTATATTTGGATGACCTCCTCATCTTTAGAAAAACTTGGGAGGAGCACATGCAGAATATTCAACAGGTTTTGAGCACTCTGTGACAACACCAACTATATGCCAACTTGGAAAAATGATAATTTGTAATGAACATGGTCCAATAATTTGGATAAATTGTTGATGAGCATGGGGTACATGCTTATCCAGCTAATATCCAAGTCATCCATGACTGGCTAGCCCTGACCACACTAACCGAGCTTCAAAGATTCTTGGGATTGGCCAACTTCTACCAATGGTTCATGTTGGTATTCTCCCATATTGCATGGGCCCTCAACCAGGTGACCAAGGGGGGTGGTAGGGAAAATTTCATGTGGGGGAAGGAACAAAAATGAGCATTCGATTATCTAAAGCATCGCTTGTGCTCAGCTCTAGTACTCTTCTTGCCCAATCTGCAATAACCATTCGATATTGAGATTGATGCATCTGAATATGTTGTAGGCACAATTCTCACTCAGCACGGTCATCGGGTGGCATACCATAGTGAGACACTCTCAGATACTGTCCGAAAATACCCTACCTATGATAAGGAAATGTATTCAATTGTACAAGTTTGTCATCAATGGAAACATTATATTATGGGAAAGGAGACAATCATCCACACTGATGATCCAAGTGGATATTGGTGGCCACCCACCTATTCCACTTGGACCCCCACCATTGCTTCTTTCAGTTTTTCAGTTTCCGCACAGTTTACTATTTTTAGCAGTTTTTCGGGTCCTGAACTTCCGGAGCCGTTTTGAGGCCTTAAACGACGTTTTTTTTGGAAAACGGGGAGCAACATGGATTGTAGATTGATGTTTGTCACCCAAAAGTTGTATTCCTCAGATAGATATTTCTAACGAGGTATAGAACACGTCAAACATAGATCGTATGCCAAAGTTACGTCCCCGGGAAGTTGATGTACCAACTTACCCAAACGGGGCCCATAGTCTTGGCGTTTCATCTCCTAGGGTTAGGTCTTTGGATGTTTAGTGTTTTCCATTGTTTCTCAATAATAATAGGCCTTCAAGCCTCATTGTAACACAGTTCATAGGCCAATAGCCGCCACATCTCTTCTCAGAGATAAGCTACCAGCGCCCTAGCTAGTTTATTTACATTATGTCTGTAAGCATATTTCAGTCATTTGTTATTAATGAAATGAAGTCTTATTTCCATTGCATCTTTGCGTTTATGTGTATTTCTGTATTTCATTGTGTTCCTACATAAATCTGGATCAATGGTATTAGAGCAGTCTTCTCATTCTCGATCCTTCTTTCCATGTCCCCAACGAGATCGGGGTATAAGGAGTTGGGGCTCAATCTGGTTGAACCTTTGCAAGATCATCCTCGCAAACCCCGACAACCGCCCATGGGGGAAGAAAAGAAAGATGAGGGAGAAGGAGATCCTATCAAAATTTTTCTCGAGGAGGCCCTCGACAAAAAAAGGAACGCGATGATGGACAACTTTGCCCAGATTCTTCAACGGATGCCGACTGGCGGTGCATCGACATCTAGAAGCCACTCTGGAGGTGCCACTCCTTTTAAGGTACAAGTAAACTTTGACATTCCCATATTTGACGACAAAATAGATGCAGATGCCTTAGATAGATGGTTGAATCTGTTAGAAGGATATTTCTCGGTTCATGACTTTTCCGACCGAGAAAATATTATTTTCGCACTCCTCAAAGTTGCCCCCCATGTCAATGACTAGTGGGAAACCTACTTGGATCAAGAGGGCGAGGGAGAACCCTCTTTGTTCTCGGCCGCACCCACTTGGAATTCTTTCTGAGACGCCATCAAGGAACAATATTATCCCATGGGGATCTATGAGGACAAATACATACAATGGACTACGTTGCAACAACAAAGGGACCAAGATGTGCATGAGATGACGAATCTGTTTCATACCCTACGCACAAAGTTGGGTATCAAAGATTCAGAGAAATATTTGGTATTAAAGTACCGTAGTTGTCTTCACAGATACATTTAGGAGGAAATGGAGTTCCTCGACATATCCTCACTTAGTGTGGCATACCGATATGCCACCAAGATTGAGCAGAAGTTCAAACAGAAGAAGCGAGACTTTGGGTCTGCAAATCAGAAGCAAGGGAAAGGTACTCCCAAACCGCAGAACAAAGGACCAAGCCAAGGCGAGGCAACCCAGGAAAACCCACCAAATCCACAAGAAAAGAACAACACCACGAAGCCAAAAAAGGACATGGGGAAGTGGTGTGAGTTTCATAAGAGCTCCACTCATAACACAAGTGAGTGTCGGGCCAAGCAGTCACTGGTAGCCGAGTTGAAGGCTTCTGAATCAGATGCATTCTCCGACTCTAAATCAGAACCTGACAAGGGGAATGACAGGGGGAAACATATTATCGATGCAAATCCCAACGCCACCATTTCCACCACGAAGATCCAGAAGGAGGAACCAGAAGATCCAGAGGAGGCAGAGCGTCTCTTCCATTCCAAGATGTGGGTAAAGGGTTCCCTGTTGCAGTTCATTGTCGATAGTGGGAGCCAGAAGAAACTCATCTCGGTAGAGGTCATGAAGAAGTTGGACTTGCTTACCACAACACACCCACAACCATACACCATTGGGTGGTTGCACCAAGGATGGGACTGCCATGTCAGTCAACAATGTCGCCTTCCCTATAGCATCAAGCCCTTCACGGATGAGGTATTATGTGACATTGCTCCTCTTGATGTTTCTGATGTATTATTAGGCCAACCATACTTGTGGAAGCAACATGCTATGTATGAGTCCAGGCCTCATGCTGTTATTATCACTTTGGGAAATAAGTTGTACAGGATACCAGAGATAGCACCGCCTACCACCATCTCTTTGGTTACTGCAAAACAATGCAGTAAGCTCATTTCCAAAACCAGGAAATTCGTTTTCTTGATGATCCGCCCTCAGGGAAAGAGAAAGATTGTGGCCATGACCT
>ML778139.1:339066-376921 GCA_009831015.1 Picea engelmannii | reverse complement strand
CCCCCCGCAGAGGTGCCTCTACACTGCCAGGTCAAGCACCCCATCGATCTAACCCCAGGTGCATCGCTGCCCAATGGACCCATCTACCAACGCTCTGTCCTGGAGAATGAAGAAATCAAGAAGCAGATTTAGGAGTTGTTGCAGAAAGGTCACATCCAGCCAAGTTCATCACCCTGTGGGAGCCCGATCATATTGGTATAGAAGAAGGATGGGACTTGGAGGCTCTGCATTGACTATCAGGCACTGAACAAGATCACTGTCTAGAATAGGTACCCAATCCCACGGATTAATGACCTTCTGGACCAAATCAAGGGGAATAAATATTTCAACAAGATCGACTTGAAGTATGGGTATCACCAGATACCAATCGAACCCTCTGATGTGTGGAAGACTGCATTCAAATCCAAGGAGGGCCTTTTCGAATGGTTGGTCATGCCTTTTAGGTTGAGGAATGCCCCTACAACCTTCATGAGGCTAATGGAAAACATCCTGCGGCCATTCACCAACTCATTTGTAGTGGTGTACTTGGATGACATTCTAATCTTCAGCTAGACTTGGGAAGAGAACCTCCACCACATCCGACAGGTCCTCCAAACACTGCGGCAACACAAGTTGTGTGCCAATTTGGAGAAATGCACTTTTGGCATAACCCAGGTTCAGTATCTGGGATACATTATTAATGAGAGGGGGGTGCATGTGGATCCAACAAAGATCCAAGTCATTCATGATTGGCCATCCCCAAACACCCTAACAAAGCTCCACAACTTTTTGGGTCTTGCCAATTTCTACCACAGGTTTGTGTTGGGATTCTCTCATATCACTTGGCCCTTGAGTCATGTCACCAAGGGAGGAGCTAAAGCAAAATTCTTTTGGTCTGAATCTCAACAGAAGGCGTTCGGGGAGTTGAAGCATCGCCTCTACTCCGCATGGAACAAGCCAGAACTGATAATATCATGGATACACAGATCAAGCACACCCGAAAACAAAGGATACCACTATATCGAGTTGTCAAAGCAGGCCAACTCCTTCACCAAGGCAAATGGCTCACCAGGGACCAAGTTCAACAGAAGTTTCCTCATCTCATGGAGGAACTCAATGCAATGGGGACCATTGCTTCCTAAGGGGAGAGGAATGATCCAAGTGTATATTGGTGGCCACCCACCTATTCCACTTGGACCCCCACCATTGCTTCTTTCAGTTTTTCAATTTTCTCACAGTTTACTATTTTTAGCAGTTTTTCGGGTCCTGAACTTCCAGAGTCATTTTGAGGCCTTAAACGATGGTTTTTGGGAAAACGGAGAGCAACATGGATTGTAGATCATGTTTCTCACCCAAAAGTTGTATTCCTCAAATAGATATTTCTAACAAGGTATAGAACGCGTCAAACAGAGATCGTATGCCAAAGTTACGTCCCTGGGAAGTTGATGTACCAACTTACCCAAATGGGGCCCATAGTCTTGGAGTTTCATCTCCTAGGGTTAGGTCTTTGGATGTTTAGGGTTTTCCATTGTTTCTAAATAATAATAGGCCTTCGATCCTCATTGTAACATAGTTCAGAGGCCAGTAGCCGCCACATCTCTTCTCAGAGATAAGCTACCAACGCCCTAGCTAGTTTATTTTCATTTTGTCTGTAAGCATATTTCAATCATTTGTTATTAATGAAATGAAGTATTATTTCCGCTGTATCTCTATGTTTATGTGTATTTCTATATTTCATTGTGTTCCTACATAAATCTGGATCAACTGATCACAAGCCTCTGCAGTTCATACAAACACTGGGTAATTTGCAGAACAACCTCCATCAGAAGTAGTCCACCTACCTGCAGCAGATCCATATCAACATCAAGTATAAGATAGGGATATGAAATTGTGTCGCTAACTTCCTTAGTCAACCTCTCGTGGATTCACTCACCACTGTCCTCCATTCCTGTGGAAATGAGGTATCTGAGTGGCCCCAACTTTATCAACAAGATCCAGGCTTCATCACCACCTATCAACTCTTAGGTACAGGGGTGACTGTCATCGATTTTCACATTCAGGAAAGACTATTATGCCATCTGGTCCATCTCTGTGTTCCTACAAGAGAGCGTGAAAATATGATTTTGGAATCCCACTATAGTCGGACGACAGGACATTTTGGCATGGAGAAAACCATGGTCATTCTTTAGAAACACTTTTATTGGACAAAACTTCAACATGACGTCAATAAGTATATCATATCTTACACTGTATGTGTTATTTCCAAGCCAACCATCAAGAATCAAGGCTTATACACCCCTCTTCTTACTCTCGAGAATCCTTTGGAATCCATCTCATGGATTACATGTCTGGCCTTCCATCCACCAAGCAAGGCAATGACTACGTATTTTTGGTCGTTGATCGGTTTTCGAAGATGGCCATCCTCACATCCTACAAGAAGAATATCACAACAAAATATACTACCAAGATCTTCTTTGAATGAGTGTGGGTCCATTTTGGGACACCATAGACCATCATCTCCGACTGGGACAACAGGTTCCTTTACACATTTTGGTCGAGTATTTGTTCACTATTGGACACCAATCTCACTAAATCCACTACTTTCCACCCCCAAACAAATGGCCAGACATAGTTCGTCCATCATATGATTGTGCATATCCTACTCATGTACAATTCTAAGCATCCACATACATGGGATGAGATTCTCCCCTATGTTCAACACAGTTACAATAAGGTTGTCAATAGCTCCACCGACCATAGCCCATTTCAGGTGGGGTTGGGATTCCAACCCTTGGGTCCCATTGATGTTGCAATACCTCTTTCCACCACACAGACATACTCTTCCCATGTCCAGTCTAAGACCGAAAAAGCCAGCAGATTCATTGAGAAGATTCAACACATCTGCCAACAGGTCCAAGAGATTTTGCAGAAATCAAATCCTAAGTACAAGCATCGCCATGATGAACACATGTTACCACACCAGTTTCAGGTTGGCAACAAAGTCTGGTTACATTTGCAGAAGGAGCATCTCATAGGTCCCCTTTGGAAGCTCTGCCCACTTTTTTTATGGGCCTTACACTATCACCAATGCCGTGGGTAACAATGATTTTGAGATCAAAACTCCACCCTTCCTTGGCCTGCACCCAGTGTTCATTATGGACCTCCTTTGGCCATATTTTCCACCATCATTGGACACCTCAGAGATCATAGAACAATTGACAATAGAAAATCTCAACCCTGACTGCATGGAACAAGCATCCACTGATCAGATAGTAGACACACAGGTCAAGGGCACTTGCCAACAGAGGATCCAAATTTATCGGGTTGTCAAGGAAGGACAAATCCTACACCAAGGCAAGTGACTCACCTGGGGCCAAATCTAGAAGAAGTTTCCTCACCTGATGGGGGATCTCAACGCAATGGAGACTATTTCTTCCTAAGGGGGGAGGATTGATTCAGGTGGATATTGGTGGCCACCCACCTATTCCAACTGGCTCCTCTTCTTTGTTTTTATTTCAGCACGTTCTTCTGTACTT
Organism: Picea engelmannii; assembly: GCA_009831015.1. NCBI lineage: Eukaryota > Viridiplantae > Streptophyta > Pinopsida > Pinales > Pinaceae > Picea > Picea engelmannii. Next base: position 373,406 of record ML778139.1, on the reverse strand, counting down.
CTTTGTAATTGTGGTTACTACACTTTTGGGGATGTCTGAATCCCTACACATCTTCCAAGTGGATATAGGTGGCCTCTCACCTAATCCAACTAGCTTATTTTGTATGTTTTCATGTTAACACATCTTGTTGTACTTCCAGGGTTGTTTTGGATCCCTAAACAATGTTTTTTTGTCTCTCCATAGTCAAATTGTATATATATTTAGATTTTGATAGCATAATGTGAAGTTCTCTGAAAGACCTTTCCAATGGGCTATCATGCACCTAAAACAGAGGTCGTATGCAAAAGTTACAACCCTGGGAAGTTGAGGCACCAACTTACCCATAGGGGCCCACATGACTTTTTGTGTTTCACCTCCTAGGGTTAGGTTTTTGAATGTCTAGGGTTTTTTCATTCATGAGTAATATCAAAAAGTCCTTTGGAGCCTCATTGTAATCATTCTTGTTAGATGGATTCACATAGAAGCCACATCTCTTCTAAGAGATAGCTACCACCATTCAAGCAAGTGTTTCAGTTCTGCAATTTTACAGTTTCATCCTATTTCATTTATTCAATAGAAGATATTTTTCATTGGATATTTGTGTTGTTCTTCATATCTCTGTGTTTATTGTATTCAGTCTGTTAATCAATTCATTCTTCTCCTAAATCTGGATCACTAAAGGAATACAACTTGCATACGTACGTTCCCTAAAGGACGACAACTCGCATATGTGCACTCCCTAAAGAAATAAAGATCACGTATGTCAAAGAAGACACTACCAAGGCAAGGGTTATGCCAAGAAACTTAGATACAAGGAAAAATATAGGTTTTCAAGTGATAAGTGACATAGAAACTTAGGAAAATATGGAGAAAAAAAAGGAGAAGAAACACGCAATACCCCAAAAGGAGATATCCCCAGTGGAGTTGCCAATTTTGTTATGAGTAAAATCTCTCTATGGCCAGGGGCAAACCACAATATATGGAGCAACACCCAGAAATAAACTCTAATCTCACGTATGTTATATAAATGAAATGTTATCAAGAGAAGGCTAGGATCCTACCTTCGTCCGGACATCTGAAGAAGACCATTGTTGATCACGCGACCCAAATCTTTATACATGAAACTTGTCCTCAACAACCAAGATACAAAAGCATGTGGAAATGATATATAATGTTAGCATATAAATTGGAATAATCCATTAACATACATAACAAATAATCCCATGGAAATAAATACAAATATTTGCAAGATATCAATTGGACGAGAAAAGAGTATTTCTATCAATGTAATCAATAGAAGTACATAGGTGAAAAACTTCTGTAACGAAACATATCCAAACTAAGAAAATAAGTCCCTCCAACCGAGTGTTCACCACTTCAATCCTCCACAAAGGCAATCTCACAAGTATGAGCCAATGTGGTTCTCCATCACAACATAGGAAGAGCTTAGGGGTTGAACACAAGAAGTTCAGACTTTCAAGGACAAAGGGATACAGACTCAATTGAGGTGAAATTTATCTAGAGTCTCTTTGCTCTCGATGATGAATTCCTTCCTCCAAGGCTTATATATGGCTCAAGTTATAGCCTCCAAATGGAATTTAAGGGCCGAGTCAGAGCGTTTCCAGTATATGGAAGGTCGAGGATCATAGATCTTGTGACATGGCATGGAAAACCAACACATTTATTTATTTTTCGAGCACCAAACCCAATGTACGCAGGTTGTAGTGAAGAAGCCTTTGTAAATACATGAGTTGTATAACTTCTAGGTCTCGTACATGTACAAAAATGTGTATTTTTAGCTCTGTAGTGAACAAAAAGGGGAAATGAAGTCTGCAGAGGGAAATGGAAGGCCATCAAAGCAAGATGCATGTAGTGTGGAAAAATATTCTATAACAAGGGGTACCTAAGGAGATGATGTCTCAAGGCCCGTAGATTAGTGTTGAGATCCATATGAGTAGACAGAGCCCCTCCTCTCACCACACATCACTATTCATTGAAAACAACAACGTTCACTACACCAGTGAGGCCTAGAAATCACAACAGTTCTTGCTTCATGAGGTAACAAGTTTGATCTCATGGTAAGTGTCATTTTAATAATTAAATCATTTGAGCATGTTACAAAGAGTCCTTTATTGATTATGAAAACATTTTCTTGGAAATTGTATATTTTTCCTCATTTCACCTTGGTGGTTGACATGGTTTCCTAGTAAGTGGGTCACCCTCAGGAAAAGGGTTTCTATTAGGGGATCTCCTTGAAGGGTCATCATACCATTCCCACACATACTTACTACTTTCCATACTTTTTCCCTTTTCTTTCCTCGTCCTTTAGAATTTTGGGCTTATTGACCCCAAGAAGGGCTTGTACATCATTCCATGGGAATAAGGGGCTAAAGGCCTAGAGGTGTTATAGCTAGAAAAAGTTAAAAGCCATAAATTATCCCTCTAGATGCTCTCCTTAAGGTCTTGAGAGCAATGAAACACTTCTCCATAAAAAAATCAAGAACCTTTAAAAAATAAAACACATAATTAATAAATGTCTCGCTTGTTGGGGGAATGCATTTGCGATGTATTTTATTTTCCTTGCACATGGCATGCAATGTGTTCCTAAATTTAGGTGTCATTGTGGTTCTCCTTACTTTCCATTTCATGTAGCACTCAATGTTTTGGACCATAATAAATTAATGGCAAAGGGATTGGAAAAAGGTTTCATTGCAAATGAGGGATGCAACACACCCTCCACAAAGGCACCCATAAATGAGACAATATGATCCCTTGATATGTTAACAATCCCATGCCCAAAAGTATTACCCCCACCCACCTCATATTCATTACATGACTTAGAGAGGGTCTTCTTGGGAAACATTCCTTGACTTGGGGATTGGTCTACCCAATAGGGCATCATGACAACCCTCCCATACTTGAATTTGGAAATTTTATAAGGTATTTGAGCACTTGTTTAGTTTTAAAAGGGGGGATTTAATGCACATGTTCTAGTGGTTCTTTTATTAAATGTGGATTACTTGGAATTATACATGTGAATTTTGGACCCTTGGAGGGAATACTTGTTTTTCAATGCAAGAACTTGCTTAGTGAAAGATATATGTGGAGGAATTCTGCCATTTTGACCTTCTGGGGGGATGAAAACCCCAAGGATGGATGCCATACCCCACTAGATGGGCAAAGGATGCCAGAGCTATTATGCACATGAAATGATGAAAATTTCCTTTGGAGGAACTTTGACAGCATTGGACGATGAATTTTTCTCCCATTGTACATGGACGCTAGCCTTGGGTGGCCTAGTACATTACCTTCTAAAATTTTTACGTAATGTGGAGGCTATGGGTTTGGTGGGCTTGGTGGTACTAGATGTGATGTGATGTGTTTTTAAGGAAGGAGAGGCATAGTTGTTGGCATAGAGGAAGACCTAGGTTTCAATGCTCAAGAGAGAACCAACAAAACCCTAACTATCAGCCCTTTCAGCAACACCTGTGAAGCAGATGAAGTCTCACCCGAGGTAGAGGCAGGGGTGGTTGTAGGACTCTAGTGTCTACAACCTTAGTTGGGACACCAATATGTGATTACAACACCTTAACATATCACTTAGTATTTATATTTCATTAATATCCAACCTTAGTTTACAACGTAGATAAACCCTAATAATAGAGCATCGCAGTATTCACACAGATCCAATATATTCAAGCACTAAGCAAATCAACATATATTAGACCTAGAACTTATTCATATTATTCAACACTAAGATATCATATTAGATTATTCTAAGCATATATCAGTGCACTCATCATTCAATCACATAGGCAAGAGAACAATCATAAAGCACAAAGCAACCACAACACAGGATATACGTGGTTCACCCCCAGCCTGCGGCTACGTCCACCAACTCTTCTTCTCTTTTATTTCCTTTTGTCAATCTTCTACATGCACAGAGCCATGAGATATTACTCCAAAGAGGACAGGAGATCTTCATGCACCTCGTCAGATCCTCCTTCCTCGAGCTATGTTACAACACAAATCTTCTACTTAATCTCTTACAGTCACTTGCACTTAGCTCTGCAAGTCTCACACAGTATGCAAGAAACATCCACAATCCACAGTTGCACTTAGCACTTAGCACTTAGCAAGGTACCAAAATACCTTCTCCTTTCTTACCTCGCCTAGACTGATATTTATACATTGAAAAAAGAGCCTAAACATGGGTAAACCCATGGTTCGACATTCCCATACCCGTTACATATCCCAAAACATAAAAATCCATAAAAAGGGGCCAAGATCCCGCGATATCCGCTTCAACTTGCACTCCGCCTTTGATAGCCCGTCAAAGTTCCAAAATAGGTCAAACATGACCAAGGATCCTCAAAACTTGGTCAAGGGCCGACAAGCCCCCAAAAATAATCTGTGACTCGTCCAGAGTCACTCTGATCTAGGTAGCTCTGCTTCAAAAGCCTCGAGGTTGTCTCGAGCTGCTTCGCCTTGTTGTTGCACCAAGGCCTCCTGGTCGGTGAATTCGTGGATAATTGCTTCGTTGACAGGTCCCTCCAAGAATTGTTCAGCTGCATTGGTGACTTGTTCCAGCTCTGCTCCTTGGCCTTCAATATTCTCAAACAATTGGAAAGCCTCGTCCTGTATTGGTTGGAGCCTTTGAGTCACTTCCATGACTTTGGTTTGAATGGTGTGGACCTATTGTTGAGCAGTGCGCTGCTCTTGGGATCGCTTCATCCTCTCGATGGATGACAGAGGCTTCAACTGTGCCTATACTATTTATACTTGCTACTTTGCCTTCTGGAGCTGTGACTCCAATGCCTTCAATTCAAGATCCTAAGTGAGTTGCTCATAAGTATGGGCACTGCGATCACTTAGCTATTTACATTCCATGGCAAGGGCCTTGATTCTCTCAATTGTGCTTCAAGAAATTCCTTCTCTTTGATCTCGTACATCCTACGGAGTGTTGGGCACTGTTCATTGCTCTAGGTTTGTGATTCTCTATTGAATCTGTTGGATATCTTCCACAAGCTACACTACTTGATTCTCTACTAGTTCTTCCACTTTTTTCTCTAAGCCTGTCATAGAGCGAAGTGCTTTGTTGACTGCTTCTTTGACTTCAAGATTCTTTGTGAGCAACTTCTCTTTCTCTTGTTGGATTTGTGATTTATCCTCTTCAAACTTGGTTTGGAGAGCAACCTTCTCATGTTGCGCAACTCGACGTTGCTCTATGACTACTTTATGCACTTGCTTTAGGGCCTCTGTGGCATGTTCTGTTTCTTCCTGTGCGCGATGAAGGCGAGCTTCGGTCACATCAGCTAGTCTATGGATTTGGGTAGGGTCATCTCCCAACTCTGGTGCTTCTGATGGCAGGGACACAGTGAATACTACACGACTGGATTGAAGGGCCTATTATACCCCTCTGAGTTCAACCTCAATTCTGTTGTACATCTCCTCCTGCTTGGCTTCATGTTTCTAAAAGATGTCCTACAAGGCATCTACTACAGCTGTGATGATGAAGTCGAAGTCATCGACCGTGAGCACGGTTCGCATCATGGTTTTACTAGCTATGGATTTCTTCCTCGAGGTAGGTTTCATGGGGGAAGACTTTCGTTTCTTAGAGGGATCATTCTCGTCCATGGGATCCCTAGGTGGTGTTACTTTGGATTTATTTTCCTGATCTTCTTTGCCAGTGGTCTCTTCTCTATATACTTCATCATCACCTCCTCGTCCTGGTGATTCTGAAGTGGTTTCTTCTGATGCGTTGCTTAGGTTTTGTACCTCTTAGGTATTCTTCCTTCTACTAGTTCCAGGTGTGTCATGAGTGGCCTCCGAGCTGACAATGAGTTTGGGATCAGACATTTCTATAGGGTCGGCAAAGATAAGGAGGTTCGATGACTAGTCCTTGGTTATCTCCTCAATTTCCTCTTCTGTGATCTTATAGTATGACTAAAGCTCTTCTTTATGCTCGTTGGCTCGCGCAATGATATAAATGAGGTTTTGATATGCATGGAACTTCATGAGAGGTATGAACCGGTGTAGGGTGTTTGGCATCATGCAATGGACAACTTCGATGGCCCTCTTCAACTACACGTAGTATGTATGGAATAATGTGTTCGATTTATATTGTTTTCCCATATCGATCGAGTACCAGAGAGTGGTGAAATTTTCAACAAGTGGTTCAAACGGCTCAATGTCTGGGAAGGTTGCACCTTCCAGCATCTCCCAAGCAATAAAAACTATGAGGATCACGAGCCAACTAAAGTGGAACTCATAGCCCTGAACCTGAGCTTTACGAAAATCCAGTTCCAGCTGGTTGACTAGGTACTTCGCCCAGTTCATCTGGAGTCCTTCTACAGATTTCCCAGTGAGGTCAACAATGAATCCAGTGACCTATGTAGGTCTATTCTTTCTCATGAGATTTCCTGTGATCAACTAGCAGGCCAGGCGCACTGCGCCATTTTGGATGGAATCTACCTTGTAGCCTCGTGTCCCCTTTTCTACATCACCATATGTGTCTTTGATCCTCTGTGCCAGTGCGTTATCTGTAGCCTTTCCTGGGTAGAAGTCCTGTGGGTCGGGTCCTTGCATGCTTAATCCAGTGATCCTTTGGATCAACGTCGGATCAAATGTGATGCATCTATCTAGAAATAGATAACCGCCATGGTAACATGATAGAAGGATCTTAACACACACGTTAACCTCCTAGTTCTTTCCAAAATGTGGGATCTTCATCACATTCAAGAGGGTGGACTACGCAAGGTTCATAGTCCATGGTTGAGGGATTATTTTTGAGTTCTTCCCCTTTATCTTGGTCAAATATTTGTAAGGAGAAAGCATATTGTAGTTCTTACGGTCCCCTAGGTTGAAGTCGTTGAACTTCAACGTCGCGATCTTATCCTGCTGTGTTCTAACTACACGTATCCCCTTCAAGAGGTATGCAGTAACCATGGTGTAATAAAAGTCTTTTGGGAAATTGTCACAACTCATCGCGCCATCTATAGGTGGGATGTAGTAGAGAAAGATAGTTGGGATTAACTTTGCATTCACCAAGTCATCTTGATGCTTGGTTCTTTTCTCTGCTGCAGGTCGAGATGGTTTGGATCCACGAGCAATTGATGGGGAGGCTTGCACTCCTCGCGTCGATGAATCTTGAACTCATATGGACATCACTCTTTCTTCCATTAGATCAATTAAAACTTCCTCGACTGACTTCTCCACAACGTTGAGTTCGTCCGACATGCACGCTCTCAATCAGATAAATTAGGTCGATGAATGAATGCTTAAAGTAATAGAATAGGTGTCGATCTCAGTAAACACAATGTGGTAGCAATGAGTTGGCTTGGATAAAATTTGCAAAAGTGTTCTCGGTGCAACAGTGGATGGAATAAGTAGACACAATGTAATGGATCTCTCCAATGGATGAGAGGCCTTCATCGATGTGGTTTTGTCTGTTGCGGCGCGGTCCCAACGGTTTGATGGTGAGCTTTCAGGCCATAACTTTTTTTCTAACCATTTGGGGTGTTGGGATAACGGTTATAATTCTTTCAACAACTATATTTATTTGCCATGGCGAAGTGCCATGTTGCGCTATTCTGATATCCCGACGAAGTTCCAGTTTTTCAAACCTTCCTTCTGTGAAGCCCCTTCTGGAACCTTCTACAACTTTTCTATCTTTTCTCTCTTCTTACTGATATTTATAGCCTTCTTCCCTGTAATCTTTATCTCGATATTCCTCTTTCCATTCATATTCTTATCTCCTTTTAGCATAGTAACTTTGCACTGTTGATGGTCTTTCATAGGGTTCGAGGCCAATACTTCTTCTCTATCTGGGGTAGATGCTCTACTCTTCGGTGTGCCTTCTTGTGTTCTTTCCACTTCGACATCCAAGTTTCTAGTTCTGAACAACTTCCATATGTTCTCGTGTTCTTCAATCAAGCGTTTTATCCTCCTAGTCATGAAATCTTTTAATTCTTGATTCTTTTGTTCTAAGACTTCCTCTTCTTTCTTCTGACCTGATCTTTCTCAATCCAAGTTTTTCCTAGTAATATAGCAAATGGGGCGTTGTTCTCAATAAATTTAACAACCTCAAAATCTTCCTCTGTCAGAGTTCCATGAGCTCTCATAGATATTTGGGTGAGTCTTCCACATAGGGTTATCATCTTTCCTCTAAATAATCCTATTCCCCCCAATGAAGGAATCATAGCAGGCTTTCCTAAAATTTCCCAAGTCCTTTCTATCACGATATTCACTTGTTTTTCCTCATCCAGAACACAGTCAATGTCTAAGTCTCTTATTCTTGTTTCTATGCATTATTTTTCTATGAAGATCTCTAATAAGTTGATATTTTGGTGACCATTAATGGTTTCTTTCATTTGTAGAAATACATTCTCTGATTCTTTCTAGGGTTCTTCCATGGTCTTAGTTTCTTGATCTTCCTCATGGTTTTCTTGTCTCATATTCATTCTTTCAACCTTAGAAATCATTCTCGGGCAATCCAAAACTTCATGATCCATAGCTTGAAAACAAAGACAACTAGGTCTTCTACCAAGGAATTCCTTAGCAAGATGTCATGGTCTTCTACAATTATAACAAAGGGTTAATCTTATTTTTTCTTTGAAATGATCCCCAACCTTTCATAACTATAACTATAACTAGGATCATAGTAGCTAATTTGCAAAAAACTCTTTCTAGGATCCTGCATCCATTTGTTAGTCCAAACATTATTTCTATGCATATGAATAAAATATCTTTCATCATTTCTATTAGATCTACTCATATCAAATATTATGTCATCTAGTTGTGCCCTATTTTTCAAGCTACGAATTTTTTTATCAAACATACCTAGATCCATACTTTTGAAACAAAATTTTCCACTTATCTTTCCTTTTTCAATCAAATCTTTTCACTGTTCTTACCTTTAACAAAGCACAAAGCTTCAATATCTTACCTCTTTTCTTTAGATATGACTTCTCTTCTTAGCACAGATCTTTACAGGTCAAGTAGAATACTGCACACTAGGGAAACATATCTATGCATGGAGCTTTCTTTTTTCTTCAGTTCCCAGCAATCATAGTTTCAGTCATGGCAACAGAATCATTTGTTGGCACAGGGGAAGAACCAGGGTTCAACACTCAAGAGTGCACCAAAAAAACACTAACTACCAGCCCTTTCGGTAACACCTCTAAAGAATATGAAGTCTCATCTGAGGTAGAGGCAGGGGTGGTTGCAGGACTCCAGTGTCTGCAACCTTAGCCGGGACACCGATCTTTGATTACAACACCTTAACAAAGCACTTAACAGTTATATTTCATTAATATCCAACCTTAGTTTACAGCGCAGATAAACCCTAATAACATAGCATCGCAGTATTCACACAGATACGGTATATTTAAGCACTAAGCACATCAACATAGATTAGATCTACCACTTATTCATATTATTCAGTACTAAGCTATCATATTAGATTCTTCTAAGCCTATATCAGTGCACTCAGCAGTTACTCACATAGACAAGAGAACAATCATAAAGCAAAAAGAAACCACAACATAGAATATATGTGGTTCACCTCCAGCCTGGGGCTACGTCCACCAACTCTTCTTCTCTTTTATTTCCTTCTGTCAATCTTCTACATGCACAGAGCCATGAGATCTTACTCCGCAGAGGACAGAAGATCTGTGCGCACCTCATTAGATCCTCTTTCCCCGAGCTAGGTTACATAACAAAGCTTCTACTCAATCTCTTATAGTCACTTGCACTTAGCTCTGCAAGTCTCACACAGTATGCACGGAGAATCTACAATCCACAGTTGCACTTAGCACTTAGCACTTAGAAAGGTACCAAAAGACCTTCTCCTTTATTACCTTTCCTAGACTGATATTTATACATTGAAAAAAGATCCTAAACATGGGTAAACCCATGGGCCAACATTCCCATACCCGTTACATAGCCCAAAACCCAAAAATCCCTAAAAAGGGGCCGAGATCCTACGATCTCCACTTCGACAGCCTATTGAAGTCCCAAAATAGGTCAAACATGACCAAGGATCCTCAAAACTTGGTCAACGGCCAACAATAGCACGACACTCTGGCACATGAGAGCTTGACACATGACCTTTGGAGGCCCAACGATTTGCATCTTGAGGATCAAAATATCACTTAGAGTGTCAATGTCACCCTTCTAGGGAATGACGTCACACTCTTGAAGGTTTTACTTTATGTAATTTTTATATTTGTAAGTTTTAAAGACAAATAAAGGGGGTCAAGCCTCTTTTAATTTTTTTTTGACATTTTTATGTGGACAAATCGGTTTAGATGGCCTCATATAAATAGAGGCCATCTCACTTTCATTTAAGACATAACTCACTTGAGAATTAAATAACTCTTGGATGAAATTTTCTCTCTACTTAGGCAATTCACTATGTCTTGTCTCTAGTGGAAAATGGATTCTTTAGTTGTATATTAGTGGAGGAAAGGATATTGACTTCTCTTGGATGCTTGTTCTTGGCAATTTGGTGGAATATCTTTGATAAGTAAGGGTTTTTCATGCTATCTCTTGGATTGGGTAAGGAATTTCTGCAATTTAGTGTGTTTCTTCTTGATTTCAAGGTTATTTTGTCAAACCATTGGAGGAATATAAGGGCATACATCTTCCATCAAGGAATCTCTCTTTTATTGTTATTGAAAAAGGCTTAAAGGATTGCTACAAGGAGTAAAAGGGCTTACACCCTTGTAGAAAGACATTGCTAAGGTTTATCTTTTCTAGGGAGTAAGAGGGATTTCACCACTAGAAGAGTGCTAAAACCTAGCTCAAAACAAGAGACTCCATTACCCAATAGATAAGACACTAATCTTTTCATTGGAGATTGAATATTGTTGCATTGGTAAACGTGATTTCAAGGAGATTGAATTGTTCAAGTTTGTAATTAAATATTACATGATTTAAGCTATCTTGTGCCCTAAGGGCATCTTGATTTTCCAAGTGATAAATCTGTTGTAGCAAGCATTAAGCTACAACCATTAGGGCTGCAACAAACTCACTCTCTCTTACTCTTTTACAACTTGTCTACCACTGAAATTTACTTGCAAGTTGTCATAATTAATCAATTGCTTAAGAGCTATTATTTGGGTGGCTTACTTGTCGATTTTTGTGGCTAGAAATTGTTGTTGTAGAAATTTTTTTCTACCACCATAAGGCTGTTATAAAACTCTGTTGATAACACATATTAACAACCCTCTCTTGCTATCAAAGTCATGGTTTAAATATTGGAAGATTGTCTACTAATTGCTAGTTTAATTTTCCAACATCATACACTTGATTTTGTTGGTTTAATTTGTAGTTGTCATAGTCTTTTTACTACTAAAATGTTGGGACAACAATGTTTCTTGTTGATTCCCCACTAGTTTTTGAGGCTTATATCATCATATATTGGCTTGTTTTGGCTTGTTTAACATTGTTTTGCAAGTACGCAATATTGGAAATTATTTAGCATCTCACAAGAATTTTCCTCAAGCCTCATTCTCATCCTTGACCTTGACCTATAGGGGCACTCTTTAAACTCTTTTCTTCTTCCATTGAAATCCCCCTAAGGTCACCCAAGGAGCCTCCCTTGTGTTGGATTCATCCTTCACTAAAACAAGGGGGATATTTATTGAGGTGACATTGATAGGTATTCCCAATTGTGTCTCACATTTGTGACATGGCTTGTGCTTTTCCCAAACTACAAATTGTGAGATAACATGGATGAAAATGAATTTTTGTTGTAATAAAACGCTAATTTAACCCTAAAATGGTAAAAAGAGATAAATTTTCATAATTAAATGATTGATTATTGTGAGAGTAACTAGTGCCTACTATATTTTTGGGCATATGGGGTATTATTAGCATGAAAATGGTGCCACATCCTCTCTCCAAGTGCAATGTCCTAATGTAAAATTATAACATCATCTAGATAAGGTGGAACACTCTCAATGAATCATTGGGGACGAGCTCCATGGAAGTGTGCTAGTAGCCCCTCAATATCCTCCAAATCATCTAAGTATCAACCAAGTATGCAACTATGTGTAATCCATCATCTGAGGAAGGGATCATGTAGTCCAGTGCACCATGATAACTGAAAACAAGGTACGTCATCCAAACACAACATAAAAAGTGATTCGCATCAATCAAAACGTCATTAGATATATCTCACAAAGTATCCTCTTCAAACTTCATGATAGCTTACAAAGTTATACAATTTTCCAAGTTTAGGTATGGGAGGATCGTTATTACTCCCTACTAGGTGTGTCAGTACCCAAGATAAGAAGTATGCTCCAAGGAACCCATCAAGGATTATGTGCAATGGTATGTGGTATGGTTTACTTCATGGGTGTATTGTCATTCACATGCAAGTTCATGTATGATAATCATCCTCACAAGAGCCTTTTTAGGGGGAGTGCTTAGTCAATGAGGTACCCTTTCCTTGACATTGTGTCTTTCCATTATTTCTTCAACATTTTTTTTCTTTTGAGTAGGATTTGCTATGTCCTTTTTTTAGGTATGCATTCATTGCATAATAATTGCAATGATGGACTCTTAGCGAGGGGGTAGAGATTATGCTTTACTTCTTTCTTGGTTTTTAATACTTTTATTTTCCTTAAATTGTGAATAAGGGATTTTTCTTTTTCTATATTTTTATAAAGTGGCATCAACCTCAGACACTCAATCCCTTTCTTCTCATGGGATTATGAAGCATGGAAATTTATGGTATACATGTAATAACTAATGAAAAATAAATGACAACAAAGTAAGGACAAATAGAATATGTTATTCATGGTAAGGGATATGGACATGTTACTCACATTAACTCCCCCCAATAGTACAAATTTTCCCAAAAGTGACATGACTTGACTAGGAAATGACGATGACCACGAAGGTGAAACAAGCCAAAGAGTATAAATTTAAACCATAATGATTCATTATCCAATTCAAGTCATGATCACCATTTTCATGCCCTAAACATTGACATTATCCCTTGATATGAATTATCCGAACAATGTACCTTAGTGTGTAATGCACCATGTCATCTAATGTCAATGAGTAGTGCATGTGATGGAAGGAATTTGTGGGAAATTGTCTATGGAGAGTTCGAAATGTCATCATCATAAATGATGTTTGTAATGTCGATCATGGAGAAAAAATATCCTCTAGTTACCCATAGAAGTGGAGTAACATTTGGCTCCAACATGGTGACATGTGCTCATCGTAGAGTGCATGAGAACCTCAACAATATATGGAACTCCAAGGCCTAAACTTTGGATCAAACCTACAAATTCCTTTTACATTCTAACATAAGAGCATTAGTAAAGACAAGTAGGGGGATACAATCCCCCTCGTAGATGAAAGGTAAAAATTAAAGACAATAAAAAATATAACATCAAATTATTTTACTTTTCTCGTTATATGTGTGTGTGTGTGTGTATCGGTGTGTGTGTGTGTGATTAAATCAAAAGTTTTACTAACTATAAATGTGTATGATCAATCAATAATTGAAAAGAAGCAAATGAGAAAACACAATCAAGATGAAATAAAAGTAACACGCAACATGACCTACAACTATTCTACCTAATATTATAGCACAATGTAAGTTCTAGGTATAATCATACAACCAATGAAGCAATCCTAGCATCTCATCGAGGTCAAAATTTATACCCTTGTGCTTAGTTATAAACCAAAACAAAGATATATCAAATATAGAATGGTCATGAGTTGGTATAAACACTACTTCATGAATAAACATACAATCCAACTCATGAGAGTGCACAAGAGCAACAAAATCATGCCAAGAATGGCATGTGCATCCACAAGCTTGCTCTATCTATATTTGGATGGGGTTGCAATATGACAATGATGACTCGTCCTCGTTCCAACCAAGGCCTTCATGATGCAACCCTTGCATCTCATAAGATTGATCCACATACTTCAAGAGATATTTTAACACACCATAAGTTGAAAACACATTTTCCCCAAAGATATTTTAACACCTAAAACATAATTCCCAGTTGTACCTCTAATGACATTGAGGACAAAATGAAAAAAAATATGGCTGGAAATTTCTGCTACGAAATGCTTGTTGCCCTAGGTGACTCAAAACCCCATAAGAATTATCTAATGTTTTATTGACACATTAAAGGTCACCAAAATATGAGCATAGGGGCGTCTGAAAATATTCTTCACAAAATAACTCCAAATGCTGAAGAGAAAATGTATTATACCTCCTAGGATATGGCTCGAAGTTGCCATGAGAATACTATAATAAATTAGTCCTAGGTGGTTGAGACAAATTTATGAACATACAATCTTCATGTTTCTAAAAACTTGCATCATTAATGTACATATACGGTTAAAAGTGATTATGAAAATTTCTTGTAAATGATGGTTGTTCCAAAGGAAACACTCTAGAGTCAGCATTAGCATCATAAATGGTATCCCCATCAAAATGAAAACAAATCATATCCCTTTTTTGCCTCCCCATATATAGAAAATCATTAATATTTTCACTCTTGTGATCATGCTCTTTATCCAATGAGAAACTGACCAAATCCAAGGGTTTTCATAAAATCTCTTCACTTTCCAAGTCATAAAAGGATGCATCATATAAATCAAAAACTTGGAAAGGAGTGCTACTTAGAAAACCATTGTATTCATGTGAAGGAGAGATGAAACCTTGGATGCCCCAATATCCATTAAATGGAAAAATGAATAGATTTTCAAACTCTTCGTTTCTGAAGGGATTTTCTTCAAATTCTATCTTCTCAAAATCATAACAATAGACATTCATCAAATTTAGAATTTTGAGAAGAATCAAGGCTTACCAATTTCTCATCATGAGGATGGATGCACTCTTCAATAGGGTCTTCATCATGGACTCTATATTCAACATGATATGCTTCATCCAAGTCTTGTTCTTCAATAGATTCATGATGTGGTTCTTGTTCTTCTTCATGTACTTAACGACTTTCCTCATGAACCTCTTCTTCATGTGGGTGTTCTTCAATGAAGTCCTCATCATATTCAATAGGGTTAGAAAATAATTCTTCTTCTTAAAGGGATACTGCAAGATCCTAAAGAGTGTCTTCATACCTCTAAAATCTAGGGCCCTAATGCTTGAGAAATTCTTAAACGAAAACCGCAATACAAGATTACTCTTTGGCCTGCAATATAGAACTTAGTCTCCTTCTCTTGCTTCCAAAGAATAGGTAAATAATCTCATTAGTGCATCTTCATATATTACGTTGATTTCTAAGGTGTACTTCAAGAATTTCACAACATGAGAAATAGATAAAGAATGATCAACATCAAATTTTGGACAATATTTTAACCAATCTCAAGGATAGTCATTTGGGTACCCAGGGACACTCTTGAAATCAACAACCTTATATACTTAATGAAATTCCCAAGGAGCCATATTTTTTTACTCGGCATACATCTTGATATCATTTTGAAAGTAGGAGACGAATACCAAACATGTGTGTGGAGTTCCCAAGGTGAATCTCAAATTCCTATGCAATGATGTGTGTTTCACCTCACAATCACATAGTCTTCAAATATTTCATAGGGAAAAGGGATTCTTCCCTCAATGGAGTTACAATATGAGTATACTTAGATAAGGCTTTAATTTTTACTCATAAAAAATGTTGAAGCATAGACTTCGAATTGTCCAAGGAGAAAGTCTTAATTATCCCTGACGGTAGTGCAAAAATGTTACACACAATCTATCACCAAGTGAAAAGCCTTCAAAAGGCACTAATATTAGTGGAACATCAAAATATGTCCCCTAGGAAAAAATTCCCTTTTTTATTCAAGGAGTAAAATCCAATGCAAGGGAGGCTTCCCTAGTAGCCTCCAAGAAACCTTAGGAAAGAAAAATCACATATAGGGCCCCTCGGGTAGCTACTCAATATACCACCAATGAAATTAAATAGTCAACGTAAGGATAAGGTGGCAAGTAACTAGTCACTCATAAGAATATTACAATACATATTGACTATGTACACATGGATGCCAATCTGAAGTACACCACAAATCCATGTGAATATATAGAAGATAATTGTTCATGGCCATGAATAGTAATTACAAAGTAGACATATTCCATAGGAGGTCATATTCATGAACAAGACATAGTCGATTCTTGTCTCAAAATCAACTAAATATATCTGTATACAATGAAGTACAATCTGATCTTCCAGGATAACTAAGTCATATAGGTACTGGTGCGATAAACGATAGCGATAGGCATGAGGTGTTGCTATTGTATTGGATGTCTTCTACATTAGTCGTCGATGTTGCAAGTATACATCATGTGAATAAAGGAGTTGAAGTCGAACACAATGAGAATTCGTTTGATTATCAGTCATTGAGTTATATCGTTAACAAATGTGAGACAACCCACTGATGATGAAAGTATGCATCAAGGCATCGAGTTCATTTAACAAGTTTGAATAAGGATGTTGAGGTCGAACACATGAGGAATCTATAGAACATGAGACATTGATGTATTTCCAACTATCGATGGTGAGAGAACCTAGCATTGATGACTGCAAGCCTCTAGGTACTCTTATGACTCTAGATCTCGATTCCAATATATGAGATGAAGTCGATGGAATGGGATTCGCTGGAAGGAGAGAATTAAGGTATCTTTCAGCATCCAACACAAGGTACAAAGAAATACTTTGACTATTAGGAAGAACTCATATGAACCAATGACCATGTGTGTATCTCATGTGCACCAGATCCAAGTATTACAAAGAAGAAACCCTCTAGTAACAACCAATAATGAAAATTTCCGATAGAGGCAAGGAA
Organism: Picea engelmannii; assembly: GCA_009831015.1. NCBI lineage: Eukaryota > Viridiplantae > Streptophyta > Pinopsida > Pinales > Pinaceae > Picea > Picea engelmannii. The sequence goes on along the minus strand of ML778139.1, from coordinate 356,591 downwards.
ACCAACAATAAGGTCTAATGGAATCCAAGAAACTGGATGAATCCCAATGTGTGAATATATTTCTTGTTGTCGAACACAAGGGAAACCACCCAATAGACAACCAATGAAGAGATATCATCTATTGGGTTCAAGGTCAAGTACCAATGATGAAAGTAGGCCCAGGGTGCAAGGTAGGACAATAATTGCATGTGATTATGAGATTCACTTGTAAGGGGATGCCTGACATGCAAAGTCAATAATTCTGAGGAATGGAAGACACATGTTTATACTTCCTTTGAACTAGAGCATGAGACAGATGGATAACTCAGGTAGCATAGAATCAAGAATAAAAGTTGACAATAGTTTGTGACATAGGAGGCAATGACAAACTCTCCATAGGGTCTGGAAGAATAACCGGTCGAAGGAGTAAAAATATGAGTAATGAGTTCAAATTCCTAAGGCCATACTAAAACCAAAAATTTGATGAATGGAATTAAAAATTTGTGCTCTATTCAAAGGCGACATGACTTCTATCGATAAGAGACAATACTCTTTTCCCACCCTTCCTTTTTTTTGATTTTTTGATTTTTTGTCTTTTTCATAGATGTGAAAGAAGGCTATGATACAAGAGAGGAAATTAGTGTAACGAGAAATCCAACAAGTTCCATGCAGTGGAACATACATATGCTCTATGCAAGGAAACACATGCGGGATATGGACACTCGGGTGGATGTTTCCTTTTGGGGTAAAGGGTGTCAAGCTACAAAGGATATATGGAAGGAACTACTTGGCGAATGATGAGAATTGTTGGGGCAACAAGATTATAACAAGAAAGAGGGAGCCAATATTAGGCTCGACAATGCGTACAATACAATGAAATGCAATTACAACTCGACAACAGTGTTATTTTTCATAGATTTAGTCCCCTAGGTCTGAAAAAGAATAAAACAATACCAAGGAGAAATTTTCTATCAAATGGTGACTAGAGTATTCATTTTTCATAATTAGTCTATTTGGTCTGAAAAATGGTTAAACTTATACCGAAATAGACATCCTTTCAAATCTATTTAATGAGTGTGAAAGATACAAGATCACTTGAAAATATTTTCATTTTTAAGGAGTCTGAAAAGAGCTTAACTAAGACTCTAGGATGTTGTTATGAGTAGCATATAATGGAGGGAGTCCCATAGGTAGTGGTCAGAATGAGATTGATTAAGAAGAACGAGGTTCAAATGCAAAGTCGTAATGGAACTATAAGGGACTCCCATACCTATGGAGTAACATCTGCATGGGCACCAAATGGAAAAAGGTGTTCTAACTAGGGCACCCATGTTTGGTAAGTCTCTACCACTTAATAACGACACTTATAGTAACAAAGATAAGGTTTTGTGTCACTAAAAAATGGGTTTGTACCTAGGGCGTATGAATTGTGGTCATAGGACAATTCAAAACTGCAAATAAAGGTGAAAACCTATCCTATATGCCAGTGATGATATATACCCGCCGGAGGCACAAACGAGCTAAAGAATGATGGAAATCCATTATATCCCAAAAAAACCACTTCAAACTAGGTCCTACAATGCATCATTAGTCCATATGGTTTCAGAAATAAGAAATACAGGGTGAAAACTATACAAAGTTGGTAAAACTTTTCTACAAATAGTAAAAATAATAAGTTTTACCATGTCATTTTGAGTTTTTTACCCACATAGTGCTTTTGAGGCCATTGCACCCATGATCTTCCAGTGATGATTCGGAGAGCTACGGTCAATGAAATTGGAAACCGTCTGGACCAAGTAAGTGCCCATCTTGTGCTCTTTCATTTCAATGGTTTAAATTTTGGAATTGGTGCTCATTTTTTGAGTTACGGAGGTCGTAAGGTAGGGAAATCGGTGTACACAGGATGTAGTTCATTGGACCGTGTACATGACCCAATGTACATGGGAAAAGAAAATCATTCCCGCGTACATCGAGCCCTATATGAGATTGTTCAAATTGTTACCTGCATACAAGTCTGTGGATTGATTTTTTATGAAAAATAACTCAAAATTTGACTTTTCCTTTGGAGGATGGTAATTGAATGGAGAGAGAGGGATCACGAGGACGTCGGTGCAGTAGTAGAAGGAAATATGAGGGCAAAACAAGCATTACAAAGATGCGGGATTTATAAGTTTTGGGTAATAAAAGGAATGAGGGAACAAATGAGGTTGCTCCAAATGTTGATAAACTACCAAGATCTGGAGACCAAGGCCTTCAATCTCGATGGAAAACCATTGAGAATTGAGGTGGATGGCATCTATTTCATTACAGTCTTGTCTCACTGGGGTGAGATGGTAAAACTTGAGGCTCGAGGGGATGGAGGTGGGAGGAACATAGAAGATTACATCTCCACATACTGCATCGCAGATACAAAGAAAGTGGGGAGCCAACTCCCTATTAGGGCGATTGAGAACCTGAGTTTGAATATTATCGTCCTATCTCTCACACAGATATCAGGATCAAACTCTCTACATTAGGCATCAAGGACACTTATGTTTTATGTTGTGGAATTTTTTAGACCCACAATTTATGATTGGAGCACCTCGCTATTGGCCAACATGAAGAGCCAACTTATTGACTGCAAACTTGGGAGAATGATAAACTTTGGGTTTGCATCCATTTTGTGTAGTTTTTTCTTCGAGAGGGTTCCAACACTTAGTCCCAAAGTAGAATTTCCTCCACACTGATATAAATTTAGGAGCATAACGAACTGATTAACAAACTGAATACAATAAACACAAAGATATGAAGAACAACATAGATATCCAGTGAACAATATATTCTATTGAATAACTGAAATAGGTTGAAACTGTAAAACTGCAGAATTGAAAAAATTGCTTGAATGGTGGTAGTTATCTTTGAGAAGAGATGTGGTTGTTACATGCATCTATCTGAGTAGAATGATTACAATGATGCTCCAGAGTCCTTTTTAATATTACTCATGAATGAAAAAACCCTAGACATCCAAAAACCTAACCCTAGGAGATGAAACACCAAAATTTATGTGGGACCCTATGGGTAAGTAGGTACCTCAACTTCTCGGGGTTGTAGCTTTTGCATATGAACTCCATTTTAGGTGTGTGGTAGCCCGTTGGAAAGGTATTTTAGATAACTACACATTACATTATCAAATTGTGACTCCATCTACAGTTTGACTATGTTGAGCCAAAAAACCATTGTTTAGGGCCCCAAAACAACCCTGGAAGTACAACAAGATATGCTAACATGAAAACATACAAAATAATCGAGTTGGATTAGGTGGGAGGCCACTAGTATCCACCTAGAAGATGTGTAGGGCTTCAGAAAACCCTGGAAGTGTAGAACCCACAATTACAAATAAGTACAGAAGAATGTGTTGAACTAAAAAATGTCAAGAGTAGCCAGTTAGAATAGGTGTGTGGCCACCAATATCCACCTGGATCAATGTTTCCCCCTTAGGAAGAAATGGTATCCATTGTGTTGATTTCCCCCATCAGGTGAGGAAACTTCTGGTAAATTTGGCCCCAGGTGATCAACTTTCCTTGGTGTAGGATCTTCCTTCCTTGACAACTCGATAAAGCTAGACCCTCTGTTGGCAAGTGCCCTTGACCTATGTATCCACTATTTGATTAGTGGATGCATGTTCCATGCAGCCAGGGTTAAGAATTGTTGGTGTTAGTTGTTCTGCGATCTCTGAGGTGTCCAATAATGGTGGTAAATATGGACAAAGGAGGTCCACATTGAACACTGGGTGCAAGCCAAGGAAGGGTGGAATGTTGAGCTCAAAATCATTGCTATCCACAACCTTGGTCATTCTGTAAGGCCCATAGAGAAATGGGTGGAGATTTTGATGGGGCCCTGTAAGACACTCCTTCTGCAAATGTAACTAGACTTTGTCTCCAACCTTAAACTAGTGTGGTACCTTATGTTTATCTTGGCATTGCTTGTACTTAGCATTGGCTTTCTGCAAAATATCATGGACATGTTGACAGGTGTGATGAATCCACTTAATGAATCTGGTGGCTTTGTCAGTCTCAGAATGAACATGGGAAGAGTATGTCTGTGTGGTTGCAAGAGGTAGTGCAACATCAATGGGACACAAGGGTTGTAATCCCAGTCCCACCTGAAATGGGCTATGGTCGGTGGAGCTATGGAGAGCCCTATTGTAACTGTGTTGAACATAGGGGAGACTCTCATCCCATGTACGTGGATGCTTAGAGTTGTACATGCACAGGATGTGCACAATCATCCAATTGGCGAACTCTATTTGGTCGTCTGTTTGGGGGTGGAAAGTAGTGGATTTAGTGAGCTTGGTGTCCAACACTGACCAGAGACTCGACTAAAATGTGTTGAGGAACTTGTTGTCCCGGTCAGAGATGATGATCTATGGTATCCAAAAATGGACCCATATATGTTCAAATAAGATCTTGGAAATATATGCCACTGTTATATTCTTCTTGTAGGCTGTGAGGATGGCCATCTTTGAAAACCGATCAACAACCACAACTACACAATCATTTCCTTGCTTGGTGGATGGAAGGCTAGGCATGTAATCCATCGAGATGGATTCCCAAGGCTTCCCAAGAGTAGGAAGAGAGGTGTATAAGCCTTTTTTCTTGATGGTTGGATTGGAAATGGCACATGCAATGCAAGATCTGATATACTTGGCGACGTCCTATCGAAGTTTTGGCCAATAATTTTTTTTTCTATAGAACGACCACAATTTTCACCACGCCAAAATATTCTGCCATCCGATTGTAGTGGGCTTCCTAGATCAACTTTCCATGCTCACTTGCAGGAACACAGAGATGGCCCAAATGGAATAATAGTTTGTCCTGAATGTGAAAATCGGTGGCATTCGCGCATGTACCCAATAGTTGATAGGTGGTGGCGAAGTCTGAATCTTGTTGATAAATTTGGGGCCACTCAAATGCCTCATGTCCATAGGAATGGAGCATAGTGGTGAGTGAAACCACGGGAGGTCGACTGAGGAATTTAGTGATAGGATTTGTGCTCCCTATATTATACTTGATATTGAGATGGAAATGTTGTAGGTAGGTGGATCACTTCTGATGGCGATCATTCTGCAATTTCCCATGTGTATGTGTGAATTTCAGAGGCTTGTGATCAATGTGGATGATCATATCATTTCCCAGAATGTAATGTTTCCAGTGACAACAGGCTTGTACAATGGAATACATTTCCTTGTCATAGGTGGGGTATTTTTGGATAGTATCTAAGAGTGTCTCACTATGGTATGCCATTGGGTGACCGTGTTGAGTGAGAACTGTGCCTACAACATAGTTAGATGCATCAGTCTCAATCTCGAACAATTGTTGTAGATTGGGCAAGGAGAGTAATAGAACTGTCAAATGCTAATTGTTGTTCCTTTCCCCACAATAACTTTTCCCTTCCACTGCCCTTGGTCACTTGGCTGAGGGCCCATGCAATATGGGAGAATCTCAACATGAACCGTCGGTAGAAGTTGGCCAGTCCCAAGAAGCTATGAAGCTTAGTTAGTGTGGTCTAGGATAGTCAGTCAAGGATGACTTGGATCTTAGTTGGATCAACATGTAACCCATGCTCATCAACAATGTAGCCCAAGTATTGGACCATGTTCATGCCAAAGGAGCATTTTTCCAGGTTGGCATATAGCTTGTGCTACCACAAAGTGCTCAAAACCTCTTGAATATGTCGCATGTGCTCCTCCCAATTTTTGTTGAAAATGAGGATTCCATCCAAATATACCACCACAAAAGAGTTGGTGAAGGGTCTCAATACATCATCCATCAACCTCATGAAAGTGGTTGGTGCATTGGTTAATCCAAAGGGCATGACCAACCATTCAAAGAGAGCTTCTTTATATTTGAAAGTTGTCTTCCATACATCAGTTGGTTCGATGGGAACCTGGTGGTAGCCAGACTTTAGGTCAATCTTGTTGAAGAACTTTTCCCCCTTGAGTTGGTCAAGAAGGTCATCAATCCTGGGAATTAGGTATCGGTTCCTCAATGTGATTTTGTTTAATTCTTTGTAATCAATGTTGAGTCACCATGTCCCATCCTTCTTTTGCGCCAGTACAATCAGGCTTCCACAAGGGGAGGTGTTGGGTCTGATGTGCTCCTTTTGAAGAATCTCTTGGATCTGATGCTTGATTTCATCATTTTCCATTAGTGAACGACGATAGACTGGTCCATTAGGTAGAGGTGCACCGTGGGTTAGATCAATTGGATGATTGACTTGGTAGTGCGTCGGTACCCCGATGGGTGAGGAGAAGATGTCTCTCTACTCTTCCACGATCCTATCCACTTGCTTACTATGAGCATGGATCACAAAGAAGACGAACTTCTTGGTCTGTGAAATGACCTTACTACATTGCTTAGCAGAGATTAAAGAAATAGTGGTAGGCGACACTACCTCTGGTATCCTGTACAATTGTCTACCCAAAGTAATAATAACATTACGGGGTCTAGACTCATACACAACAAGATGCTTCCAGAAATATGGTTGTCCTAAAAGAACATCACAAAATTCAAGGGGAGAAATATCACACAATACATCATCTTTGAAAGGCTTGATGTTGTAGGGTAGACAAAACTGTTGGCTGACATAGAAATCTCTTCCTTAGTGAAGCCAGCTGATGGTGTAGGGTTTCGAGTGTGATTTCGTCGGCATGTCCAATCGCTTGACGACCTCTACTAATGTCAGGTTCTTATGACTACCTCTATCGAAAATGAAATGAAGCGGATCCCCCTTTACCCACATCTGTGAGTGAAAGAGGCGTTCCCCTTCCTCTGGTTCTTCTGGTTCGCTTGGCTGGAGTTTGGTGGTAGAAACAATGGCACTAGGTTCCGCATCGATAATCCACTTCCCTCCTTCTAGATTTGATTCAGATTCAGAATCAACCTCAGAATTGGATTCCTTCAACTCAACCACGAGTGACTTCTTGGAGCGACATTCTTCAGTGTTGTGCCAAGGGATTTTATGGTATTCACACCATTTTCCCATGTCCTTCTTCATCTTTTCATTGCCCTTCTTGTGTTGTAGCTTGGACTGGTTGTCCTGAGAGTGGCCATATTTTCTATGTCCCTTGTTCTGTGGGTTAGGGTTGCCTTTTCCCTGCTTTAGCTGTGAGGAGTTTGTAGATCCAAACTCTCGCCTCTTCTGCTTAAATTTATGCCTGATCTTGACATCATATCTATAATCCGTACCCAATGAGGCGATGTCCAAAACCTCCATTTTTGTTTGAATGTATCTATGCAAACAATCGTGGTATTTGAGCACCAGATGTCACTAAGAGTATTTGATACCCAATTTGGTGCGCAGGGTATGAAAAATATTGGTGAAATCTCGTACTGTTTGGTCCCTTTCCTGACACAGGGTGGTCCATCTAATGCATTGGTCCTCGTAGCTTCCAACGGGGTAGTATTGTTCTTTAATGGCATCTTGGAAGGAATCCCATGTAGGAAAAACCAAAAATATTGAATATTCCTCTATGTATCTTTTCTCCGAGTAAGTATCCCACCAATCCTTAACATGGGGGACGACCTTGAGGAGTGCAAAAGTAATCTTTTCCCTATCGAAAAAATTGTGGACCGAAAAATACCCTTCAAGAAGATTCAACCATTTATCTACAACATCTGCATCTATCAGTCCTTCAAATAATGGAATATCAAAATTTACTTGTACCTTGAAGGGGGTTGCATGGCCGCTTGATGAAGATGCTTCTCCTGTGGGAAGTCGTCGAAGGATCTGTGCAAAGTTGTCCATCATTTCATTCCTTTGTCTGTGATGGCTTCCTCGAGCAACATTTTAAAAGGATATCTTGCTCCATCATCTTTCTTTTCATCCCCCATGGATTGTTGTCGGGCTCGACGCGACCTATATTGCAATGACTCGATTGGTTTGAGTCCCAACTTCTTGTACCCAGATCTTGTCGGGGACATGCACGAATAAAAATAAATCAAGAGCAGACTACTATGATACCATTGATCTGGATTTAGGAGCGGAATGAACTGATTAACATACCGAATACAATAAACATAGAGATATGAAGAACAACAAAGATATCCAGTGAACAATATCTTCTATTGAATAAATGAAATAGGTTGAAACTGTAAAACTGTAGAAGTAAAACACTTGCTCGAATGGTGGTAGCTATCTCTGAGAAGAGATGTGGCTACTATGCACATCCATCTGAGCAGAATGATTACAATGAGGATCCAGAGGCCCTTTTAATATTAGTCGTGAATGCCAAAACCCTAGACATCCAAAAACCTAACCCTAGAATATGAAACACCAAAAGTCATGTGGGCCCCTATGGGTAAGTTGGTACCTCAACTTCTCGGGGTCATAACTTTTGCATACAACCTCCATTTTAGGCACGTGATATCCCGTTGGAAAGGTCGTTTAGAGAACTACACATTACGCCATCAAATTACGACTCAATCTATAGATGTATGACTGTGATGAGTCAAAAAAACATTGTTTAGGGCCCCAAAACAGACCGGTAAGTACAACAATATGTGTTGACTTGAAAACATACAAAATAATCCAGTTGGATTAGGTGGGAGGTCACCAATATCCACCTGGAAGATGTGTAGGGATTCATACAACCCTAGAAGTGTAGAACCCACAATTACAAATAAGTGCAAAAGAACGTGTTGAACTAAAAACTGTCAAGAGGACCTAGTTGGAAAAGGTGGGTGGCCACCAATATCCACCTAGATCACACACGGTCTATGCAATCCATCCATGACCTAATGGACCAAAGTGATGAGGCAATTGGGCGGTGGTAGGATGCCAACCCCCTATAATGATGAGTTCTTTGACTGGTGGCAAAGACAAATCATTTCCATCGATGACTATCCCTATGAGGGGATCGAATACCGAGGGGATGATGACATGTCATTACCACTGGGATCTTCCTTTGGGGAGATTGGTAAGAATTTTAATTTTTGTATATTTCATTTTTTTGTGTGTGTTTTTTGATTTGATAAATGCAAAAAAAAACAAAAATATTTTTGGTATGGCATCATATGTTAGCATTTATCCTTCTTATGCAGATGTGGGTATACGATGACTAGATGGATACCCATGGCATCGACACGAAGGACGGGGTGAGGAGATGGCTGGAAGGGATGTAGAGCGAGTTCTTTAGAACGTGCAGGGAAACCTATCATGTTTGAGACATATGGTTCCCATGGTCCATGTCGAGGATATGCCTAAGACTATACAGAGGCAAGTTGTAGGTGTACCCCATGCACGGGTGAGACTCTTTCGACATCTCACTAATGCTATAGTGTGATATCATGACATGCACCCGGGGCGATAAGATTAGATGCCATGGTCATTTGATGTACTAGACATATATATGTTTTTGAAGGCTACAAGCCTAATTTTGTACTATGATACCATATTTTTTTAACTTGATGATAGAAATACAAGAACTTTTGGTCTTCGGCTTTACTTATATATCTTGCAATGGACGAATTTGTATATGTATGAATGCATGTTTCTTTTACTTAGCTAGTGGGGAATCATGGAAGACACCATTTTGCAGAATAATGATACTATTAAAAATATCATCAAATCAAAATTTAAGGAGAAAATGTGGTGTGATAAAGAGTTAGAAGAAAAAAAAATTAAGGTATTATAAGGATGTAATCGACCCTAATCTAGAAGATCAAAATTGTCTCTATGTTTTGACAAGTGTAAAGAAAAAAATAAGCATTGCTAAGATAAGAACAAATTATCACAAGCTCCATAGTGAAACTAGGCATTGGTCAATTTCTAAAATGCCATGGGATGAAAGAGTGTGTCACCTTTGTGATACTAAGAAGGTTGAAGATGAAAAAAACTTTCTCTTATATTGTCCAACCTATACCCAGATTAGATCTCAATTTCAAAATATTTGTCACACTACCAACCTTCCTAACCTTTTAACTCAACAAAACTATGGTGATCTTGGAAAGCTTCTCTTAATATTTTTCAAGCACAGAAACAAAATTCTAAAGAATTGCAAGTAATCCCTTACCCTCTTAAGGTTCGATAGACCAATTTAGTCTCTGTGGATGTTAATCATCATCATCATCATATGGTGTAAATCCTAATTTTAATTGTTTGATCAGTACGATCACACAAGTCAGTGATGTAGTTTTTTTTAACTTGATTTCTATTTCATCACGGCTCAAAAATTTGGAAAACATAACTTCCATCAAACCAAATCGTGGAAACTTAGGATGATTGTAAACAATCATTCTTGAAAATAATAACATACAGTATATAACTTGGAAACCCAACCTGATTACAATATTAGTATAGATAAGTATGCCTTATTTATTATTAGATATCTAAGCGAAAAGACCATGAAAACAACATAGAGACTTAGCATACACACATAGTTATTGATTTAGAAGCACAACGTTAAGGGTTGATCATATCATTATGAGTGACAGAGCCATTGTTATGAATGAGGAAATAATTGAAATGACTAGGCTAGTAGGATTTTTGAGCATTGTTGTCAACAAAATGAAATAAGATCTTGGTGGTGACATGCGTCTTCTCTGATTATTGGTCACATACTCACAGTGACCAAGGAATTTTTCATTTTTCCCATCAAATGCAAAAAATTTAATAGATAGAGAATTTTTCCCATCAAATTCTAACTGTAGTCGGCATCACAAAGATGACATGCTAAAAATTCACCATGTATTGAATTGTTTTAATGGAAAATTCACCATAGAGACGCTTCTATCCTTGATTTCTATGTTTTTATCGGCTACCATATTTCTAAAGAACGAGGCTAAACAAGATGTGTGTCAAGTGCTGGAAGGACTGGTCAAGACAACGACATAATCTAACCATAGATGTCAAAAATGAGGATTTTTAATTTTATCCGCCATCAGAGTGGCGCAGCGGAAGCGTGGTGGGCCCATAACCCACAGGTCCCAGGATCGAAACCTGGCTCTGATATTATTCATCAGATGTGGCTTCTATTTTAGATATTTCACATATAATCTCTCGCTCGCTTGCATTTGTCTCATACTCTTTACTTCACAAAATAGTTTCATGCACAATTTATTTAAAACATATGGCACCACCGTCTCCCAGAATTTGTTATCAGGTTAGATCTCGGACTTCGGTGGCTGTCGTTTCCATTTGATTTGAAGAAAATAAACTTCCAAGGATAAATCTTACCTTCTCTTTAGCAATGCTTGCAACTAAATGGGTAAAACGTGGCATATCCAAGGAATATGTTTGCAAAAACACTTAGATCAAATCCCAAATCTTGTAATCACTTTAGTAGCACCAATGAAGAAAGTGTCGATGTAGAAGGAATTTCCACAAGCATTTCAAATTGGATAAGACTTCCTCACCTACCTTTCCCTTTGATATTATGGGATGATGAAATGTTTAAAGTAACAAAAAAAAAAAAAACAAGCATGTCAAATTGGATAAGACTTCCTCACCTACCTTTCATATTAATGGATGAACCTCAAAGGCTAACAAAGATGCCTTCTCTCAAGAGAAGACTAGCTTGGGCAAAGGAGCTCATCTGAGATGAAGAAAAATATGGTGCCCTAGAAAAATATCTCAAGGAAAGTAAGAAGTCGAAATCGTAGTCCAACTATGTGGCATGTTTGTGTGATATCATGGATGCAAAACCGTCCAGTTATGAAGAGGCTGCATAAAGGAGGGTATGGAAGGATGCCATGGGGGAGGAATATCAGTCCATAGTAAAGAATGATGTCTGGTATGTGGTCCCCAGACCGAAGGAGAAATCAGTAGTAAGTTTAAAATGGATCTACAAAACGAAACATGTAGTTGATGGAAGTATTGAAAATTATAAGGATAGATTTGTGGCTCGAGGATTCTCTCGAAAGGAGGGCATTAACTATGAGAAGAAATTTTCTCCCGTGGTGAGATATACCTTGGTCAAGACTATACTTTCATTGGCCACATTAATGAAATGGAAGGTGCATGAGATGGATGTGAAGAAAACCTTCTTGAATGGTGAAATAAAAGAGGAAGTATATGTGGAGTAGCCACAAGGGTTCGAGGTACATGACAGGGAGACACACGTGTGCAGATTGAAGAAGGATTTATATGGATTAAAGAAGGCACCCAGAGCATGGTATGGAAGGATCGACATTTTTATGATGAGATTAGGATTTACAAAGAGAAATGCATATCCTAACCTTTAATTTAAGGTTGTGGATGATGGTCTGACAATACTATTGTTGTATGTGGATGACCTATTTCTAACAAGTGTGGAAACTTTCATCTCATAGTGTAAGAGAAAACTGGTTGTTGAGTTTGAGATGAAATATCTTGAGATGATGCATTACTTTTTGGGTCTCGAGGTATGGCATAGATAGGATGAGATATTTTTGAATCAAGGGAAGTATGCAGTGGAAATCCTGAATGGGTTCGAGATGTTGGATTGCAAGAAAATGGGTACACCTATGGTATCAAATTTGAAGTTTATGCAGGACATGACTTTAGAGACTGTGGATGTTACTTTATACAGGAATATGGTGGGTCCATTGATGTACTTGACGAACATGAGACCAGATATATGTTTAGTTTTGAACACCCTAGGTCAGTATATTGAGCAGCCTAGGAAGGTTCATTTGGTCACAACAAAACATGTGATAAGGTACCTTAAGGGTATATTGGATCATGGTATCAGGTATGTGATAGACCATGACTTCGGGTTATATGGTATTTTGGATTCAAATTGGGTCGGCAGTATTCATGATCAGAAGAGTACTTCGACATATTGCTTTAGCCTAGGATCCAGTATAGTTTCGTGGAGCAACAAGAAGTAGTCATGTGTAGCACTCAGTATGGTTGATGATGAATATGTGGCAGTGTGTGCAACATGTAGAGAAACAATGTGGCTTCGGAAGCTCCTATATAGGTTATTTGGTCTCAAACTAGAGGCGACATGCATTAGGTGTGACAACTAGAGTTGCATGAAGTTGTTAGAGAATCTGGTGTTCCATGACAGGTCAAAGAATATTGAGATAAAATATCACTATATCATGGATATGGTGTAGAGGGGAGCAATGAGGCTCCAGTACGTGACTATGGATGAGTAGGTTGTAGATGTGTTGACCAAGCCACTATCGAGGACGAAGTTCGAGCACTTTAGGGACAAGCTTGGCGTGGTCCCTCTTTAGAGGGAGTGACGAGGTACATATACATTGCAGGGTAGTGGATGTCCTAGGGACATGTTGTAGCTATTTAAGAGCTACCCATAGGCCTTGGATGCATTGGATATGGAGTCACAGTGGTGCACATGATGAGGTACAGATGTATTGTGGGGTAGTGAATGTCATGGTGACATGTTGAAGCTATTTGAGAGCTACCCATAGGCCTTGGATGCATTGGCTTCGAAGTCATGTTGTACTATGGACATCCAATGATGTATAGATTCATATGTTCAACAGTCAATGGTCATGAGCTCATGTGGAAACAAAGAATATCTTCCTAGTTAAGAGGGAGTGTTGATATTTTGATGTAACTAAGAAATATATTCTTTTGTTTTTGTATTGGTCAAACCTCGAGAAGGTTATTGTAATAGTATTGTATAAATTGGCTTAAAATAAATTATTATTTTATTGTTATCCTTATTTTAAAAGTCAAAACGAACAATCTTAGGGTTCCTTTTTTTCGAAAGTCAAGTTATGTGTATAAATGGAGGCCGAGTTCCTCTCATTTGTATAAACACACAACTTGCCTTCTCTTGTATATTTGGAGCATAGAAAATGAGGTCTAGCACAGGAGATCTTGGTTTCTTGGTCTTTGGTATCTTGGTCTTGGTCTATTTTTGGAGAGCTATAATATGACATTGTACTGGTTGAAGGAATCTATACTGAAGAATTGGTTGTTGGGTTTTCTCCCCCACGAGGGTTTCCCAGGGTATATCTTGTGTTATGTGATTGTTTATCTTTCAGTGATCCTATTACATGCAATTGTTAATGAATGCTAAATAAGATAATTGTAACTTCCAAAATTATAAAAATATACACGTAGTTCTACCACTCTCATCGAGCATCTATTGCCTTTGGAAGTTGAGAAGTCTGACTCCAAGGGAGAAAAGGAAGACAAAGAGAAGGAAAAAACTCAACAATGCAACCCCTACCACTGTCACAAAGTCTTCATGGTATCCAAAACAATCTCATAGGAAATGATTCACCAGATGTCGCATCCCATCTGTCATTCTTAAACTCATCTCCAAATTTCTATATTGAGAATTCATAAGGCCATATATTGCAGAATGACACCACCTTCTTTTCCCTTCAGGTATCTTTGCTCAATTTTTCCTTCTTTCCTTCTTCTCTTCATAGAATGCAATTGAATTGCCTTTGGGTTCAATTATAATACTCATTAGTTGAGTTGAAATTGTGCAAGTGGTAGAGGATCAATCTAAGTTTCACTGCTAGTTGTGGAGGATCACGGTGGAGGATCGAGGATCATGCATCCTGCCGAGTGGACTGCAGTCGCCTTTCCTGAAACCCTGCCAAAAACCTGCGTGAATTAATACAACATTTAATAAGAATTTAAATTCAATTAAAATGAAATAGTACATGGTGCGTTTATAAAATTTTCAAATTATTTATTGGAAAATATTTTTTCTAAGTCCGACAAATACGTTAACAAATTGACATACACCAGGGACAATTAAGTCCCATCATAATCCATAGACCAATCAAAAAATGAATGCACCTATTTAAAATATTGGATAAATATTTTTTGTTTAATAAATAATGGGGTTTAATATAAAAATTTACAAAACTTTGTAATATGTTGCAAAAAAGTGGTTAACTAATATGTGGTTAACGTAGGTTGAGTACGTAACCAAAAGCTATAGTCCATGTGCAAACAAGGGCTAAATAAGAGGTGTGTACACACTATGTATATGTAATTACTTATAATCACTTTTTTCTAAGATAGGTGTGAATGTTTTATTATGAATTAGTTTTTCTCTTGTGATATTTATATTATGAGGAAGTTTTACTAATTTATTATTAAATTTTTTTATATAAATTTTAAATATTAATCATGTAAATGAATAAAATAAAATTCCATGCAAATTTTCTTAGCGTTGTAGTACTGAGTTTGAAGAGAAAAAGTGTTGCTTAGCCTAATACAATAATTAAACAAAGTTTAGTATAAATATTATATCAATTAATGTTATGAAGCTATATCAATTAATGTTACGAAGCTATTAACTAAAATATTATATCAATTAATGGTATGAAGCTATTAACTAAAGTTATATATATATATATATATAGTTTTAGTTTGTAAAGGAGTATTACAATGTAAGAGAGTTGTTTTTATTTTGTGCAAGTTAGATTATTCTATTAATATATAGAGGAATATTATACTATAAGAGAGGGTGAGGGCTAGTGCAACTAGGCTTATCTTTTTATGAACATTAAAAAACAATCACTTTTAATCAATGATTGGATTTCTAGACAATGTTACTATTTTTAAGCAAAATACACTTCATATGAAAAGAAAAGTAATTAGTACCAAGGATTGTTAGCCAAAGAGAATAACTAATTAATTGCCCCAACAAACAAAAGAGTTAAAGGTTTTCTCATCAATTCTACCCTGAGTTGAAAGCTAAATTGCCCCAACTCCCTCCAATTTAGATAATCCCAATTCATCTCTCTGTATTTATCATTTCATGCCCAATTCTCCCTCTACACCAATCTACCTACTAGGGGTAATTTAAAAAAAACCCCTACACCCATCAATGATGTATCCTATATTGTTTGATCTAATACTACACCAACAACACCAATGGGCCTTACTCCATATTAATCCCCACCCCTGGAAGGGTCAGTAGGTCAAGGCCCATTGAGTTAATCACTAATTATTTTAATGTCCATATAACCAACAATAAAAACAATATTTGAACTCGCTAGCATATAAGTCAAAATATCTAATGCTAAAACAATATTTTTCATAAAAATTAGAGGAAACATAATGGGTCTAGATTTCATCTATGGGATTTAGTGTTTACGTCAATGTGATTCGTAAAATTTCCCACTCGGTAACAACTTTGAGGGGTTCTTTCTCAGCTTGTCTTCTTTTGTAGTATCCTCTTCAGTGAAAATAGCATTGATGAATACATCATATTTACTTTCCATTTGATCCAAATTATTTACAATAGGATTAACCTCTTTCCTTCCAATGTTGGAAGCCACCATATTATTAACATACAAATATAAATCTATCTTAACCTGAGTCCCTCTTGAATGCCCTAGGTCTAATATGATTTTGATAACTTCTTGTAACATTAAATCTAGGATAGCCCTGAGGGTTAGCTCAAGCAATATTGAGCTAGACGTGATATATCTACCCCAAGAATCATTTGGGGAGGTAACGGGTTTGACTCTCTTGAACCCCTCGAGGTGAGGCTCTATAATAAGGGCCGACGATTTACCCCATTTAGCATTCATGGATCATGGGGAAGTACTCAGAGGGTTTTCCATGAGGATTTCCTTGGAAAAAACATTAAATCTAGGATACAAGATATCTTTTGTCTAATTTTGGTTTGAAAGTTTTGAAGTGTTCCACTTGCATCCTAGCTCTAAGGGACGCCTTTGTTAGACTCATTGAATGAAAATCACCAACACTCCATAGTTGTTTCCTGCAAGTTGACTCAACTGGTAGCCTTTAAATATGGCTGACATCCTTTCATTTCTTCAATTTTGAAAGGTTACCCACTCTTCCTATCTACTCTTTTTAAGGGATTTAAAAACTAGGAAGGGAGTATTGTTCTCTTTTCCTTCCATCAAAAACAAAAAAACTCAAAAAAGATGGAAAAAAACCTTGTGGTCCATCCTTACCTCTTTTCTCTGCCTATTACCTTCCCTTTCACTCCATTACAAATATAAACTAGAGATGGAGTGGCTTCCCTTAGTGAGATATGACATCATCAAACCAATGGAGGTGTCCTTACATATTGTGCGATGATGGATGGATTTTAAAACCCTTGTTGTAAAATAATTTCTCTAAGTAATCAGAGTTCAAGTGGAAATCCAACTCTACTCTGGAATCAATTCCCATTCATCCAAGTCTAGTCTACTTGGAAACCCAATGGATGGTGTTGGACAACTGAGGGGGGGGGTGAATCAGTTGTCACCGTGCTTAAACAATTATGCTTCTTTTAAACTCTTTGCTGAGACACTAAATGATAATCACAATAATGCAGGGAAATAGACAATGGCAAATTCAGCATCAGTCACACATATGAGAAACATAGAGACAGATATTTCTTGAGGAAACCCATACAGGGTAAAAACCTCTTTTTCTTTATATGATAAGTAATAGTTACATTCTTCACATTATCATACATATGAACACCAACTCATAATGAGGCTGCAACCTCTGTTTTGCAAGCTACAACTTGCTGAGAGCACCAACTCTCTGTTTTCTCTAGCACCCACTAGAAGGAAGCACCAACTCCCTGGTTTCTCTAGCACCAACTAGAAGGAAGCACCAAC
>ML778139.1:257753-330446 GCA_009831015.1 Picea engelmannii | reverse complement strand
CTGTTGACGTGTGTTGGATCGATGGTTCATATCTCATGCGTGTTTTAACGGCTGCGATCAAATCGCGAACTCGCACATCGCGAAATCGGAGTTTCCGTTGTCATGAGTTCTTTTCATTTTGAAATCGCGATCCCCGATTCTCCAATGAATGAGATCAATGGTCCAGACCTCTTTTTCACTTTAACGGCTACGATCATATCGTGAAATCGCATATTGCGAAATTGGAGTTTCCGTTGTCAAGTGTTCTTTGCATTTTGAAATCGCGATCCCCGATTCTCCGATGGCTTATCTCCCTCGCAGCTTCTGCATATCTGACAGCTGTCGGGGTTTGCTTCCAATCTGACGGCTTAGATCACTTCTTTTCTGCGCTTAACTCCTGCGCTTAACATCTGCGTAGCTTCTCCCGATCCAACAGCTGTCGGTATTTTTGAGTGAGATCCGACGGTTCTCGGTCTCTTTCCTATGCTTCTTGCGCATATCAGACTGCTATTCCTCCCGAGCTTAATTTCCTTTGTCTTCTGTTTGCCTGTCATCTTCACTGTTGTACGTGCCATCAATGACAAGCATATGCTAACTGTTACACATTTCCAACAGATGGTTCCCATCCCTCCAAATCTATAGAAATCCAAACCTAATGGATGGTTCCAATTCCTCAAAATCTACAAAGAGAGAAAAAGTAAATAAAAGGATTATTTTCATTGCTATGATTTGAACTCGAGTCGCCTAGGTGAAAACAAGGTATCTTAACTGGACTAGATGACAACATAGATGTTTGAAATAAATGTAGGTATCTATTAATTTTCCAGTCAATGAATAAGTAATGGATACATGTTCATCGTTGTTAATCATCATTTGAAGAAAGTGTGAAATTTTTAATTAGTAGTTGTTACTTATCTACCATCAGAGTGGCGCAACAGAAGTGTGGTGGGACCATAACCCATAGGTCCCAGGATTGAAACTTAGACCCAATATCGATATTTGCATCAGAGTCATATCTGTACATGGATAATCTCTTATTTGCATGTAAGTCTATATGTATTCCATCGAGAAGTAAAGTGTAATCACTTGAGATACACACACATTTTGTTTCTTTTCTTGGTCGATTTCAAAGGGTGCATCATTCATTTTAGTTAATTACTATATATTGATGCTCTTCCAAGTTATTTCAATTATGAAATTTGTAAGCTACAACCTCTCCTCTTGGTTGAATTGGATTTGCTAATTATATTCATTGTTGATCAAAGAGATATGGTTCTTTTCTAGTGCTTTGTTTTTGAATTTTTCATGACTTCTATGGAAAAGAGGTCTTCAACAAATGGTTTTGGTTCACTCTTTGAGTTCTCATATTTTAACTTTGCTGGTACAACCATGGAAATCATGCCCTAATAAGAACAATCACTTGAGAATAGTTTATCTTGTGAAGAATTTGGACTCCCAATCTAAAGAATTAAATCCATTGTTAAGTTTGTGGACAAGCGTATTATTCATTGCTAGTCAAACACAAATGGGATTGTTACCACACAATCTAGCACCAAGTGAAAAGCCTTCACAAGGCACTAAGACTAGTGGAACATCAGAAGATGTCACCACTATCACCTAGGCAACAAATTCCCTCTTTTTAGTGGAGTAAAATCCAACACAATGGAGGCTTCCCTAGTAGCCTTCAAGAATCCTTAGGAAATAAACAATCAAGTATAAGCCTCCTTGCATAGCTACTCAATATATCACCAATAAAATAAGATATTCAAAGTAAGGATAGGGTGGTGAGTAAAACCAATTTCTAGATTTTAAGATATGAGGATCTAGGTCAATCTAGGAAGTTTTCCAAGTCAAATTAAGGCTCAAGAGGAACCCCAAATACTACAAATGAAGGAAAAGATAAAGATTGTCGTAAAACTTGGAAAAATATATTAAATTATAGCAACAAAACAGTTCATTACAGTAGCAAATATATCATCTATTTACAAGTAATAAACCGATTAAACAAGAGGGATAAACCATGGACTAAATTAGAGTTTCATTAATCAACAAAATTAGAAATTTAAGAGGAGTACAACAACCCTAAAAACCATAGACATATAGCCCTAGATGGTTGTAATAGTAAACAAGAAAATTATTTTAGGGTTTTACAATGATTGTTAGGTCAAGAATATGCATAAAAGTCAAAACCTCTAGGTTATTTATGGCTGAAAATAAAAATTTGTTGTAATGAAACCCTAAATTAACCCTAAAATGGTAAAAATAACGTATTTTTCATAATTAAATGAATGAATATTGGGAGAGTGACTAGTGCCTACTATAGTTTTGGGCATATGGGGTCAATTAAGGATTTCTTTAGAGAGAAGTGAGTGGAGTTTCTAGGGTGATACCTAGAAGTTGTTATCTACTAATCATAGGAGATCCTCCTAAAATATTAAGTACAA
This sequence comes from Picea engelmannii, assembly GCA_009831015.1. Taxonomy (NCBI): domain Eukaryota; kingdom Viridiplantae; phylum Streptophyta; class Pinopsida; order Pinales; family Pinaceae; genus Picea; species Picea engelmannii. The sequence goes on along the minus strand of ML778139.1, from coordinate 328,023 downwards.
TTCAAGGGAAGGTTCATCACTAATAAAATTATAAGAGCTTTGGTAAGAAGGGTTTGTTCAAGAATAATCCAAGAGAATTCTCAACCAACACTAGAGAAACAACATTACACTTAAATGCTTTCATAAACAAAACCACAATATGAAAAGAGACCACTTAGTCAAGAAATCTTTCCTCCATCAAAACCTTAGCAATGAATATCCATGTAGTATCAAAGAATCCACAAGCACATCTTCTCCAAAAAATCGCTCTAACTAGCCATCCATGCCATTTTTCATAAGAGAGAATGTAGAAATAGATAAGTAGGGATGTATCTCTACAACTAGCAATTATTTACAAGTGAGAAATGCTTACCTTATTTATATGAGAGATCTAACACCCTTCTCTCACAACAAAATCCCTAAAAACATAAAATAATTCCCTTATCTCTCTCAATCCCTAGAGATAATGTCATTTTGTTGTGGGGTATATCGAGTGGTATTTCAACATGCTATGCCAGATTTCTCATAGAACTACTCAAACTCTTTACCACATAATCCACATCTGTTGTCAATTCTCAACACCTTGATATTTTTCTTCGTTTGGTTTTCTATAAGAGATTTAAACTCTTTGAACTCGTTGAAAACCTTAGATTTCTTCCTTAGGAAATATAGCCATGTCTTCCTGAAGAAATTATCTATGAAGGAAACTTAATACATAGATCCACCTAGTGATGGAATCGGTACATTCCAAAACACATCACTATGTATCAATTCCATTATCCCTTTTTCCTTTATGGCTGCAAATGGGAATCTCACATGATTTGTTTCCCATATATGCAATGTTCACAAAAATCAACTTCTAAGTTACAATATAGAAAACCTTTGACCATACCTTTTTTTTGCATAGTTCGAAGTCTTGTTTCCTTGATATGTCCCATCATATGGTTCTATAACATGGTCAGGTCGACTAGATGAGGAACAATCGAATCGGTTAGATTTGAGTCAACCTAAGTCGAGTTGATTCGAGTCATAGTAAATTCGACTTTAGAGACAATAATGTTGTTGCATCTAGTAAAGTCAACACTCCCCAAAAACTTGTACAAGGTTCCAATCTAAAATCCTCTTATTAAGACCATTGCTCCCCTGACCATTTTGTATGAATCCTTTTGAAATAAAGTTTGCACACCTACTTCAGTAATTTTACTGAGATATTATATTTCTTGCCAAACCAAGAATATGTAGCACACCTGGAAGGGTTCTACTCCTCCCATCTTGTTGCATCAATCAAAATCTTCCTCGTCCAACAATTTTTGTTGTCAAGTCGTCCCCCAAGAATACATTTCTTCCATATATCTCATACTCACAAAACCAATCCCTATGAGGTATCATATGAAAATATGCACCTGATTCGATCAACCAAACATCATGCTCTGACTGCATACTAGTTGAACCCGGATACACATATCCTCCTTTGTCTGGAGAAGCATTTCTTTCTGTTAGCTAATTTCTGTCAAATTCAGAAATTTTCTCACCAGCCTTTGACGTGCAGTCCCTTTTGTAATTCCCATATTTACCGCACTTCCAACATATTTCCATCCATTGAATTGAGGATTTATATATACCCTTCGAAATAGACCATCGACCAGAGAATTTAATTTTACCATTATCAATTGGTCGACCTATCACCATAAATGAATCCTTGGTTGATAATTCTATGTTATTCTACCTCGTTTCCTCTTATAGCAGAGATGAAACCACATATTCAAGAGTTAATCTGGTTGTGTTACTCTCAATGTCCATGACTAGACTATCCCATGAATCTAGCAAAGAACAAAATAGACTGATACATTTCTCCTCCTCGGTGATTTTAATATGCACAAACAATAAGTAACTTATCACAACATTGAATGCATTTAGGTGCTATGTTACTCGGATACTATCATTCATCCTCAGAAGATACAGTTTCTTTCAAAGAAATAGCTTTTTTATCAGGGGTTTCGACTGGTACAAGCTTCCCAACTTGTCTCGCAGTTTCTTCATAGTGCCTTTTCCTGAGACATTTAGTAGTACGAAATATGCAAGCCATAGTTGAATCGAGCTCCTTTCCTTTATTTTTCATTTCTCTCATTCTTCCTTCGACATACTCGTTGAAATTGTTCCTAGATTCACAACTACCCAGTGTTCTCAATCTACAAGGAGATCTTCCATTTTAAGCTTCCACAGCTCAAAATTATGACCGTTAAAATTTTTGATCTCTATCATCAAACTTCTTGCCATTATTTTAAGCACAAATTAAATATCACTACCTTACAACTCCCACTATGTTCTCTGCTATATTTTTTAAACACAAGAAGATTTACATCACACTCCATTGCATGCTTAAATGGCCTCCTTTGCCTCAATTATATATGAGAGAGTGAGAGGAGAACAATTCCCATGATGCATGTCGGGTAAATTAATCTAAGTTATAAAATTCCATAGGCATGTAAAACACTAGTATTTCTCGGGTGGTCACTCATCTCAGTACTACTCTAGCTCGAGCACGCTTAACTGTAGAGTTCTAATGGGATTCGATGCATTAACACTATGTTTTAGGCATGTACATAAGACCACTAGGAAATCATTACATGATGTATGCAATTAACAAATGAAGATGGTATCACATTCCATTCCCTATCAAAAGGGTGAATATCATGGTTTATCAAAACCATAGGCTTGAAATGTTGATTCAATGAAAAAGATGGTTGGCCACGGAGAACCACCTAGAACAACATGTAACATCCATTACAAGAAGACTAGTACATTGTGGAATGCCTTAGGATGAAAAGTGTTAAGTATGAAATGGAGTGGTACGCTATCAAGGCCTCCTAGTCCTACCCTTGTTCCCCAAGAGTGACAACACTGGACTAGGACACAAATTATGACCACCAAGGTGAAACAAGACAAAAATCATAAATTCCAAACTCATGATCCATTATCTAACTTCAACCCATGATCCTCACCTAAATGCCTAATGCATTAAATGTGACACTTTATATGGAACAATGACTAGTGTAGCTCATGTGTGTTAGACCATCATCATCAGATAGATCATGATGATCAAGTGCAATGAGCTAATATGGATGAGAGGGGAGGACCCCAAGGGGTTGTTGTCCGTGGAAAATACTAATCACCACCATCATCATCGAAATCATTGTATTTATTACATTCCATGAGACATGATCTCCTTTAGTTACCCCTAGCTGAGGGGGTAATATGACCTTTAGGTTTCTTTATTTATGTTAAAATATCATTCTTACGGCCCATTGTATTTATCTTTTTGTGAATGAGCGTAGCCGACATATATTTCTCTTCATAGATAAGCTACCACCATTCTAGTTAGTTTGTGTTTTGTATTTTTCTATTTTGTTCATTAATAGAAGTTGGATTTCGCTATATTTTTGTGTTCTCTGTGATAATTATGTTTGTATCTTATTTCTTTCTCAATAGAATCTAAATAAAGTTATTTCTTTCTTTCTTCCATAGGCTCAAAATGACAAGCATCAATGTAACAAGTCTTTCAACCATTTGACCCCTAGATAGCCATTTGATCCCATGGATTTGAATAACTTGTAAGGATTCTAATTCCATTATCTCTAGTAAAGCAATGAGTTCATTATTTCTCTTTGTCAAATTTCCAACCCATGAGTACACTCTATTTTTTATTTTATCAACATACAAAAACTATAGTATCTTCTTTGAAGCATATGATGTTGCAAGTGCCTCATGGTGTGCAATGCAATGAGTACCAATAAGATTTGGTAGATCATTATTTAGCAATGTGACAAATCTTTTTTCACATCCAACCATATATGAAACACCATCAATGGAAACTACTATTGGTTTTTCATTTTTAAAATGTCTTGTTTCCTTGAGATTAACGATGATATCATATATAGTCTTTCATTTTCCATCAAGAACACTAATCATTTTAATAAATTGTGAGATTGGAGGGCTCAAACCTTTTAAGTCTAGATATGTGGAATATAGAACAAGATATTTTTCCAAACCATAGTCTATACTTTCATCTAACATCTTAGAGAAAAATGGACTTTCAAAAAAAAATCTAACATGCACCTCTTCAAGGTAATATGATATGCAATGAAGAAATTCAATTGCATATTTGTTATTTATGTATGAAGAATAATCCACTGGAAAAGACATATTAGGTGTTTGTAAATGCATTTGAAGATAACATAGTTCTTCATAAGTAGCAATTGCAATATCGTTCTATACAATAAAATATGTTAATGTCATGGTGGTTATCACCCTTTTCTTATTGGTGTCATTTATAGTCATTATGTATGTTTGAATGGGCTTAGTTACCCTTTTAGTTTCATACAATGTTTTTTGAACTGATGTTTGATTAATACAATATTGTGAATAAGTTGTCATAGAATCATATTGAATTGTATTGCATCCATTTCCAATACCTCGTGGACCTTGAGCCCTATATTTCTCAGAATTTTTTCACTTCACACAAGTCTTTTCATCTACAACATTGATACTATACACCCAAGGATGTTTTATTTCCCACTCTTCTCAAAATTCATGTTTTGAGGAGGTCTTGCTTCTCCTCGGACCACTAGATCCACCATCTTGTCCTTCTTTGTCACGACCAAGAATTTATAAATCATCGATAAGTTCTTCATCCATGTCTTCATTAGGTTCATCATTCAAATCAAGTATACATGAAATATCTTTGACATTATAAGTTTTTGATATTGTAAAATATCCATAAAATTTGTCCAAAATTGATTGATCCTTATTTTTTAGAGACATTTGTATTTAAATAATTTACCTATGGAAAAAAAATAACAACAAGAAAATAATTTTTGAAACTAAAAAAACTCATAAATCACCCACATGATATTAGTTCTATTTTAAGCATCCCATGAACCATAACATATTTTATGCATAACAAAACACATTTTTAAACATAGTGTTTGTGAGGCTACCATATATATTAGACCTTTTAATGAACCATTACAATTCTGATTTGGTTCCAAGAGTCACCAAATAGAGGCTCAGGTGAAAATGTTACACATCTCAACAATTTCCCATTTTGTTCCTCACCTAAGTTCCATTGGCTTATTTCTGCGAGATATTTCATTGGTTTTCTAATTATTTTATCCCCACATCCCAACATGGATACCTCATCCTTTTCTCATTTTGTTCCCCATGTGGTTTCTAATGGAAATACATATTAAATGGATTTCGATTCATAAATCAACTACATGTTTATATCGTAGTTTAAACATGATGATTGTGACCTTCTATAGGGTTCTTATTAGCTGGTCTTTATATTTGGATTTAACATGATCACTTGCAAAAGTTTGGATCCAATGGCTCAAGAGTGATTTCATGTCATGTTATTGTATTACAACGTATAAAGAAAGGGGAAAGTTTGTAGGGTAGGGGAAAGTTTGCATGCAAATTTACTATCAACTAATGAAATCGCCACCATAGTATTTGTGCTCTACCGCTTGGGAAATTGTGGGAAATTTTTATTGGACTAGGGAAGAGTACAACTTGCCAGATCTCAAGGAGGTGTAGGGTAGGAAACTAGAAATTTGGTTTCATTTTCTTTACACAAAAACCTATAACTTTTAACAAAAAAAATTCCACTCGCAACTTTCAACAAAATAATTTCCACCTATAAAAAATTGCAAAGTATCCTATATTTTCAACAAAAATTTCCACATACAACCCAAAAAATATTCCACCTGTCAATAATTGCAAATTATTCCATATTTTCAACTAAGAATAAAACTACATGCTCCTCAAAATTACCTCTAATTTGGTTTGAAGCTAGATACACCTGAAATTCTTGTTACTCCTACTATTCTTTATGGATGTGAAGTCTAGGGATGTAGTATCTCTCGTGAGTCTTGGAGAAAAAATAGAGTAAATACAAAAGAAATTTATAACCTATAATCTCAAAATTAAAGGAAATACTCCCTATTCCATCCTCCTCTTAGAGGCAAGCCTTTCCCCCATTGAGAGCATGGCTATGACTATATGCCTAGTGTATAACAACAAGTTAAACAACATGGAAGACAAGATGTTTCCTAAAATTGCTTCAAATTCTAGACGTAACCACCATCGAATCAAGAAAGGATGACATAAATATGCACAGTCTAGGCTAAGTTATTGGGGAATCATGGAAGACGTCATTTTTCACAATAAGGATACTATTAAAAATATCATCAAATCAAAATTTAAGGAGAAAATGTGGTGTGATAAAGAGTTAGAGAAAAAAAGAAAATTAAGGTATTATAAGGATGTAATCAACCCTAATCTAGAAGATAAAAATTATCTCTATGTTTTGATAAGTGTAAAAAAAAAAAAAAAAAAAAGCATTTCTAAGATAATAACAAATTCTCACGAGCTCCATAGTGAAACTGGACATTGGTTGATTCCTAAAACACAATGGAATGAGAGAGAGTGTCACCTTTGTGACACTGAGAAGGTTGAAGATGAAAAACACTTTCTCTTAGATTGTCCAACCTATACATGGATTAGATCTCAATTTCAAAATATTTGTCACACTACCAACCTTCCTAACCTTTGAACTCAAAAAAACTATGGTGATCTTGGAAAGCTTCTCTTAATACTTTTCAAGCACATAAACAAAATTCTAAAGAATTGCAAGTAATCCCTTACCCTCTTAAGGTTCGATAGATGAATCCAGTCTCAGTGGACGTTAATCATCATAATCATCATCATATGGTGTAAATCCTAATTTTAATTGTTTGATCAATATGATCACACAAGTCAGCTATGTAGTCTTTTTTAACATGATTCTATTTCGTCATGGCTCAAAAATACAGAAAACATGATCCAAATTTTATGAGAAGAAAAAAATGAATACAGATTATTAAAATATGCTTAACAAAGAATAGCATAGATACAATAAAACTGGTTTTCTATTCAATAACAAAATAAGATGAAACTGTAAAATGCAGTGGAAAACGAGCTTGTTGGAATGGTGGTGGCTTATCTCTTAGAAGAGATGTGACGGTTGTGATCATTCACAAGAAGATGATTACAATGAGGCTCTGAAGGCATTTTTACAATAAATAGGAATGTCAAAAACCCTAGACATCCAAAAAACTAACCCTAGGATATGAAGTGCCAAAATCCATGTGGGCCCCGTTTGGGTAAGTCAATACATCAACTTCTCGGGGTCGTAACTTTTACATACGATCTCTGTTTTAGGCGCACGATAGCCCATTGGAAAGGTATCGTTGAGTAGATTCATTTTGGGGGCTCAATCATGCCTTCAATTTTCATTAAGAAGTTCGATCCCAAAAAACCTTCATTTAGGCCCTCAAAATGGCCCCGAAAGTTAAAACTACTAAAAATAGTAAATTGCCAAAATTGCCAAAAAATTGTTTTGAGTGAGTTGGAAAAGGTGGGTGGCCACCGATATCCAACTGGATCAATCCTCCCTCCTTAGGAAGCAATGGTATCCATTACGTTGACGTTTCCCATCAGATGAGGAAATTTCTGTTGAATTTGGCCCCGAGTGAGCCACTTTCCTTGGTGTAGGAGCTACCCTGCTTTGACGACTCGATAAAGATGGATCCTTTTTTGTTGATTTCCCTTGATCTGTGTGTCCACAATATAATCACTAGATTCATGTTGCATGCAGTCAGGGTTGAGCTCTGTTGGTGTCAACTGCTCTGCTATCTCTAAGGTGTCCAATAATGGTGGGAAATATGGTCGAAGGAGAGCCACGTTGAAGACTGGGTGCAAGCCAAGGAAAGGGGGAATGTTGAGCTCAAAAGAATTGTCACCCACAACTTTGGTGATGGTGTATGGCCCATAACAGAGTGGGCGAAGCTTCTGATGGGGCCCTGTTGTAAGTTTTAAACCTGTGAAGTAAAGCAATGCATATAAATTCTTAAGCAAAATAGAATTTAATCAATGGCTCATACACAGAGTACACATAGATTTTATATCGGAAACCATCAATCGGGAAAACCTTTCCTATATTCATTATTTCGAATTTCACCATTCACCATACAATATATATACAATGTTTTTAGGTATTCCGTAGATACCAAAACCCTAATCCCTTAATCTGGGATTAATTTACAAAACCGCTAAAAATAGCAAAAACCGCCCAAAAAAAAAAATTCAGGGCATTGCCCCGAACCCCATCGGCCCCGGGATACTGCCCATTGTCGAACGCTATGCGTAACCAGGGGGGCATACCTGAACCCCCCCTAGGAAAGTGCCCGATGCACACAATACAAGCAAAGCGCTACTACGAGGAATCGTCAGACGCAGTTGTCATATCTGACGCGCCCACACACACACACATGCAAAGAATATAACACATACCCAACATTCTCCCACTTGTTGTTTTCTTTGCATCCAGGGGTCCAGGGGATTATATAGTCAACAATCCAGGGCAGTAATGCCCATTGTTACTCTACACCAGGAGAACGCTTTTGTGCTTACAGACTTTGTCAATGAATCTGCAACATTCTTCAAAGTGTCAACCTTTTCCAGCAACACCTTCTTTTCCTCAACCATGTCTCTCACAAAGTGATACTGAACATCAATATTCTTTGTCTTCGAATGATAAGCAGGGTTCTTTTCCAGGAATATTGCACTCTGACTATCACAATCTAATCTCACTACTTATTGTACCAACCCAATACCTGAACACAATCTTTGTAACCATACTGCTTCCTTGCTTGCATGTGTGGATTCCATGTATTCAACTTCTGTAGTTGAGAGTGCCACTACCGCCTGTCTTTTGCTCATCCAACTGATTTCTCCTCCAAATAGGTTAAACACATACCCACTTGTAGATCTTCTTCGATCCATATCTCCAGCCCAGTCTGCATCAACAAAACCATGTATGTCTAGCACTCTGTCCAATCCTAGTCTTCCTTGGTATCACAATCCATAACTGGTAGTGCCACGAAGATACCTGGAGATCCTCTTTACTATTTTCCAATGCTCCTTCCCTGTTTTTGACATATACCTACTCAAAACTCCCACTGCATGTGCAATGTCTTGTCTAGTACAGACCATTGCATACATCAAACTGCCAACTGCACTGGCATACAAAACATGGGAGATGTCCTCTTCTTGGGACACTGATCTGCAGATAACTTTACACCTATAGGAATAGGAACCTTGACCAGTTTAATTCCATGCATATTAAACCTCTGCAATATCGTCTCAACATATTTTCTCTGATTCAACCAGAGTTTCCTGTTTGCATGATCTCTTTTAATCTCCATTCCCATAATGACGTTAGCAGCACCGAGATGCTTCATGTCAAATTTGGAGGATAGTTTCAATTTTACCTCCTTGATAACATCCATATTATTTCCTACCAACAACATGTCATCAACATACAACACTACATAAATGAAGTGATTACCAACCTGCTTGGAATATACACAGTGATCATCCCTACTTCTTACAAATCTCAATCCAAGGATGTATGTGTCAAACTTTTGGTACCACATCCTAGGTGATTGCTTCAGACCATTTAGTGACTTCTTTAGCTTACAGACCATCTCTTTCTTTTCCTTCACTACAAAGCCTTCTGGTTGCTTCATGTATATTTCTTCTTCCAGATCCCCATGTAGAAATGTTGTCTTCACATCCATTCGTTCCACTTCAAGATCAAAAGAAGAAGCAATAGATAAAAGAAATCTAATAGAAGTTAACTTAGCAACAGGAGAAAAAATCTTACCAAAGTCAATTCCCTCTATCTGGGAATAACCTTTTGCTACTAACCAAGATATGTATTTCTCCACATTACCTTTTGCATTAAACTTCTTCTTAAACAATCATTTGCTACGAATATATTTTCTTCCAGCTGGAAACTCAACTATATCCCATGCCTCATTCTTATCCAAGGCATCCATTTCTTCAACCATGGCCTTCTTCCAGAGTTTACTATCCTCTGAATTCACTGCTTCCCTAATAGTTCTGGGATCATCATCTGTAATAGATAAAGCAAAACTTGAATGGAAATCAGGTGGACTATACCTTTCTGGTTGCCTTTTATCTCTCCTTGATCTCCTCAATACTGGGGTATGATGTTCTTCTTCTTCTTTCTCTTCTTTAGATGATTCATATTTTGCATCATCCAACTCAAGCTTTGTTTTCTCAGGTTCATCTTGCGTTGGTAGGAATTCTTGTTTGGACACATCTTTTACGTCTCTAAACACAACATCTCGACTATAAACAGTCTTCTTGGTTTCTAGGTTCCAAAGTTTATAACCTTTCACACCATCTTTATAACCAATAAATATACACTTTTCATCCTTTTTATCCAGCTTACTCCTATTTTCCTTTGGAACATGTACATAAGCATCACAACCAAACACTCTAAGATGTTGAAGAGAGGTTTTCTTTCTAGACCATACCTCATATGTATTTTTATCATCCAACATTGATGAAGGCGATCGATTGACCAGGTAACATGTTGTACCCACTGCCTCTACCCAGAATTCTTGTCCTAACTCGACACTGTTGAGCATGCTCCTTTCTTTTTCCATCAGTTTCATATTCATCCTTTCTGCAACTCCATTCTACTGAAGATTGTATGGAGTAGTCTTTTTCCTTGCTATATCACACTTCTTATAGAATTATTCGAATTCATTTCCGTAGAATTCTCCACCATTATCTGTTCTCAATACCTTTATTTTCTTCTCTGTTTGATTTTCTATCAGAGCCTTAAACTCTTTAAATTTATCAAATACATCAGATTTATTTCTAAGAAAATAAATCCATGTGTTCCTAGAAAAATCATCTATGAATGAAACATAATACACAGATTTACCTAGGGATGGAACAGGAACAAGTCCAAACACATCACTGTGTATCAACTGTAAGATCCCCTTTGTTCTTGTAGCACCATATGGGAATCTTACTCGATTTTGTTTACCATATACACAATGTTCATAGAAATCAAAATCCAGATTGCAATTAGACATACCTTCAACCATACCTTTACCATGTAGTGTTCAAAGGCCCTTTTCTCCAATATGTCCCAGTCTTTGATGCCACAACATGGTCTTCTTTCCAGAGACACCATTGGTCTTGTCTTCTTTATTTCTCTATTCATGGAAAACATAACTGTTACACCCATTAGTATAAGTGCTTCCCAACAACTTGTATAGAGTTCCACACCAAACTCCCCTCATCAACACCATTGCTCCTCATACCATCTTGCAAGTGTTCTTTCCAAATATAGTATCCACTCCTGCATCATCCAACTTGCTTATAGATATTAGGCTCCTGGAAAATTTTTGAATGTGCAGAACCCTAGGGAGAGTTCTAATCCTTCCATATTTTAGCAACAACTTAACCCTTCCATGTCCCATGATTTTTGTTGTCGAGTCATCTCCTAGGAATACATCACCACCATCATATTTTTCATATTCAGAGAACCACTCTGTGTGAGGAGTCATATGGTATGATGCACATGATTCGATCAACCATACATCACGGTATGCATGTGTACTTGTAGATGCCAGGTAAACATCACCTCCTTCTTCAGTGGAGGTTTTTGCCTCTGTGGAAGAGGTACTATCAAATCCCTTTGGTTTTTCAACCTTCTTAGACTTGCAATCTTTCTTATAATGCCCTATTTTACCACACTTCCAACATTTCCTCAAACATTTTCCTTGATACTTATATCTACCTATAGATTTAAATATCCACCTCGAAGGCTTACCAGGTTTCTTGTCTTGGGTACTCCCTCTTACAAATAAAGAATCTATGATGTGACCATCCATGCTTTTTCTCCTCATTTCTTCAGATAACAAGGATGAAACTACATCCTCATACTTCAATGTAGATTAAGTGGTACTACCTATTGCTACAACCAGATTGTCCCAAGAGTCTGGAAAAGAACATAACAAATTAATACACTTATCTTCTTCTGCAATCGTAATATTAACATAGCCAAGTTGACTTACCAGAGTATTAAAGGCATTTATATGTTATGTCACAGAATATCCATCTTCCATCCTAAGATGATACAACTTCTTTCGAAGAAACAACTTGTTTACTAGCGACTTTGATTGATACAAATTCCCCAACTTATCCCATAGTTCCTTCACTGTAGATTCTCCTGAGACATTCAAAAAAATCGAATCTGCAGGCAGAGTCGAATAATACTCCTTTCTCTTATGTCCAACTTTTCCCAATCTTTCTTCGACATACCAGTAGTCGGTGTACTAGTAGTCTGTGTACTAGTAGGTTGTGTACCAGTAGCCTGTGTGCTAGTAGACGGTGTACCAGTAGGATGTGTACCAGGATCCACAATGATCCATTGTTCTTTATCTACAAGAAGGTCCTCCATCTTGAGCATCCATAGCTCAAAGTTTTTACCGTTGAACTTTTCTATCCCAATTCTAGATGAGCTCGTCATTCCTCTTTCTATTCTTGAATCTCCACTGCAAAAGATCCCATTAAACCCAGGTCTATCACAGACCCAAGATAAACTTGATCTATCAAGACCGAGCCAAACCCTCAACAACAAAGGCATCCCTGCAAAGCCAAAAACGAGCTCTGATACCACATGTAAGTTTTAAAACTGTGAATTAAACCAATGCATATAGATTCTTAAGCAAAACATAATTTAATCAATGGCTCATACACAAAGTACACAAAGATTTTATATCTGAAACCCTCAATCGGGAAAACCTTTCTTATATTCAATATTTTGAATTTAACCATTCACCATACAATATATATAAAAAAAATTAGGTATTCCATAGATACCAAAACCCTAATCCCTTAATTCGAGATTAATTTAAAAAACTGCTAAAAATAGCAAAATCTGTTAAAAATAGTAAAAACCGCCCAAAAACAAAAAATTTAGGGCGTTGTCCCGGGCTACTGCCCATTGTCGAACATTGCGCATAACTAGGGGGGGCATACCTACCCCCCCTGGGACCCCCCTAGGAAATCATCCAACACACATGACACAAGCAAAGCGCTACTACGAGGGATCGTTAGACATAGTTGTCATATCTGACGCGCCCACCTATCCACAGGGAGATTTTCCTTCAACAAAAATTGGCGACTCGTGGACACGGACTTCCTTTTAGATATAGATAAACTAATGTGAGAGGAGGAAGGAGAAAATAAGTACCTTTTACTAGTGTTTGTCCCTGCACGGTCCGAGTTGAGCTCCAATATTAAGATCCTCTATAAGCCCTGTAGACAAACACAAGTACAAACAACTTCCTACTCTACTGAGATTAGTTCGAAATAGATCTATCTATTAGAGACAAATTCATGTGAGATCAAACACAGATTTGAAAGAAACAAGCCAAGCATATTATATTAATGAGAACAACAATGAAGAAAACTTACAACCATAGATGTGAGTGCAGCAGCTTCATCAAGTTCCCTTTGTCAAAACCCTTGCTTAAACAATCCACACACAGAATGTTGATGCTCCAAATGACATACCACTCATGAGATCATAAGTTTGGTATAATTCTCAATCTCCATCCCCCCTCCTCCATGGAAATCCCTCATTATATAATATTTGGAGACTTAACCACCATGGAGAGAATCTCTCATNAGATCCACTAAGAAAGGGATCTCTAAGATATTTAGGGAGAAAATATCTCTTAAGGATTTTGGGGAGGAAATATCTCTCAAGTATTTTAAGGAGGAAATATTTCAACCATCCATGAGATCCTCCACCTTCCCTAAAAAATAGGAAACCAAATGTGAGGTGGATCCTCACACTTAATTACTTTCCTTTTCATGAATATTAATAATAATTCATGTGCACTTGATTCTCTCACTTAATCAATTTCTTTTCCATGAATATTAATAATAATTCATGTGTACTTAGTATTTCGTTGCCTTCATGTAATATATCCCTCCTCCACATTGACTAGTGATTGTGACATAGGTTATTCCATGGTGTCAAGGTGTATGCGACACTTTACGACACTTAGGGCGATGTACCTAGGTGTGCAAATTTCATGTGTAACAATTTCCCCTCTTGATGGATGGGAGGCCCGACATGTAGTCCATTGAGATGGATTTCCATGGCCTTTTAGGAGTAGGAAGAGGGGTGTACAGGTCTTATTTCTTAGTGGTCGGTTTGGAAATAGCACAAGCGATGAAAGACCTGATATACTCTTCGACATCATGTCAAATTTTTGGCTAGTAGAAATGTTTCTACAACACTGCCACTATATTTTCGACACCAAAGTGTCCTGCCACCCGAATGTAGTGAGCTTCCCAAATCATCTTCTCGTGGTCTCTTGATGGAACGCAAAGATGGCCCAGAAGACACAACAAACCATCTTGAAGATGGAAATTAGCGACCATTGAGTTCACGCCCAACATTTGGTAGGTGATGGAGAAGTCAGGGTCTGTCTCATAGAGGTGGGGCCATCTGGAGGTCTTGTGGCCATAAGAGTCTAGCACTGTGGTGAGTGTCGCGAATGGAGGTTAACTGAGGCAATCAACAACTAGGTTGGTACTTCATGTTTTATACTTGATGTTGAGGTGGAACTGTTGTAATTATGTGGACCACTTCTGATGGTAGTCATTTTTAATTTTTCCTTGGGTCTGCATGAACTGTAATGGCTTGTGATCAGTGTAGATGATTGTCTCCTTCCCAAGAATGTAATGTCTCCACTGGCGGCAATCTTGCACAATGGAGTACATTTCTTTTTCATAAGTAGGGTAATTATAGACAACATCTGATAGTGTATCACTATGATATGCCACGGGGTGGTTGTGTTGAGTTAGAACAACGCCCACAACATAATCTGAAGCATCTGTATCAATCTTAAAGGGATGTTGCAGGTCCAATAATGAAACTATTGGGGATGCACACAAATGATTCTTCAATTCATCAAAGGATTTTTGTTGGAACATACCCCACACAAATTTTGCCTTACCTCCACCCCTAGTTACTTGGTTGAGGGCCCATGCAATATAAGATAATCCCAACACAAACCTGCAATAGAAATTGGTGAGGCCCAAGAAGCTCTGAAGTTCAGTGAGTGTGGTTGGGGCTAGCTAGTCATGGATGACCTGGATCTTGGTTGGATCCACATTCACACCATGTTGATCAATGATGTAGCCTAAGTAATGGACCATGTCCATGCCGAATGAGCATTTTTCCAAGTTTGCATATAGTTTGTGTTGTCGTAGGGTGTGCAAAACCTGTTGAATATGTTGCAAGTGTTACGCCCAAGTCTTGTTGTAGATGAGGATGTCATCCAGATACACCACTACAAAAGTATTAGTGATTAGGTCGTAGGATATTGTCCATCATCCTCATAAAAGTTGTTGGAGCATTTGTCAAACCAAAGGGCATGACTAGCCATTCAAAATAACCTTCTTTTGACTTGAAGGTGATCTTCCATACATCTGTCTGTTCTATTAGGACCTCGTGGTAGACAGACTTCAGATCAATCTTACTGAAGTATTTGGCCCCTCTGAGATGATCAAGGAGGTTGTCGATTTGGGGAATCAGGTACTGGTTTCGGACTATGATTTTATTCAGATCCCAATAATCAATGCAGAGTCGCCAGGTCCCATCTTTCTTCTAGACCAACACGATTGGGCTCCCACAAGGCGATGATATGGGACGTATGTGCCCCTTGTGGAGCAGTTCTTGGATCTACCTCTTGATCTCCTAGTTTTCTAACAGAGATCAATGGTAGACTCGCCCATTGGGTAGCGATGTGCTTGGGGTCAGATCGATGGGATGCTTGACCTGGCAGTGTAGAGGTACCCCAATAGGAGAGGAGAAGATATCTGAGTATTCTTCCAAAACCTTATCCACTTGCTTATGTTGTGTTGAGATATCGATTGCAGAGGCCTTGTATGTGGTTGTGATCTTTCACTCGCTCTGAGAGAGAATCATGAAGAAGACAAATTTCTTGGTCTGAGAGATGACCTTCCTACATTTCTTGGCAAAGATCAAGGAGATATCACTAGGAGGGACTACCTCAGGTGTCTTGTACAATTTCCTATTCAAATTAATAATAAGACTACAAGGCTTAGACTCATATACAACATGATGTTTCCATAAATAAGGTTGGCCCAAAAGAACATTACAAAATTCAAGAGGAGAAACATCACACAATACCTCTTCTTTGAAGGGCTTGATGTCGTATGACAGTCGACATTGTTGGATGATGTAGATATTGCTTCCTTGGTAGAGCCATCCAATGGTGTAGGGTTTTGGGTGTGGCATTGTCAGCAGGGCCATCCGCTTGAAGACCTCTGCTGAGATGAGGTTCTTATGTCTACCTCTATCAACGATGAAGTGCAGTGGAGTGCCTTTTATCCACATCTGTGAATGGAAGAGGCACTCGCCTTCTTCTGTCCCATCCGGTTCACCAGGCTAGAGCTTGGTGGTAGAAATGGTGGCACTAGGTTCCACGTCAATGATCTGTCTTCCCCTTTCTGGTTCTGACTCAGAGTCAAAACCCGCATATGATTAAGAGGCTTTCACTTCAGCCACCAGCTACTGCTTTGAGTGACAGTCAGCAGTGTTATGCCAAGGGATCTTATGGAAGTTGCACCACTTCCTGGTATCTTTCTTTCTCTTTCCGATGTATTTATTTTCTTGCAGCTTGGATTGGTTGTCCTGATACTGTCCATCTTTGCTCTATATTTTGTTCTATGGGTTGGGGCTGCCCCTTCCTAGATTTTGCTGTGAGGGGTTCCCAACCCCAAATTGTCGTGTCTTTTGTTTGAGCTTATGCTCGATTTTGACAGCATATCGGTAGGTCGCGCCCAAGGATGAGATGTCCAAAAATTCCATTTTGTTCTATATGTATCTATGCAGAGCACTGTGATACTTAAGCACTAGATGTCACTCTGAATCTTTGATACCCAGCTTGGTGCGCAATGTATGGAAGATATTTGTGAACTCTAGCACTACTTGGTCTCTTTCTTTCCGCAGTGTGGTCCATTTGGTATACAATTCGTCATAACTTTCGACAAGGTAGTATTGTTCCTTAATAGCATCCCTGAAGGATTCCCAGGTGGCTGCAATTGTAAATAATGAGGGTTCCTATGTTTCCTTTTTCTCATAGAAATTTTCCCACCAATCTTTGACATGGGGAATGGCTTTAAGGAGTGCAAAAGTAATCTTTTCTCTATTTGAAAAGTTATGGATAGAAAAATACCCTTCAAGTAGATTCAACCTGTTGGTCCTAAGATGAAACTTAAGGCTCAAAGGATATTGCCAGGAAGTAGAAAATTTTAAGAGACTGTGTTTTTAAAGTCCTTTTTCTACCTTAGTTATATGAGAAAATTTCCTTCAATGAAATTAACAGCTTGACAACACAGAGGTCGTATTTCGTGTCTGAGTTAAAATTGTAATATTGAATGGTGCGAGAGAAAGATACAAAACTGTAAAATAAAGTAGGGCATCAATTAATGAAGAGTCTCACCTTATTGCAGTAGAAGAAAGAGATAGTGTAACCTTGAATAAAGTATAAAATGCAGGAATCTACACAGCAAGCAAGTCTTAATTTACTCATAGTAAATGAAAAGGAAAAACCGCCTACTTAATAAATCATTTATACAATAAGATTACAATAGTTGTTGTAATAAATTGAAATCAAAAATTTATCAAGGAATACATAAAGAAATGATGAGAAATGGAAAACAAAGAAACACATAACCCAGATTGAACAAAACATGGAATCTTTGTCTACACTTGTTTTGATACTCTATAAGGAGATTTTTCTCTATTACAATCAGTAAGAAGCAGCCTGTAATAAGTCTTCAATCTATGTGTTTATACAAAATGGTCTCAATTCAAAATGGTTGGACTTCTCATAATTTAAAAATAGTAAATATTACACATGTAAAACTGAACGGTTCCATTGGCCTTCTCCTTTGTCTTTTCGTCTAATGGGAAAGACATTTCTTGTCCCCATTATTTAGCTTGGAAACAACTAGCATTTGATCTTGACCTGTATGATTCGTATGTACATGTTTTCTTACTTGTTTCCAGATGTTTTGGCTTTCCCATATTCGACACATTGGATGCATCTACTCACTAACTGTACCACCAACCCAGAAGGTTCAGTTGCTTCATTTGATTAAAAAATGTATAGATTTTTTTCTACATGAGGAAACCTTTCATGTATCTTATTTTCCCCCAAATATGTGGCCTATAACTGCAATATTGGGTTTACTATCCATTTGTTTATTTGGATTATATCAATTTGGTTCATTTGCTGGATGGTTGTCATGGCTTCTTCTTTGCTTGTCCTAGCATTATATTGGTTCTTTGCTATGTCAATATGTCCCAGATCTTCGGAGATGATTTTTCCTTCAACATTTAGTAGCCCTTTTTCTAGTAAAGATATTGCTTCTAGGCAAGCTTCGTTTACCTCTCTGGCCAATCTCTTTCTTTTGGCAAGATTTGTTTCCCAGGATTTCAAAATTATGTCGCCTCTGGTTTGCTTAGAAAGAGACAATAGAAGAACTTATGATACATCATCTCTTGGTACTAGTTAGATAGCCTCCTGAAACGTGGCCCGATATGAACGAGCTTCTCTTTATTTAATTTAAATTTTCTTCAAGCAAAGGTCTATTACCTGGTAATAGTTTTGGATGGCTTCCACTTTTGTAAAGAGATCCTGTTGGGTTGATTCTAGCTTTTCATGTAATTCCAGTGCTTAGGGATGGAAAGATCCCATCTCTACTGATGTACCTTCAGTCAAGTCTATATTGGCTTGTAGTTGCTTGATTAATTCTTCCTATTGAGTGACCAATCCTCTATTGGCCTGTGAATTTTGATAGAGCTCATTCAGGTTAGCTTTCAGCTGTTGGATCTGATGACTATCATGGGCTTTAACTTGTTCAAAATATTTGTTCATCTTATTTCTCACATCCTGTTCCATAGTCCTTATCTAGTTTTGCAACTGCCCTACCAACAAGTTTCTTTGTTTCAGCTGCTCATCTAGGTTTTCTACTGACCATTGATTGGTCGTGGAAAAGGCACTTAATGAACCTGCCATCTCCTTAGCGAGTTATGGATCCTCCAGATTTTTCCCATCATATAGCATTCTTTATATTTTAATTGTTGCACCATCCCTCTAATGCGTTTCTCGTTTTACTATGGCCCTCCTCTTCTTTATGAAAAATAAGTCAGAGGGAGGCATTTCTTCGGCCGAAATCGGGGTAAGATCATCTATAAGGATGACTTCGAAACTAGAATTTCCACGACTTGACTGCAAATTTGTTAATGAAATAATGGGGTTACCTATCTCTGTGGATGTTTGTTGCTATGTTGTATTAGTAATCAGTTTGTCTGGCATAGAAGGAGACACATCCTGCCCCTTTTTTAGAAAATCTTCAAGATGAGCTTTTGTTTGAGTACTTAGTAGATTCGACAATGAAGTCTCCACTTCCTGCATTAAGGCTTTGGAATTTTTCAGGTTTTCCTCAGTGCCCTATTTGTCGGAACTTCCCACCTCAGAACCCTAAGGTGTAGCTTCCTGTGTAGACGTAGGTGTTATTGGTTCTCCTTGTAACACCTTTGGCAAGTTATTCTTTCTATGCTTTTGAAAATTGTAAAAGCTGGCTAGTTGATCTAGAGATAGAGTGAAAACTCTGCTCAACACTTCCTCATATGACCTTGCTCCCCAGAATATTTCATTATGTGGGGGGAATCTCATGCACATACTTCTTTAAGTTCTATTGATCCAAGTGAGTTTCCATGATCTTCTGTGGATCATGTCTTTTAAACTCAATATCAGCTAACTTGATGTCTTCTAGAGTTGCAACCTCTACTTTCGAATGGCTGAAATCTAACAATGAAAACATACCAACTTGAAGAGGGAAGGTTGGCCATACCTTTTTCTAGGCCGCTTTCAATTCTTTGTTGATGCCCCCTGTTAAGGTTTGATATGCCACTTATTTGCATACCATTTGTTGGCAGCAGGACAAAGTGTAAAGAAGGATGATTGTGGGGAAATAAAGCGTGCAGAAAGAGGAGCAACAACTGGAAGGAAACATAGCATGCACGCATGCAAGAAAGCATGCACAAGGAAATCGACAGCTGGATGGAGGAACATCACGTGCACATGGGAGGAAGAACTAATGTCGGTAGGCTTAGGGTTTTGGTAACAAATTGGAATGGTTGAAGAGTCAAATATGTATAAATACCGATACTGAGGTATTGTGGACAAGTTCGGTTTTGAGAGTTCAAAATTCTGCATTTTTGAGGGATTTTGTAGTTGTTTTGATTTAGTAATAGTTTTCTTTGCATTATCGTGAATATGTATGAGTTGATGCTGATATGTAATGTTCTTGTATGAACTATTTTGTAATCTATTGAGCTAGAGGAGAGGGGAGAAGGTAGATCTTGAGGATTAGATCACAGGCTGAGGAGTTCGCCTCATACAGATCTTACCCATTTGAGGGGAATTGTAAGCAAACGACACTGTAGATGTAGAACTACAATAATAAAAGAGCTGAGAGGCAAATATTTGTGGACGTAGCCCAAGAGGGGGTGAACCACGGTAATATCTGTGTAACGTGATGAATGCATGCATATCTTTATCCTATTTTCAGTAGTTGAATCTTGTGCTTAATGAATGAATGTGTTATTGTATTGCTTTGAAATATGATTGTGTTATTAAGGAAATAAGTGTTGAAGGTAATGCACAGTCACAAATAATAGTAGGTTACAATCACAGTTATAGTAAATGGTTCTGAATACAGATCTCATATCTCATACTCAATCCTAGGTTGTAAACACCTGAGTCTTAAAACTACCCATTAAAGCTATCTTGGGTGAGAC
Source organism: Picea engelmannii (assembly GCA_009831015.1). Lineage (NCBI taxonomy): Eukaryota > Viridiplantae > Streptophyta > Pinopsida > Pinales > Pinaceae > Picea > Picea engelmannii. The sequence goes on along the minus strand of ML778139.1, from coordinate 307,199 downwards.
TGTGCAACGCATTCTGTGTGTTGTGTTGCCTTCTAGTTTACCAGGAGGGCCGATAATTTTAGAGGCTTTGTTGGAACCCAAAAGACATGAATCCTGGGTCAATAAGAAGCTCAGAGTAGAATAGAGGAGAGTAACCAACAAATGGTTTCGTTGTCATTGGTAGGAACAGAGGCGGATTGAGTAGTTGAGATAGGCTGAGAAAAGAAAAGAAGAGATAAATGAGCCATTAGAAGGGAATGTTGAGATCGTGGAACCCTACAAAAGTAGAAATCGAAAGATGGTTGAGAACCAAAGAGATAGAGTTTTCAAAAAAAGACAATAGAAACCCTAGAATAACACCCCACAAATATCTGGACAAATACATGTTTATTGATTTACACAATGTCTTTTTTTGTGACTTTCCACATCTATTGCAGGAGTGGATACTAAGGTTGAATGATAACCACACGATGAACTAGATTCAACAGTTAGAGTGGACCCCAGTACATATTGAATAGTTACAACAATTGAACAGTTTCAACAATTGAACAACAAATTCACCTGCACAGTAGAATTTTGGCTTGACAGTATTGTGGCAAGCTTCATAATAGAGTTTGAAGTTGACACAACAAATTCATACAGCACAACGGAGCATGAATTTATATGCGAACCTCGAGGAAGGTACATTCGATCACTATATACTTCTATTAAGATACTGCTATATAAAAAAGGTGTAATGATAATGGAATCAAACAGCTAAACTTCCCTCCATGCATGGGGGAAGGGGGGAAGCACTGACAGAGGGAGGAGGAATGGAAGGAGGTAAGGATAAGGGAAATAAAGAGGAGGAAACTTTGGACCCGATCATGATGGAAGACGTCCAGATCAAGTGGATCTTGGCGTCAATGGGAAGGATGCGTAGCGAAGTACCTTACCAATACAAGATGAATACCAAGAAGAGAGTCATAGCTACGAGGGAAGGCTTGGCAGGTGACGAGGAAGAGGTAGAGGATCTCCAGGATGTGAATTAGATTGAGGAAATCCTGTGCACAACATATGAAAGGAAGAGGAGAGGTCCAAGAGCAGGAGGATAAGGAAACCATCATATCCATATTAATGTCAATGTGGAATCCATAAACCCAAGTGAGACTAATACACCAAAGAGAACACCACCGTTTAGACAACCGAACTTCAGAGGAAGTATGAAAACATGAAGTACATCTACATAAGGAGAAACAACTGGAGGAGTCAGTCCAAGAAGCAATAGTAAAGTATCTACACCACGCAGAGGAGGTAGTAGTTCAGTATTCAAAATGGTAGGACACAACCCCACGATTAGGTTACCAGAATTTCGGGGAGAAGCGACAGAAGACCCTGAAAATCACTTGTTTATTTGTGCAAGGATATGGGAAGCAAAACAAATCATTGACGAAGATACCAAACTCACACAGCTAGCTATTATGCTAAGAGACTGTGCACTAGACTGGTACTTGAGTCTAGACACAAACATTGCCCTGGGGACGACAAGGTCACTAGCTGACATTAAGAAGTTATTAATAAATGAGTTCCAGAAGCCAAGCTCAGAAGATCAGTTCATGAATGAGATGATTGAAATAAGACAGAAACTAGGAGAGTCTGTATGGGATATCGATCAGATATTCAAGTGACTGAAGGGAAAGTTAAAATACCTCATGACCGATATGCAACATCGACACCTGTTTGTCAACTCACTACTCTTGCACTTAAAATACCCTTTATGACAACAGAATTTTCAGATGCAGGCAGTGGCGCTGCAAGCAACCTTGCAGCTGGAAGAGAACCAGTACCAGCAGACAGACCTAGTGATCGAGGAATTGAAGGAGGATTTGAAGAATCTAACATTTCAGCTGAACCAGAATAAGAACAAGGACAAATGAGAAGTTGTTTGGTGTACCACATGCAGGACAGAAGGACACCACAAGAACGAATGCCCAATGTTCGCGCAATATATGGCAGCAGGTATGCCAAATCCGTTACCACCGGGAGGAATATGGTGTGAAATATGAAAGAAACTGATTCATGACCCTTATCACTACAAGATGATGCAAAAATACCAAACAGTCCCAAAGAGTTCATATTGCACCTTTTGCAAGTCAGTGGGCCACGACAATAAAGACTGTAGAACTATGGAGCTGATGTGATAAAGGACATCAGACACATATAGATTACAGGCCGAGATGATGAATGGGCAAGCATCTCCACAATTCAATCCAGCCCCAGCTCCATACAACAATGCGCCACAATTGTACAATAACACACAGTCACAGTACAACCCGAAACAAGCTCAGTACAATACCATGCAGTATAATCAGGTGCCACAGTATAATGCGTCAAGAGGCAATCGAGTAGGCTATAGAGGAGGAGGACGCACTAGAGGAGGTTTTGGATGAGGTAGAGGACCCGTCACATTTCACAATTGTCAACAACTAGGACATTATGCACAGGAATTTCCACTACCACCAACAACTTGTATGTATTGTCATGCATCAGACCATGATAGAGAGGAATGTTCGATCTTACTAGTAAAGATTCAAGAAAAAAGGAATCAAAACAACCAGAATTTTCAGTGGATCTCAGTCGAAGCAAGGGATGATGGATGGAACATCAAGATAGTCACTCTTGGAGGAGATAAAATAGGAACTGATACAGTTCGACAGGAACCAGAGAAAAATTAGTGGGTGAAGAAGAACACCGAACAAAAAAAGCAGTTCGACACACAGAAGGAGAAGGAGATATTCAAGCAAGCTAGACAAGAATTTCAGAAGGAGGACATGTCGTCGACTTCAACTACGCAACAAGACAAGGAATCACCAGAATATGAGATTCCTCCATCATTGGATCATACCAACGAGATGCAACTCATGGGACAAGTAAGTAAAATCAAAGGCTTTTTGCAATCATGTGTAACGATATTAAGTGATCCCTCATCTATGAAAATATTGTAAAACATACTAGAAAAATGTAGCACCAAGACAGAAGAAAAGCTAGAACCAAAAACAATTAATCACCTACACACAAGAAGAATAACAAGTATGGAATTTAGACTAAATGCTAACATTGGGGATTTCAATATGGGAGACATAATATTGGATCTAGGATTGGAAGTGAATGTATTACCAAAGAAGACATGGAAATGCATGGGAGAGCCAAAATTAGGATACTCACCTGTTCAATTGAAACTAGCAAACCAACATAGATTCCTACCAATCGATAGACTGAAAGGAGTTACCGTAGACCTTGATGGAGTACGCACTAAATAATACTTTGAAGTCATTGAAATAGTGGATAGAACAACACCATATCCAACATTACTTGGTCTTGATTGGGCGTTTGACAAACAAGCTATAATCAATTTGAAAATCAAGAAAATGGCATTTGAGTATGGAGAATATAGGTTCATCGTACCATTATACCCATCAAAAGGGGAGAGGTTTTGTAGAACCTACTTGCCTAGACTTAGAAGAAATTGGTCAGTTGTACAGAACAATTGCGCGCGATGAGGATTACATAAACCCAACTATAGATGGGGTACTTAGTTGGCAGAGCACTACTTCATGTGAAACAGTCTCAGACATCAGGTTAGAGAATTGGCAACATAGGCTACACGAAGCATCCACGTGAAGATGTGAAAGAATAGATCGCGTAGTAAGATGGGTAGGCACAGAAATCAGGGAACCACCCAGTTTTCATGGACTAAACGACTTGGAAACATTCTTGACATAATACAAAGATGCAGTGTTAGAAAACTAGAGACTATTATCACTTGACTTAGCACTTAAGGCCACACTCGTGAGATGGTGGGGTACACACAAGGAGACAATCACAGATTGGTACTAATGTAAGCGGTTACTTTGCATAAGGTTCGATGCAGAACATAAAAACAATAAACAACAGAAGTATGAAGGAAAAGGGACACCAGTGGAACACTTGGAGAAGTGTAGAACGTTGTGGAAAATGACACTCCCAGAGGAATGGCCTCATTACTTCATACACACCCTAGAGGGCATAACAACGAATTGGTATATAGACTAGGAATTGCGCAAGGGAATTGCGACCTGGACGACATTGAAACAAATTTTTTCAATCACTTTCTCCTTTGAACATGAGAACCCCAACATAGATGCAACCCTTAAACAGACCAGAGGGGTAATATCCATCAAAGAACCAGAAGTACAATTGATCATAGAAGAACAACAATGGAACAAACAAACAGTCAAGGACCTTTTGGCATGTTACCACGTATAGGAGGAAGCACCGAATGAAGATGATCCACACGATATTCAGATCAAACAAGTAGAAGGTGAAAGAGATGTGGAAGGCCCACCCATAGAATTTGAATTCATTTATGTGCCGATCAAGGTAAATAAAATTAACATCGGGATAGTTGAGCATCCCAAAATGGCCAGCATTGGGGATTACTGGGATGAGAAAACAGTAGAAAGCATCACATAGTTGTTGCGTGGATATAGTGACCTCTTTCCCACAACATTCACAGAGGTGAAGGGCATAGCCGGAGAACTAGGAGAAATGAATATACCACTCAGGCCTGACGCGAGACCTATTAGACAATGACCCTACAGATTGAACCCAATACAAAAACATAAAGTCAAAGTTGAGATCGATAGGATGCTCGAAACCGGCATCATAGAACCAGTTGAGGAGTCAGAATGGATAATCCCAATGGTATTACATGACAAGAAACATGGGGGATTAGGATATGCGTCAACTTGAGGAAGTTGAATGATGCATGCCTACACGACCCATTCCCTACACCATTCACGGATGAAGTGTTAGAGACCGTGGGCGCACATGAAGCTTACTCATTCATTGATGGATTCTCGGGCTATCATCAGATTAAGATAGCACAGGAGGATAGATATAAGACAACATTTGTGACAGAATGGGGATCTTATCAGCACACATTCATGTTGTTTGGACTGAAGAATGCACCAACAATATTCTCCAGAGTGGTCATCGCAGGATTTAAAGAATTCATCCATCAATTTATGGAAGTATACCTAGATGATTGGACAGTCTATAGTTTATTGAAAAATCATGTGGAAGTTTTACGACTGATGTTAGAAATATGTAGACAGTGTTAGATATCACTGAATATAAATAAATTCATATTTGGAACACTGTTTGGGATATTATTAGGTCGTATAGTATGCAAACAAGGTTTATTAGTAGATCTAGAAAAGATCACAGTCATTGTTAACTTGCCAGCACCAAAAATAGTCCGTCAGCTAAGAGCGACGTTAGGACACACAAGATACTACAGGAAATTCATCAAAGGATATGTGCATATCACAACACCAATGGAAAAGATGCTAAGGAAGGATACAAAGTTTCAATGGAACGACTAGTGTCAACATGGTCTGGATACCTTGAAGGAAAAGATGGTTACCATGCCGATATTATTATTTCCAGACTGGGATAAGACATTCCACGTGCATGTAGATGCATCAATGATAGAACTTGGAGCTATCTTGGGACATCTAGGAGTGGGAGACTTGGATCACCCAATAGCATTTTCAAGTAGAAAGCTATCTGACTCAAAACAAAACTATAACACTACAGAAAGAGAAGGCCTAGCCATGGTTTATGCACTGCAAACATTTAGGCATTACTTATTGGGAAAACACTTTAAGATGTTCACAGATCACTCAGCCCTGAAATACCTAGTTAATAAACCAGTGTTAGGGNGTCGATGGTTATTGCTATTTCAAGAATTCGACTTGGAAGTAATAGTTAAACCAAGAAAAATGAATGCAGGACCTGACCACCTATCAAGGGTTATGAAAGGAGAAGAACCTATGAATTTAGAAGACAACTTTCTAGATGCACAACTATTCTTAGTACAGATTGCTAATGAATACTTTGCAGACATCGTTCATTACTTGAGTACAGGTACTGCGCCGCAAGAATATAGCATCGTGCAGAAGAAAAAGTTGGTAGTCTACGCGGGCGACTATGAACTGATTACAGGACATTTATATAAGATGGGCGCAGATAACATCTTGCGAAGATACGTGTTAGAACACAAAATACCAAGAGTCTTAGAAGAATCCCACAAGGGAATAGAAGGAGGGAATTATGCAGGTAAAGATACCGTGCATAAAGTATTGTGCGCAGGACTATGGTGGCCAATGATTCACAGAGACTTGAAGGAGTACTGCCAAGGATGAGATGTTTTTCAAAGGGTAGGCAAACCCAACAGAAGGGACAAGATGCCATTACGAACACAAGTAACATTATAGGCATTTGACAAGTGGGCAGTAGAATTTTTGGTACCAACCAACCCACCCGCAAAAATAACAGGGGCTCAGTACATTATCACCGCAACAGAATACTTAACAAGATGGGCCGAATCCGCACCAGTAAAAGATTGCAGTGTTGAAACAACAACACACTTTTTGTTTGAACATGTAGTCACCAGATTTGGGTGCCAAAGATTTTTTATGAGAGACCAAGGTACGCACTTCATAAAAATCACCATCCATGTGATGACTGAAGAGTTTGAAGTCCATCATTAGAATAGCACACTGTATCATCCACAGGAAAATGGCACAGTGGAAGCCTTCAACAAAATCCTAGAGAACGCGCTGACAAATATTTGCAACGCCAACAAAGATGACTAGGACCTCAAATTACCAGCAATGTTATGGGCATACAGGACTACATGTAAAAAGTTGACAGGGCACACACCATTTAAACTGGTTTATGGCCAAGAAGCAGTGGTGCCATTAGAATTCTTAGTACCAAGCTTGCGCGTAGAATCCATCACACAAATGACCGAACGAAGCGTAGTACAGGAGAGACTGAATCGATTACTAACCATGGAGGAAGACTGAATCTTAGCAGGATTCCACCAACAATTTCATAAGGCCAGAGACAAGGCTTGGGATGATAGACACATCAAGAAGAAAATGTTCAAGGAAGGAGATCTAGTATTGATGTATGACAACAAATCATTTCAGCACCCAAGAAAGCTCATAATACATTGGTTAGGACCGTACGAGGTAAAATATGTCATAGATAGAGGAGTTGTATAGTTGAGAGATTTAGCAGGTGCAGAACTCAGAGGAATGATCAACGGGAGCCGACTAAAGTTGTACAAGGACAGTTGACCATCCACCGTGCAGTAAAAAAAATAAAAATAAAAAATGAAAAACAATAAAAAAGAAACAAAACCAAAGCAGGTGAAGTGCACCAGAGGGAGAAAGGACACACGAGTTTAGAAACACAAATTCGACAAAGGATAACGGTCACATCAAAAGGGAAACAAACGGGAAAAGGAAATTCAACAAAAGCAGTACAACAAGACATCATTAGGCGGAATTGAATGACAGAAAGGACCGATGGGACACCACATTAATTGAGCCAACTGAAGTCGGAAAAGAAGCAGTAATAGCACGTTCAAAACTGTTGGAGATGCATTGAACCCGCATTTATGGTGCATTAAACCCATAATGGATGAAGCATCCTCGACAAACATCATGGGAAGACGATACAACATGCGAGCACGAGAGCAACTAGTCTATTCACGAAAGGAGAACAGATAGAGAGAAATAACAACTAGAACGCACAGAGAGAGGCTACAAAGATCACAGAAGTTATTTGAACCCAAAAAATGTTTGATAGTCACTGTTATGGCACCACCGAAGCCAGTAGAAGCAATCCAGAATGCTAGACCAACCAAGGTTCAAACTAGGTCACGAGGACCGTTAGAAGAAGAAGGTGAACAATAGTCGTCGGAGGTTGTCAATATCGACGAAATCCCATCCCCAGAAATGATACTAGTACAATCCACGCCAATACTGGATGAAAACCAACAACCAGCAGCAGAGGCCATGAATATAGATACGCAAGCATGGATGCAAGATCCACGGAACCAGGAAGCAGAAACCCTGAAAGAGATGAAACCAGAGCATACAGAAGATCTCTAAAGGTCAATGGCACGACATCGAAGTCGACAACAACAGTAGAGCCAGATTAGTCTCAAACGACCATCTCAGAACACCCAACAGGGGAGACGGGTGAAGATGTCTCAGCTTGTCCAGAATGGGTTACTGAGGAGAAATTGAAAGATGCTAGAACTTCGAGCCAACCACCACCGTAGCTGAAAGACAAAATACAAATACCAAGGTCACCCCGTAAGAAGCCGACAGTAGAAATTGTTCTACCGTTCATACCAGCTGGGGTACAAGTAGTACCAGAGCTAATGGGCCATGTTAGGAAGCTCAAATATTCAGACCATGATGTAGCAGACGAAGTCAAGTTCTCGTAACTTGCACAGAGGATATTTACACAGACCACGGGTACAACTCGAGTTGGAGAACCGATCAACCAACCATACCAGTGGGCAACTGGGCTGGAGAAAAAGGGAATTCTAGGTCTACTAGACCTACCACATTTTGGTTGGGGCTAGAACGCAACAACATGCATCAAACAACTGTTAGCAGTTACACATGGAGGGGATATCTGGTTGGACAAGCCTGCCCCCATAACTGTTGAGCTTATTGCGCAAATAATAGGCTTACCAATTCGGGGTATGGATCTCGCATTGTTTTTGGATGAAAAAACCAAGGAGAAAGTGATAGCAGAAGAGATGAAGAAGATGTATGGCACCGCCAGAGGGACAAGAGAGATAATCATCAAAATTATCAACAATGTAGCCACACAATTGGGCGCGAAAATCTTAGCCTGCAAGATGCTAAGAAAATGCCGCAGGTAGGAAGTCCTAGTTGGAGTTGTTGCAGTTGCAGCCTAGTGTGCAGAAGGCACCTCAATGCGTTGGGCACAATACTTATTGAACTTGTTCCTAGAGGACTGCAAGGATGTGCAGGACCTAGGCACAGAGTTCCACTAGTCATGGTTGATTACCTTAATAGCCTTCATGGGATAGCAAGAGCCAAGGTATGTAGTTTTTTGTACCTGACCAAAGCCGCAGAGAGAGAGATACTTGTTGCTTAGAGCTAGGCTAGACTCAAGGAGCAAGAAGGTGAACGGATCCATTTTTTAGGGATACCTATGCGACCTACAGGAAGCCATCTCCAAGACATGGAGAATTACACCAAAAGTTGTGCGATATGCAGACATCACCAAATTCTAGGCAACAAGACAAACATTGTGGATACAGACAAAGAATGATCCAGTGAAAGAGTGGATACATATGTGCTACTGCATCACAGAGGGTGATATTGACATGGTCATCAATGAATGGCTCGAGGAATGGAGGATTCCATCCATTACCTAGGAAGTGTTGGAAAGAACAACAGAGGAAGAGGCCGAGCAGGGAGAAACACATACTCCAGAAATCCAAGTGCCCAAGAAACCAAGAATGGGCCAAGGCAAGCCAACACAGGTAGATGAAGGGCCAAAGAAGACAGGGACCCAGAAGGGGAAGAAGGAGAATACACAACTGACCAAGGAACAATAGAAACATGCTGAGGGAGCATAGGAGACCGCCTCAAATCCCAACACACATGAACCAAGGGGAATAAGAGACCAGCCACACAAACAGGAGGTGCACGCAAGAAATCAACGGAACAACAAACACTGCCAGAATATACGATCACAGATGACGATGGGGAGATGATCGCCAGAATGGTCCAGGATTGTCTAGCTAAGGACTTCGACCATGTTGCACATCACAGGGACAAGATCCAAGAGGATTTGGAAGAAATAAAACAGATCATCAATCAAATCGGGGAAGGCCAGATAGCAAGCAGTAGCAGGGGCATAGAACCATCAACACCACAAACTGAGGAAAGAGTGGAGGTATAAGAACGAGATCCAGTCCACTCATTACCGCACGCAAATACAACATTCTATATCACACCTAGTATGTTGCGCATGGACAAAATTGTGGGGCAGACACCCTTGAAGGATTTAAGACACATCCAATTTGTCTTGGCACAGATGCCATCCAGGGCACTACACAAGTTGCAGGTTAACGTCGACCATGAGGTATAGTTTCATGCACACAAATACTTAGTCGAATTATAGAGAGCAATAGAGAAGCGGGAGACGCTGGAAAATTTTTGTGAGCAAGCCAAGTCCAAAACTCAGGAGGAAAGAGAATGAAGGAATGAACTGGAATGAAGAGTAAGAGGAATTTTTGAGAATCTTCCAAACATCGTGCAGGGGAATGAACTTGCAGTAGAGAAAAATATTGATCAGATTGTGTAGGAAATTGAGCAATACCAGAAGGAGATTGAGAATCTCTGAGAGTATCTCATACCAAGCACTCCACCAACAGTGAAGGAGAAAAGAAAGAAAGAAGCAACAGTGCAACTGCAGGAGATAGAGCAACAAGTTAGCAGCGTAGTTGACTTGTTCAACAAAGCAATGAAGCTTTGGACCAAGTTGGAGGAGGATCCATAGGTCCAACAGTGAGACAAGGAAGAGGAAAGGATCAATGCAACGATCCAAGAGCTCAAGCAGAAGCATAAGACAATACCAATTCCAGAACAAGTCAAAGGGATGTAGGAGATGAAGAAGCTACAAGAAGAACTCATCATTGTGCAAACGCAGAAACATGAGTGTCAGGCTCAAATGGAGCCATTGTAGGAGAAGGTAGCAGAAGTATTGGCACTATCTAAGGAAGCTAAGAAACAGATAGCACAAACACAGGTAGAATGTGCAGGATTGATCAACAACAAAGTGGTAGTCCAGGTAGTGGACACAATCAAGTAGAAGACCGCGTAGGCGCTGACACAAGCAGCAGAGCTCAAGGAAAAGTTACAGTCTATCACTAAGGAGATTGAGGAAGATCAGAAGGATTGGGTGTCTCGGGACGAGCCACATGTCAGTGTTGGGGGCCTGTTGGAAGCAGACCGAAGTGGAAAGAAGGATGATCATGGGGAAAGAAAGCATGCAGAAAGAGGAGAAACAACTGGAAGGAAACGCAGCATGCACACATGCAAAAAAGCATGCACAAGGAAAGTGACATATGGATGGAGGAACAATGCACGCACATGGGAGGAAGACCTAACATCGGTAGGGTTAGGGTTTTGGTAATGAATTGGAATGGCTAAAGAGACAAAGATGTATAAATACCGATACTGAGGTATTGTGGATGAGTTCGGTTTTGAGAATTTAGAGTTCTGCATTTTTGAGGGATTTTGTAGTTGTTATGATTTAGTAATAGTTGGCTTTGCATTATCTTGAATATGTATGAGTTGATGCGATATGTAATGTTCTTGTATGAACTATTTTGTAAGTTGTTGAGCTAGAGGAGAGGGGAGATGTTATATCTTGAGGATTAGATCACAGGCTAAGGATCCTGGTGCGATCTAGTTCGCCTCATATAGATCTTACCCATCCTAGGGGAATTGTAAGCACGCGGTGTTGTAGATGCAGAACTACCATAATAAAAGAGTCGAGAGCCAAATCTTTGTGGACGTAGTCTAGGAGGGGGTGAACCATGGTAATATGTGTGTAACATGATGAATGCATGCATATGTTTATCCTCTTTTCAATAGTTGAATCTTGTTCTTAATGAATGAATGGGTTATTATATTGCTATGAAATATGATTGCATTATTAAGGAAATAAGTGTTGAAGGTAATGCATAGTCGTGAATAACAGTAGGTTAAAATCACAATTATAGTAAATGGTTCTAAAGACAGATCTCATATCTCATACTCAATCCTAGGCTATAAACACCTGAGTATTACAGCCACCCATTAAAGCTATCTCGGGTGAGATTGCGCAGAGCATTTTGTGTGTTGTGTTGCCTTTTGGTTTACCAGGAGGGCCGATAGTTTTAGAGGCTTTGTTGGAAACACGAAAGACATGAACCTTGGGTCAATAAGAATCTCATAGTACAATAGAGGAGAGTAACCAACACCAGACGATCATGTAAAAACTTTGGGAGAGCATGGGGGGGAACCGAGCACCCGAAAACCCTAATGTAAAAAAAGTTTTCCTCGATATACTAGTCTGCTATTTTTCCCAGGTTGGACATGATTCTATCTAAAATTTTGTGGGGTGGGAAACCATATAGGGCGATATGAATCGACACCACTACATAATGACAGATTTCATAGAATAAATCTTTGGCTTTGTCCTCTCACAGTTTGTAGTGATAGAAATGGATATGCTTAACGTTGGTCGGGGTCCAACTCCATCTCATCAAAGGGAAAGGAGTCATAAAAAAAATGGCATCCATGATGTATGCTGACATATAGAAAGGAGAAGGTTTCCCATTGGACTTCATTCACTGGTACTCTGTGATTTCCTTAGTGAGGTTGTTTGATAACATTTTCGCCCAGTTGAAAGAGAATCCCTCTACCACTTCATGCATAATTGGTACCCATGCCAACATGAAGTGAGTGGAGCTCTTCTTCCAAAAGAGTCTACATAACATCATAGCCACATAAATCATATGGGCGTCTAACGATGTTGTGGCATATATGCCATGAGTTTCTGCTCTAAATTTATCAGGGTGTCCCCACCAATCCTTGGTTAAATCATGGTATTTTTTTTCATATTACATGCACTCTTGTTTGTCAAAATCCATTATGAATGCAATGTTGTAATTGTATTTAAAAACGGGGGACAATTTATGCATTACTTGTATATGCTCCGGTCGAAAATACCCAACAACAACCTTCTGTGAATTGCAAATGCTCCTGGTTGAAATGTCAACGTTTTCCAAGGCCCAACCTATCATGTCGTTATATAGCATGAGCGTCGATCGCATGACTATTTTTTGCAGCTCTGACTGAGCTATGTCCCTGAGCTTAGTTGCATGAGTTTTGGTTACTTCATCGCCTGAATCATCCGAGAAATTTATCAGCTCGTTCTCTAGAATATCAAACACCTGCATTCAAGTTCTTACAGTATCCATGGATCTCGGTGAGGTGTCTAACAGAACATCTATGTTAGGATTTTCTCTTTCACCAGTTGCTTTAACCATCTTTCGTGGTGCCATGATATTGATGAAAACCGGGACTGGGTTACCTGCTACAGGAGAGTGCGTGAGCTTCTCAGTTGGCTAGAACTTGCTATTCTGCGAGAATGAAAATGGAATTCAAAATCAAGCGTTCTTATTCACCTTAGGTGTATTAATTTGAGAATACCTTTATTGACAATAAATCCCTTTACCTAAATGAGAAGATCTAGCTAGTGATTTGCAATCCACATTAGAATCATTACCGTATATTTTTTATTAATTCCATTAATATCGATGGTTCGTGATTGAGAATTTTGGATGAAACAGGTTAGAAATTCTTTGAATCGCGAATTTACGAAAGATTAATTTCGAGATAATATTGTTTAACACATTAATTAATCGTGTTTAACTTTAAGTGTTTTTGGGTATTCAGACTTCAGGATTTAACGGTAGCTCGAGATTGAATCCCTAAAACCTGAAACCGCGAAATGATTAATTTTCGGATAATCATTTTTTAGTTTTAATTAACCCCGTTTAAGTTTGAAATGTTTTGGAAGTTCGGACTTCGAAAATTTTAAGATGTGATGGATGATAAACACTCGAACTTCTGAAGTGCGAAGTTATTAACTGTGTTTTAACTGAGATTAACTTAATTAATCAAGATTTGATATTTTGGGATTTTGTCGCTTCATGGATTTGCAAGTTAGTTCCTTATTATATTCCCTAAAGGCTATTACCCGTAGTGATGTGTCGAAGATGACGTCATTTTAGGTGACGCGTCAAAAACCAGGGGGTGTCACACGTTACTTAGATTAATACGAATCTTTGGCCGAAAAGGTTGGAAATGGATGACATGTGTCAATCCAAAGAAGACTCAGAAAGGTACACGTGTACTATGACTAGGATTCTTTAGACACTTTTTGGGTATCGAGACTTTTAAAGTTAAGACCTGGGAAAACGCTCGAAGCGCGAAGCTTTGAAGCAACCTTTAGTGATTTGGTTACTTTAATAATCAGGGGTCTCCACAATCCCGAAGAGCTTGAGATCGTCCGATCAATATGAGGAACTTCATCGACGACGATCATCATACACGCCTTAAGACTAGAAGTAAATTTGATTTAAACATTTGAAAACCGACTTTTGAGTTATTTCAAAAAAGGATGAAGATCGAGAAAGTAAAGCTCAAGGCTTAGGATTTATATGTGTTCCAACACAACCACTTGTCTACAACATCTATGTCTATCTGACCTTCGAATATAGGAATATCGAAGTTGATTTGTACCTTGAAGGGGGTGGCACCTTGGCTCGAGGAAGACGTGTCGCCTGTTGGTAGTCGCTGAAGGATTTGCATGACACTATCCATCATCTTGTTCCTCTATTGTGTGAGGGCTTCCTCAAGCAACATTTTGAAAGAATCTACTGTCTCGTCATATTTCTTTTCTCCTGCCATGAGAGGTCGCTTGGGCATGCAAGAGATTTTCTCCTCAAGAGAAACAATCTTGAAACCCAATTCTTTGTACCCTGACCTCGTTGGGAACATGCATTAAGATGACAAGGAGCAGACCGCTCTGATACCACTGATCTGGATTTTATGAGCATAACGAAATGATCATAGATTATTAAAATATGATTAACATAGAATAACCGAAATACAATAAAACTTGTTTTCTATTCAATAACGAAATAAGCTGAAACTGTAAAATGCAGCGAAAAACAAGTTTGTTAGAATGATGACGACTTATCTCTGAGAAGAGATGTGATGGTTGCGCTCATTCGTAAGAAGATGATTACAATGAGGCTCTGAAGGCCTTTTTACAATAAACAAGAATTTAAAAAACCCTAGACATCCAAAAACCTAACCCTAGGAGATGAAGCGCCAAAAGTCATGCGGGCCCCGTTTGAGTAAGTCAGTACATCAACTTCCAGGGGTCGTAACTTTTGCATACGATCTTCGTTTTAAGTGCACGATAGCCCGTTTGAAAGGTATCATCAAGGAGATTCATTTTGGGGGCTCAAACATTCCTTCTATTATTATTGGGAAGCTCGATCTCAAAAAACTTTCATTTAGGCCCTCAAAATTGCCTCGGAAGTTAAAACTGCTAAAAATAGTAAATTGCCAAAATTGCTAGAAAATTGTTTTGAGCGAGTTGGAAAAAGTGGGTGACCACCGATATCCACCTGAATCAAAAAATAACTTCCATCAAACCAAGTCGCAGGAACTTAGGATGATTGTAAACAATCGTTCTTGAAAATAATAACATACAATATATAACTTGGAAACGCAACCTGATTACAATATTAGTATAGATAAGTATGCCTTATTTATTATTAGATATCTAAGCGAAAAGACCATGAAAACAACATAGAGACTTGGCATACACATAGTTATTGATTTCGAAGCACAACGTTAAGGGTTGATCATATCATTATGAGTGATAGAGCCATTGTTATGAATGAGGAAATAATTGAAATGCATAGGGTGGTAGGATTCTTGAGCGTTGTTGTAAACAAAACGAAACAAGATATTGGTGGTGCTATGCCTTGTGACAGTGTTGTTGAAGATGGATTTGATGCTCTGAGCGTAAGTGCCATGGTTGAAATTTCCACTCTGGGGAAAGATGTTGCAATTGACGTTGTCAAAGCCGCCATAGTTCCTCCCAATTATGTGCCCCACGTCATTGCTGCTCCACCCTACCTCTGTCTGCACCCTCTCACCTGATGGTCACAGACTCACGGTGAATCCAAAACGGAGTTGTCGAGTTCAAGCTTCGATAATGGATAGATACTCCAAACTCTAGAGAAAAGGGTGGTGGGTGACTTCGTCCAGGAAGAGTTAATACTTCATTAACCACCACCCGCTTCCATGCCACTTGAGGTTACATGTAGAAAATACTTGGGATTCAAGAATGACATCCAATGTCCAATACATTCAGGTGGAAGTAAAAATTAATAATCTTTTAAAATAACTATTAACCATCGTAAATACATTCCAATGACTTGGTTGCCCATTCCACGAGACGATCAGATAAAAAAAAATTAACATAGAGCATTTTGCCAATCAAATTCCACCTAGTCGGCATCATAAGGATGACCTGCTAAAAATTCACCATGTATTGAATTATTTTAATGGAAAATTCACCATGTATTGAATTTTTTTAATGGAAAATTCACCATTGAAACGCTTCTATCCTTAATTTCTTCTCATATCTCATTAATGTTTTTATCCGCTTCCATATTTCTAAAGCACGAGGCTAAACAAGATGTGTGAAGAATTGGTTAAGCCAACGACTCTAACCGTAGATGTAAAAACCGTGGATTTCTAATGTCATCTGCCATCAGAGTGGCGCAGCGGAAGCGTGGTGGGCCCATAACCCACAGGTCCCAGGATCGAAACCTGGCTCTGATATTATTCATCAGATGCGGCTTCTATTTTAGATATTTCACATATAATCTCTCGCCCGCTTGCGTTTGTCTCATGCTCTCTACTTAAAAATATAGTTTCAGGCGCAATTTCCTTAAAACATAATGCAATTGCCCTACTCTCAGCGTCACCACCGTCTCCCAGAATTCGTTATCAGGTTAGAGCTCGGGCTTCGGTGGCTGTCGTTTCCATTTCATTTGAAGACAATAAACTTCCAAGGATAAATCTTACTCTCTTTCGCAATGCTTGCAACCAAACGGGTAAAAAATGGCATATCCAAGGAATATGTTTGCAAAAACAGTTTGATCAAATCCCAAATCTTGTAATCATAGTAGCACCAATGAAGAAAGTGTCGATGTTCACAAATCAAGCTCTTAAAGGAAGACTCACTAGGTTTTGGCTAAATCCTTAAACACTTGAGAACTAGATTGTGAATCATTAGATAACCATAGACTAAAGAAACAAATCCAATAGGACAATGGTACTATTTGTTCCTGCTTGAACTAAAATTGGACCAAGAATTTATATTTAGAAATGGCCTATGGTTTTTTTGAGTCTACGTATAATTACGCCGAAAGGTGTATACCTATTGACAATGGGCAGATTTAATAGGGGTTTAGTGTTTAATAAGTTTTCTATGGACAAGATTAAATATGGCTGGAATATTCTTAGTAGTCACACAAAATAAATGGTTGTGATTTCAATCATTAACTTCCTAGCTATTATAAAGACATCCGTTTATGTGTTTACTTTTTTACACTTACCTAATCATATATAAAAATTACTTTGATCTAATTGATTGCCACCTAAGTGATTAACATAAATTAAAATATTAACACCAGATAAATGAAGTTCAACCATTTATTTGTTAATCAATAATAAAATTTAATATATTCTTTTAAGGATTCTTTTCATCTTATGCCTTTCGGCATTGATCAGCCACAATTATGTGGTTGTGCTAGTGTTACTACATATTAAAAATGGTTTATGGCTTTTTGAGTCGACGTATAATGTTACTACTACATATTTAATAGTTTTCAATCTATAAGTTGGCTTTTTGAGTCCACGTATAATGTTACTATATATTACATGTAATATGTAGTTACTGCATATTTAATAGTTTTCAATCTATAAGCTGGCTTTTTGAGTCCACACATAATGTTACTACATATTACATGTAATATGTAGTTACTACATATTTATTAGTTTTCAATCTATAAACTATAAGAAGACATTCCCACAAGCATGTCAAATTGGGTAAGACTTCCTCACCTACTTTTGATATTATGGGATGATGAAATGTTTAAAGTAATAAAAAAACAAAAACTATTAATATGCATGTATTCGAATTTGTGCAAAGGTTGAATTTGAACATGGATTGACAAAAGCCATTCAGATGAACATGAAAGATTGGGTTCACATCCAAACATAGAATATAAGCAACTATCATTCAAGTGTAATAAATGCCATGACTATGGTCATTTCCCCAAATATTGTAAGAAATACAAGCCACAATTTGTGGACCAAGGGAAGCCCAAGGATGAAAGGAATGTTGGTCAAAATATTTCAATAAAACCAACACGTGGGTTCCTCCACCAATAAACCCTCACAAGGAACATAAATAGGTTTAGTGTATTGAGGGTGGATCTACTAGAAATCATAGAGCTATAAATGGGGTCATTATTTTTATAACACTGTAAATTTTCAACTTTCAAATAACACAATTTCTACCATGGGTGGGGGTTGATATGGAGTAAGGCCCTTTGGATTCTCTGGCAAATGAATTTGAAATTCCTCACCACAGAAATCTGAAAACAGTAAAAATAATATTTGAACCCAATAGCATATAAACCAAAAGATATAATGCTAAAACAATATTTATCATAAAAATTAGAGGAAACATAATGGGCCTAGACGTCATCCTTGGGATTTAGTGTCTATGTCAATGTGATTTGTAAAATTTCTCACTTAGTAACAACTTTGAGGAGTTCTTTCTCAACTTCTCTTCTTTTGTATGTCCTCTTTAGTGAAAATGGCATTGATGAATACATCATATTTACTTTCCATTTGATCCAAATTCTTTATAAGAGGATTAACCTCTTGCCTTCCAATGTTAGAAGCCATCGTATTATTAACATACAAATAAAAATCTA
This sequence comes from Picea engelmannii, assembly GCA_009831015.1. NCBI lineage: Eukaryota > Viridiplantae > Streptophyta > Pinopsida > Pinales > Pinaceae > Picea > Picea engelmannii. The sequence continues at coordinate 288,703 of ML778139.1, read as the reverse complement.
TCTTAACATGAGTCCCTCTTGAATGCCTTAGGTCTAATATGATTTTGCTAGCTTCTTGTAACATTAAATCTAAGATAGCCTCGAGGGTTAGCTCAAGCAGTATTGAGCTAGACGTGAGATATCCCCCTGGTGATCAGTTGGGGAGGTTACGGGTTTGACTCTCTTAAAATTGTCAAGGTGAGGTTTTGTAATCAGGGTCGATGGTTTACCCCTTTTACCATCCATGGATCATAGGGAAGAACTCAGAGGGTTTTCCGTGAGAATTTCCTTGGAAAAAACATTAAATCTAGGATACAATATATCTTTTGTCTAATTCTAGTTTGGACGTTTTGAAGTGTTCCACCTACATGCTATCTCTAAGGGATGCCTCTGCCAGCCTCACTGAATGAAAATCACTGACACTCCCTATTTTGTTCCTATAAGTTGACTCAACTGGTAGCCTTTAAATATCATTGGCATTCTTTCATTTCTTCGATTTTGAAAGGTTACCCCTTCCCCTTTTCCTCTCTACTCTTTTTTCAGGGGATTTGAAAACTAGGCAGGAAGTATTGTTCTCTTTTCTTTTCATCGAAGAAAAAAAAAACTCAAAAAAGATGGAAGAAACTCCTGTGGTCAACCCTTACATGTTTCCTTCACCTATTACCTTCCCTTTCGCTCCATTACAAAGATAAACTAGAGATGGAGTGGCTTCGCTTGGTGGGATATGACATCATCAAACCAATAGAGACATCCTTACATATTTTGTGATGGTGGATAGATTTGAAAACCCTTGCTGCAAAATAATTTCTCCAAGTTATCAAAGTTCATGTGGAAATCCATGTCTACTCTGAAACTGATTCCCATTCATCCAAGTTTGCTCTTCTTGGAAACCTAATGGATGGTTCCCATCCCTCCAAATTTGTAGAAATCCAAATTTGATGGATTGTTGATCAAAGAGATATGGTTCTTCACTAGTGCTTCGTTTTTGAATTGTCCATGACTTATGTGGAAAGGAGGTCTTTGATGGCTGGTTATGGTTCACTCTTTGGGTTCTCATATTTTTACTCAACTAGTACAACCATGGAATTCACTCCTTAACAGGAACAATCACTTGAGAACAATTTATCTTTTGAAGCATTTGGACTCCCAATCTAAAGAATCAAATCCATTGTTAAGTTTGTGGACAAGATTATTATTCATTCCTACTTGAACACAAATGGGATTGTTACCACACAATCTAGCACCAAGTGCAAATCCTTCACAAGGCACTAAGACTAGTGGAACATCGGAGGATGTCACCACTGTCACCTAGGCAAAAAATTCCCTCTTTTTAGTGGAGTAAACTCCAACACAAGGGAGGCTTTCGTAGCAGCCTCCAAGAATCCCTAGGAAAGAAACAATCAAGTATAGGCCCCCTTGGGTAGCTACACAATATACCACCAATAAAATAAGATAGTAAAAGTAAGGATAAGGTGGTGAGTAAAAGCAATTTATATATTTTAAGATACGAGGATCTAGGTCAATCTAGGAAGTTTTCCAAGTCAAATTAAGGCTCAAGAAGATTCCCAAACACTACAAATGAAGGAAAATCTAAAGGTTGTTGTAAAACTTGGAAAAATATATTAAATTATAGCAGGAAAAAAGTTCATTACAATAGAAAATAAATCATCTATTTACAAGTAATAAACCAATGAAACACAGGGGAGGTAGGTGCATGAGGGGTATTGTATAGCCCTAGAGGAAACATAATGCTACGATACTCTTGGAATCTGGGTGTAACCACCAACAACATGGAAGAAGCTTATGTGATGTATCAAGGAGCACTCCTAGCTCAGGATCGACAACTCAACCACATAATTGTTATAGGGGACTCAAAAAATATAATCCGACATTTTGTTATAGGAATAGGCCCAAAGAATTCAAAGTTGAAAAGAATCATTGAAAGGACCAGAGAAATCTTGTCCACTATCCACGCCTCCTTCTACCATGTCCCACGCATAAATAATATGATAGCGGATGAGCAGGCGAACTTAGCAATTGGAAAGGCCCCAGGCCATATGGAAGTGTTGGGCAGGAACCTTTTCTTATCCCCCCCTAATGCCTCAACCCTCTCCCATCGATGCTCCACCTGGCGCCAATATCCATGCGACGCTTCAGTTGAATGTAGTGAGTTGTAAGCTGAGCATCATGCTTGGGGAGTATTTGTACCTGCGCAACCTCCGACCCGTGGGAACCTGTACACAACATGATGACAAAATGGATATACTAGATCGCAAGGTGCTCCTCCTTCATGGGAACCCGTCGTACCCGTCGCTCCACACCTGCTACGTAGCCGACAACATCACCTTTTCCATAACTTCACTTGAGGTGAAGGCTTTTGAAAGGAAATCATCCATGATTCAGTGCAAGTGAATTCTAGAAATACATGCCACATCAACACTTGAAAGACACTCAAATTTTGAGTTTGCATGACATCCATGCATCCAACAGATAGAAAGAAGAGGTAAATTGGAAGGCCAACTCCTGATTCATTGGTACATCCAGCCACAACAGGCCTCGTCAGTTTGGAATTTCATATGGGAAGGGAAGTTAAAGAGCAGAAGAAATTTGGGAATTCACCATTTCTCCGGCATCAGAGGGACAACAAAGGATAAACTTGTGAGCAACAACCTCACAGGGAGCATCGCAGAGATAGGAAACACTAGAGACTATGGTAGGGGAAGCACCAGGGGTAGCTTGGTCAAAGGCAACAATGACAGACACATCACTGTTTGAGGAAGCTCCAGAAGAAATGAAGATAGAGGAAGCACAAATAGAGACAGTGTAGACATAGATAGCACCAAAGGCAACCATGACAGAAGAAAAACTAAAGGAAACAACATTAACTTCAATGTCAGCCACGACTGAGCCAAAGGGAACGCCAGTAATTGGAGTGGGGTATTCATAGTCAGTCTAGTTGCAAAAATGGCTCATCGCCTAGCTTGTGAATGACCGAAGGATGAATTGGTGGAAGATAACTTCTCCACCAGCCAACAACTGACACTTCACCTTGATTCTCATAGCTCAACACTCACCTTCACTCTGGACACACTAGCTCAACATCACACCTTAATAAACCAATTACAAGATGAAATCGAATTCCTCAGACGCCAAGGGGAGAGCATGGAAGCAAAGCTGGAAGCCAGGCCATCCAACTCTGTGGCACAAAGACAAAATGAGGAAATAGGAAGTAGGGCAGACTCAACATTGCTTGATTTGAACGTAGCGCTCGATCCCCCACCGGAGGAAGACCGAACTTAAAGAGGATCAGTAAGGCACTCAATTTTGTAAAAATGGCATAAATAAATATTTCGTAAAGATAGTTCTAGGATATAATTGAAAAGCTTAGCTATCAGTGAAGTAGGATCAATGCTAGACTCATTTTTGTAAGATTTTTGTGGAAACTTTTTTGTTGGTATCCTCTATTAGCACCCTCTTTTGTACTACCCGACCTCAGTCGTGCCCTTTCTTATATACAAAATTTCAGTTTTTGTAAAAAACAATAAACCAATGAAATAAGAGGGATAAACCATGGACTACATTAGAGTTTCATTAATCAACAAAATTAGAAATTTAAGAGGCATATAACAGCCCTAAAAACCCTATACATATAGCCCTAAATGGTTGTAATAATAAAAAAGAAAAGTATTTTAGGGTTTTACAATGATTGTGAAGTCAACAATATGCATAAAAGTAAAAACGTCTAGGTTATTTATGGCTGAAAATGAAAATTTGTTGTAATAAAACCCTAAATTAACCCTAAAATGGTAAAAAGAAAGCAATTTTTGTAATTAAATGATCGAATGTTGGGAGAGTAACTAGTGCCTACTATATTTTTGGGCATATGGGGTCAATTAAGAGTTTCTTTGGAGAGAAGTGAGTGGATTTTTTAGGGTGATACCTAGAAGTTGTTTACTACTAACCCTAGGACATCCTCCTAAATAATCAAAGAGAATGCTCAACCAACCCTTCTTCTTGAAGTTGTTTACTACTAACCCTAGGAGATCCTCTCAAATAATCCAAGAGAATGCTTAACCAACACTAGAGAAACAACATTACACTTAAATGCATTCATAAACAAAACCACAATATGAAAAGAGATCACTTACTCATTAAAGCTTTCACCCATCAAAACCTTAGCAATGAATATTCATGTAGTATCAAAGAATACATAAGCACATCTTCTCCAAACAATCGCTCTAACTAGCCATCCATGCCATTTTTTTATAAAAGAGAATCTAGAAGTAGAGAAGTAGTGATGTATCTCTACAAGTAGCAATGGTTTACAAATGATAAGTTCTTCTCTTATTTATATAAGAGATATAACACCCTTATCACACACTAGAAACACTAAAAACATAAAATAATTCCTTTATCTCTCTCAAGCCCTAGAGATAAGCCAACAACACATTAAAACATACATGATACATGAGTGGATAAGTCACTAAGACCCCCAACAATGCCTCCAAGATGAAGTGAAGTAGCTCAAACACCAAATCGTCCCTCATCAATGTTCTCTAGATCTCACATGTGTGGCATATGTGGCCTCATGAAGGGAACTACTCACTCTAAAGTGATGTCTAAGGGCTCAAAAGTGAAATGTTTCCATGAAAGGGTGCAATGTTTCATCTCCAAGAGGTGTGTCATTCCCCCAAGAGGTGCAGTGTCTCATCAAAAGGTGTCAACTCATCATAAAGAAGCCCAACATCTTGTCAAAGTTGTGAAGTCCCATCATTAAAGGGTATTATCATAGTGCAAAATCTCCACATCCTCTCTCCAAGTGTAACATCCTAATGTAAAGGTGAAACATCCTCTAGAGAAGGTGGAACACTCTCAATCAATTAGTGGGGATAGGATCCATAGAAGTGTGGTAGTATCCCTTCAATATCCTCCAAAGGATCCAAGTGTCAACCAAGCATGTGTCTATGTGTAATCCATCATCCGAGGAGGGGCTCATGTAGTCCAATTCACCATGAAGACCGAAGACAAGATACATCATTCAAACACAACATATAAAGTGAGTCATGTCAATGCAAAAGACATTAGATAGAGTTCAAAAAGTATCCTTTTCAAACTTCAAACTAGCTTACAAAGTTATACAATTTGTCTAGTTTAAGTATGGGAGGAACATTATTACCCCCTATAAGGTGTGCCAGTACCAAGGATAAGAATTATGTCCCAAGGAACCCATCAAGGAGTATGTGCAATGGTATTGGTATGGTTTTAGGTTTACTTCATGGGTGTATTATCATTGACATGCAAGACCATGTATGATGGTCATCCTCTTGAGCACCTTTGTAGAAGGAGTGCTTAGGAAATGAGGTACCCTTTCCTTAGCACTGTGTCTTTCCAAACCCCTGTTTTTTTTTTAATTGCTTCAAAAAACTTTGGATTTTGAGTTGGATTTTCTAATTCATTTTTTTAKGTATGCATTCATTTCATAGGACTTRGGGTGATGGCTTCTTAGTGAGGTGGTAGAACTCATGCTTCACTTCTTTCGTTGTTTTWATTACTTTGATTTTCTTGTTTGTTTCTTTTCCTTGGATTTTGAATTAGGGATTTTTTCTTTCTATATTTTTATAAAGTTGCATCAACCCTAGAAATTCAATCCCCTTATTCTCATGGGATTATGAATCATGAACCTTTTAGGGATACATGTAACAATCAAACCAAAAGAAAGGAAAAATGGAATATGTTATTCATGGTAAGGGATATGGACACATTAGCCCCATTAAGGTCCCCCAATAGTACAACTTAGCCCAAGAGTGACAACACTTGACTATATGATGATGACCACCAAGGTGAAACAAGGAAAACAATGTAAATTCAAAGCATCGTGATTCATTATCCAATTCAACACATGATCACCATTTTCATTCCCCAAACATTGACATTATCACTTAATATGAAGTATTGAACAATGCACCTCAATGTGTAATGCACCATGTCATTTAATGTGAGTGAGTTGAGCATGTAATAGAAGGCATCTATGAGAAACTTGATTTGGAGAGTTTGGAATGTCATCGTCGGAATTGATGTTTTTAATGTAGATCATGGAGAAAAAATATCCTCTAGTTACCCCTAGAGGTGAAGGGGTAACATATGGATCCCACATGGGGACATGTGCTCACCATAGAGCGCATGAGAACATAAACAATATTTGGAACTCCAAGACCTACACTCTGCATCAAACCTAAAAAATCCTGTTACATTATAACATAAGATCATTAGTAAAGATGAGCAAGGGGATACAGTCCCCTTGGTAGTTGAAAGGTACAAAATAAATACAACAAAAAACATAACATCAATTTCATTTCCTTTGTGTGTGTATGCGTGTGAAAGTTCATGACATGCATACACACACACATACATACATACATGTGTGTGTGTGTGTGTGTGTGTGTGTGTGTGTGTGTGTGTGTGTGTGTGACATATTATACTAAATCAAAATTATGACTAACTATAAATGTGTATGATCAATCAATAACTAAAAATAAGTAAATGAGAAAATACAAATATGATGCAATAAAAGAAACACACAACATGACCTACAACTATCCTACTTAATGTTATAGGACAACATAAGTGTTAGCTATAATCATAAAACTAATGAACCCATCCTATCATCTCATCGAGGTCAAATTTTCTACTCTTGTGCTTAGTTATAAAAAAAAACAAGGATATAGCAAGCATATAATGGTCATGAGTTGGTACAAATACTACATCATGATAAACACATAATCCAACACATGAGGGCGGGAAAGAGAAACAAAATCATGCCAAGATTGGCATGTGCATCAACAAGCTTGCTCTATCCATCTTTGGATGGTGCTGCAATATGAAAATGATGACTCACAGTTGTTCCAAGAAAGGAATTCATGATGCAACCCTTGCATCTCATAAGATTGATCCACATACTTCAAGAGATCACCACCTTGGATTTCCTATAAATTTCATTCCCCAATGCTTGATACAAAATCATAATAAATATGAAGAATACCTCATGGTTTCCTGAAAACGACATGGATAAAAAAATGGGGTGTAAATTTAGATTTTGGAAAAACAAATTGCTCCCAACTTAGGGCTTGTTTCCCTTTTATATGTGGTTGTAAATCCTTACAACAAACCATAAGTTGAAATCACTTTCCCCCCAAAGATATTTTAAAAACAAAAACATAATTCCCAGTTGTATCTCCAATGACATATTGAGGAAAAAATGCAGAAAAATATGGATGGAAATTTCTACTATGAAATACTTGTTGCCCTGGAAAAATCACAACCCCATATCAATGATCTAATGTTATTTTTACACATCAATGTTCACCAAAATCTGAGCACGGGGGTGGATAAAATTCTTCTTCATAAAATAACTCCAAGTGATCAAGAGAAAATGTATTATACCTGGTAGGATATGTCTGGAAGTTTCCATGAGAATATTTTAATACATCAGATCTAGATGGTTGAGACAAATCTATGAAAATATCATTTTCATGTTTCCAAAAATATGCATCATTAATGTTCATATATGGTTGAAAGTGATCATGTGAATTCCCTAGAAATGATGGTTGTTCCAAAGGAAACACTCTAGAATCATCATCATCATAAATTGGATCCTCATTAAAATGAAAACAACTCACATCCCTTTTGTGCATCCATATTTGTAGAAAAGCATTAATATTTTCACTCTTATTATCATGTTCTTTATCCAATGAGAAATTGACCAAATCCAATGGTTTTCCTAAAACCTCTTCACTTTCCAAGTCATCAGAGGATGCATCATATAAATCAAAACTTGGAAAGGAGTACTACTTACCAAACCCTTGTCATCATGTGAAGGAGAGACGAAAATTTGGATTCCCTCTTCTCTATTAAATGGAAAAACAAATACCTTCTCAAAATCATTGTTTCTTGAGGGATTTTGCTCAAATTCAATCTTCTCAAAATCGTAACAATAGAGATCATCAAATTCAAAATTTTGAGAAGATTCAAGGCTTACCAATTTCTCATCTTCATGAGGAAGGATTCTCTCTTCAATCGGGTCTTCATCATGGAATTTATCTTCACTTGATATGCTTCATCCAAGTCTTCTTCTTCAATGGATTCATATGGTCATTCTTGTTCGTCTTCATGTACTTGATGACGTTTCTCATGAATCTCTTTTTCAATTATTTCCTCATCATTTTCAATAGGGTTAGAAAATAATTCTTCTTATTGAAGGGATACCAAAAGATCATGAAGAGTTTCTTCATACCTCTAAAGTCTAGGTCCCCAATGTTTGAGAAATTATCCAATGAAAACTATTTTAGAAGATATACTCTTTGGCTTGCAATATACAACCCAAACTCCTTCTCTTGCTTCCAAAGAATAAGTAAATAATCTCATCAGTGCATCTTCGTTTATTACATTTATTTTTAAGGTGTATTTCAAAAACTTCACAACATGAGAAATGGATAAATAAGGATCACCATCAAATTTTGGACATTGTTTTAACCAATCTCAAGGATAGTCATTTGGGTACATAGGGACACTCTTGACATCAAAAGCCTTATATAATTAAATAAATTCCCAATGAGCCATATTTATTTACTTCACATAAAACTTGATATGAACTTTGAAATTAGGAGATTATTTCTCATACAAAACAGGTGTGTGGAGTCACCAAGGTGAATCTAAAATTCCTACACAATGATGCTTATTTCACCTCAGAATCACATAGTCTTCAAAATTTGCATAGGGAAAAGGGATTCGTCCCTCAACAAAGTCACCAGATGAGTATACTTATATAAGGATTTGGTTTCTACTCATAAAAAATATTGAATCATAGACTTTGGATTATCAAAGGAGATAGACTCAATTCCACTCAGCAATGGTGCCAAAATGTTAAACACAATCTAGCACCAAGTGTAAATCCTTCACAAGGCACTAAGACTAGTGGAACATCGGAATATGTCACCACTGTCACCTAGGAAAAAAATTCCCTCTTTCTAGTGAAGGATTAAAATCCAACACAAGGGAGGCTTCCCTAATATCCTCCAAGGATCCCTAGGCAAGAAACAGTCAATTATAGGGCCCCTCAGGTAGTTATTCAATATACCACCAATATAATAAGATAGTCAAAGTAAGAATAAGGTGTTCAGTAAAAGAAATTTCCATATTTGAAGATATGAGGATCTAGGTCAATTTAGGAATTTTTTCAAGTCAAATTAAGGTTGAAAAGGATCCCCAAACACTACAAATGAAGGAAAAGCTAAAGTCTATTGTAAAACTTGGAAAAATATATTAAATTACAACAAGAAAACAAGTTATTACAACAACAAATAAATCATCAATTTACAAATAATAAACCAATGAGATAAGAGGGATAAACCATGGACTAAATTAGGGTTTCATTCATCAACAAAATAAAAAATTCAAGAGGCATATAACAACCCTAAAAACCATAGAGGTCCAACCCTAGATGGTTGTTGTAAGGCCTCTTAGGACACCCACCAAGCCTGCACACTCCTTTGGAAGATTCAACGATGTATGGACAAAGAGCACACAAGGAGGAAATGGTCGGTTGGGAAAATGAAGATGTTTGGGTGTGGATTGGAGAATGTTGGGGCATAGTGGTGACGTGCATGCCCAAGGGGTCACGTAGCCTTCTTCCCTTGCGATAAATGATGAAGACTTGATTTGTGTTTGGGAATGGGATGGGAAACTTGGGAGCACACCTAAGGATGGGGTGCATTGGTCCAAGAAACGAATGGTTGATGGGAGTGAAATCTTAGATGGGTGCCCTGGGTCCACAGAGCAGTGTTCCAGTTGGTTGAGTGTGATGATTCACGAAGGGGTGTGACACACCAAATAAACACGATGTTTTACACAAGTGACCCTTGGAGTCCATATAAAGTTAAGGGTGAACAACCAAACGAAGGTAAAACCAAGGAAGAAGAGAGATGGAGCTTTGAGGCTAGGTGCACCAGAGGGGCGCAGCTTAGGATGAGACAAGGAGGAACAACAAAAGGGGAGTCTTGGTGTGAAAAAACTGTAGTTTTGAAAAATTCTGATATGTAAGGTAGAGTCATGTGAATCTACCCATTTTGTAACTAGGACAATAATGTCATCTTGTAAATATTTCTCTTTGTATAAATAAATGAATCTAGGTGTTAGGACTGATTTGTGATACCCACATTCTATATATGTCTCTTGTGTTTCACATGTTTTCTGTTGTATGAAAAATTGACTAAGTGTTAAACTAAGTTAACAAATGTTTAAGTATACAACTGAGTTTCATAGAGTAAGGATGTGACTCAACTATAGCCTAGAATTAAATATGGGTATGCTCTACATGAAGAGGCGTAGTTCGGGTGAAGTATCCTTGGTTAAGTCAAGATACCAAGAGAGAACCACTGTGGTTCCAAACTTTAACGAGATGTAAGGTTCGACTTGAGAATGAATCTTGAGGGCATGACATATGGTATCAAATCAATTTCACAATGAAGGATTTTGTAGAAACAAAGTGCACACTATGGCAAGATTCGCACAATCCAGAAGGGTGGGGTGAATCCTTGGATAGAGGCAAATGAATTCATGCAACAAAAGCAGGTTACAAATGAATTAATACAGGTCAAGTCAAGTTTCCCATTGTGACCTAAGGCACAAGAGTCTTGGTTTGGGCAACAAACCAGGATATACAAGGACTTGCAATGAAGCACCTTGGAACCAAGCATTGGACCAAGGGGTGCTCCCACACAATCTACAAAAAGGTGAGTACAATGCATGTATGTTTTATTGTGATTTTGTTTGTCATTTTCACTTAACATAGAAAGAGTGGCAAGGATCGGTTTGCAACAATCTAAGAAGAGTTGGTGCATTGGGTGCCTTGGGTGGAAATTTTGGCAGCCAATATCGTCAGTTGTGTTTTTTGTATCTGGCTATCAACAGAAGAAGGATGCAAGCTCTAGTTGACTCAGGTGCCTCACACAACTTTCTGAATACTAAGGTAGAGAAGGATTTGAGACTTAGAGTCTCCCCGTACATAGCTGCGGTGAAGGCAGTAAACTCTAACACAATGGAAACAACTAGTGTTGTCTCCTCAGTTCACATTCGAATTGATAAGTGGGAAAGTTGGGCTAACTCCATGATGATTCCTATGAATGAATTTGAGGTAATTATTGGACAAGAGTTCCTAAGGAGGACACATTTAGTCCTCATGTCATGGATGGATACCATTGTTATACTTGGTGAAAAGAAGTCTTGGGTCGTGCGCACAACCGGAAGGAATTCTGGTGGAAAGGTGCAACTTGTGTCTGCATTGAGTATGAAGAGAGAAACGAGATGGAATGGACCATATATTTACATAGAAATTTTTGGAGAGATTCAAGAGGATGGAGTGAAGATGCCTGTTCCACCAGAGCTCACTGAATTGTTAGGTGATTTTATAAACAAAAATGTCAAATGAATTGTCAAAAGTGATCCCACTGAGACACATTGTTGACCACCGTATAGAGATAGAGCTTGGGATGTAGCCAATGACAAGAGATCCTTGCTAATTTTCTAGGCCTAAGTTGGAAGAGTTGAAGATACAATTGACATAGTTGATTGATGTTGGCTTCATTCTTCCATCTAGGTCCCCATATGGTGCCTTGGTTCTCTTTCAGAAGAAGAAATATACTTCAAAGTTGAGGATGTGTTTGGAATACCGAGCATTGAACAAACAAACTATGAAGAATTGATACTAGTTTCCTTTAAATGATGAATTCTTTTACAAGTTGGCCAAGGCCAAAGTATTTTCAAAGCTTGACTTGCGACATGCGTATTATCATATGTGAATTGTAGAAAGAGATGAAGCAAATACAACCACGGTGACAAGGTATGGGAGCTATTTGTTACTAGTGATGCCTTTTGGGTTGTGCCACACCCTTGCAACCTTTTTCACATTGATGAATGACGTGTTGCGACCATTTTTGGACAAGTTCGTTGTGGTGTATTTGTATTACATCATAGTGTCTAATGAAATTATGGAGGAGCACAAGAAGAAATTGACACAAGTCTTTGAGGCATTGCAACAAAACCAATTGTTCTTGAAGAAGTCCAAGAGTTCTTTTGGGTAGACAGAGATATCATTCCTTGGCATTGGATCGGCCAAGGATGCATTCGCATGGACCCTACAAAGGTCAAGGAAATCAAATATTGGAAAGTGTTAGAAAAATAGGATCATGGAGTAATAAAATAAAAACAAATGCATAAATAAAACATAGAATATACACAATACAATAGAGACACAGATATACGTGGTTCACCCAGTGTGGGCTATGTCCACCCGATAAATTGACAAGTCCTTCCTTTTTATTATCCAACAAATGAAGGGATACAACCTACAACACACCCGTTGTAACTTCCTCTTCTTTCTCTCATAGTCTCCTTTCTCAAAATACAAAAAATTGCAACAACACATAGCCACAATACACTTCACTCATAAAAGAGGGTTTCGTTCTAGGGAAAAAAAAAATTAACATAACTTCTATCGTTAGATATGCGACCTTATAATGAACGATCCAAATTTAATATGAAATTACAATATAAATTTACAAGGTTGTTCTCTTACTCCTTTCCCAATTCCTCCATAAACCTATGTAACCAAATCGTCTCTTTACTAGCCTATGTAACAACAACATACTCTGCCTCTATTGTTGAAAGTGCAACAACCTTTTGCAGTTTTGAAATCCAACTTAATGTTGTTCCAACTACTGTAAAAACATACCCTGTGGTGCTCCTCCTGCTATCTTTATCACCTGCCATATCTGAATCAACATATCCTTGTAGAAAAATGTCTAAACCTCCAAAACATAATCCATGAGTAGAAGTACCTTTCAAATACCTGAGAATCCACTTTACTGCCTGCCAATGTTCTTTACCTGGATTTTTCATATACCTACTCACAACTCCCATTGCATGTGAAATATTTGGTCTTGTGCAAACCATCGCATACATCAAGCTGCCAACTGTTGATGAATAAGGGACCCTTGACATGTATTATATCTCCTCCTGTGTCTTGGGACACATTTCCTTATTTAATTTTAAATGGCTGGCCAAAGATGTACTAAATAGTTTTTCATTCTGCATTCTAAACCTCTCCAACACCTTCTCTATGTACCCACCCTAAGACAATGTCAATTTGTGATTATTCCTGTCTCTTATTATTCTCATACTAAGGATTTTTTTTGCAACACCCAAATACTTCATCATAAATGAATTAGCTAATTTTTCCTTGAGCACATTTATATCCTGCATATTAGACCCCACAACAATAATTTTATCTACATACAATAGAAAGATAATATAGCTTCCATTTTATATCCTTTTAAAATAAACACAATGATCAGAATGACATCTACTATAACCTCGTTCTGTCATAAACATTTCAAACTTTGAATACCACTTCTTTGGAGCTTTCTTTAGGCCATACAATCTCTTCTTCAACCTGCATACCAAATTTTCCTTCCCTTTGACCTCATACCCCTATGGTTGTTGCGTATAAATCTCTTCCTCCAAATCCCCATGGAGAAAAGTTGTTTTTACATCTAACTGTTCAAGATGTAAATCTTCTACTACCACAAGACTTTAAATAGTCCTAATTGAAGTCATTTTTAAAATAGGAGAAAATATTTCATCAACATCTATACCTTTCTTTTGTGCAAGCCCCTTTACAACAAGTCTAGCCTTGTACCACTTTTTTCCTGCATCTTCTTCCTTCAACTTGTAAACCCATTTATTCTACAATGCTCTTTTTCCTATAAGCAATTGAACCAAATCCCAAGTCTAGTTATTTACCAGGGAATCCATTTCCTCTTTCATGCCTTGCTCCCACTTCTTTTTAGTGTCTACTTGCATTTCCTCTTCATAACATTTTGGTTCACCAGAATCAGTCAACAATAAATAATACAATGAAGGAGAGTATCATTCAGGGGGTCTACTTAAATTGGTAGATCATCTAACAACACTTGTAGGAGTTTGAGGTACATGTTTCTCCTTTTGTTGTACATTTTGATTCCCTGGTATCTTTGGAATTTCTTTTTCAGTGATCTCATCAAGCGTTGTGTATTCTAGTTTTTATTTTTCATATTTATTTCCCTGCAACTGATCTTTGTACATGAAATTCTCATTGAATAAGACATATCTAATCCTAATAATTTTGTTATTTTCATAATCCCATAAGCGATAACCAAAATCATTAATACCGTATCTAATAAAGGTACACTTCTTGGATTTTTTCTCAAGCTTTGTTCTATTTTCTTTATCAATATGGAAAAATGTTTCACAACCAAAAGTCTTCAAAAAAGAATAGTTTACCTTTTTACCTGTTCATGCCTCCTCTAGAATTCTACCATCCAAAGAGCTTGAAGGTCCTCTATTTATTAAGTAAACAAAAATATCTACAACATCTGCCCATAACTACAAGGGAAAACTAGCATGCAATATCATACTCCTTGCACGCTCCATGATTGTCTTGTTCATCCTTTCTGACATACCATTTTCTTGTGGTGTTCTTGGAATTTTCTTCTCTCTATGAATCCCATGGTATGAACAATAATCAACAAACTCCTTGCTACAATATTCACCTCCATTTTTTGATCCGAGACACTTCAACCTTTTTCCTGTCTCATTCTCAACCAAAGTTTCCATTTCTTAAAAGTATCAAAAACATCATATTTTTGTCGAATGCAATAAACCCAAGTTTTTCTAGTTGCATCATCAATAAAAGTAACATAATAATGAGATCCACTAAGAGATGATACCTGAGTTGGTCCCCATACATCTGTATGCACAATCTCTAACCTTTCACTCTTCTTTTCTTTTCCGACTCTAAGGAATATGACTATCTTATGTTTTCCATAAACACAATGCTCATAGAAATCCAAATCAATTTGTTTAAGATCTGGCAACAATTTTATTTTGTGAAGTATATGCATCCCATTCTCATTCATGTTTCCAAGCCTATGATGCCACAGTGTTGTATCCACTCCTATAGAAGCTAAAGAGATAGACGAGTCAATATTACCAATACATAAATATGATGTACCTACCTTCTCTCCTTTTTCTATCACCAGTGATCCTTTGGTGACCTTCCATGCCTTATCTGTATATATACATATACAACCTTCACTTTCCAAATGTCATGTTGAAATTATATTTTTCCTTATATATGGAACATGTCTTACCTCTTTCAACAACCACTGGTTTCCATTCCTTTGCTTTATTTTTACCTTTCCCATTCCAACAATTTTGCATGGTGAATCATCACCCAAATGAGCCTGTCCAAAATCAACTTGAACATAATCTAGAAAATGTTTCCTATGGTCTATGGCATGAAATTAAGCCTTTGAATCTACTACCCAAGACTCAAAAATATTATCTACAAAAAGAATCAAAGCGTCTTATAACACATCACCTGTTACATTTGCTTCATGATTTTTCTCCTACTGTCCATCTCTTTGTTTCTTTGGAGATCTGCAGTCTTTCTTCAGATGTCCTTTCTTCCCACAATTCCATCACTCTATCTTTCCCAGTATGGATTTGGATCTTTCCTTCCTAGAATTATCGTGGTTCCTTGAAACCTTTCCTCTATCCTTTTGTCTTCCCATGTTCTACATGTTTAACGCATTACCTGACGTCTCACCTTTGTTTTTCCATCACATTTCCTCACTAAGGATAACACCAACAACATCATCAAATTTTAAAGTGTTTGAACCAGAGACAGAGTTACTTACAACTATGAACAAGTCGTTCCATCTTTCTGGCAATGAGCACAAGATTAGAAGATCCCTGACCTCATCATGAAAGCCCACTTTTATAGAACTTAGTTGATTAGTAACCATATTAAATTCATTTAAATGATCTGCAATAGACCCACCTTCTAACATATTCATATTAAATAATCTCTTCATTAGAAATGCCTTATTAGACACCAAGGGGTTTTCATACAGTTTGACCAATGTAGCCCTTACCTCCTTTGTTGTCTTTTCTTTCTAAATATTGAAAGCCACCGACGCTTCTAGGCTCAGTCGTATTTTTCATTGTGCCTTTTTGTTAAGAACCTCCGATTTGTTATCCTTCATGGTCGACGACTTCTTTTCTATTCCACCCAATGGTAGGAATATATCCTTCTGATATAAATAATATTCCATCTGCATATTCCATTACTGGTAGTTTTGGCAGTTAAATTTCTTGACCCTAAACTTTCCATCTTCTGCCATTTTTCCCACTTGAACTAGGAACCCTCTTTTCCTGCGAGTTACCTTTCGCTCTGATACCAATTGTTAGAAAAATAGAATTGAATAGAAATAAAATAAATACAAATGCGAAAATAAAACACAAAAGATACACAATACAATAGAGACACAAATATACATGGTTCACCCAGTGTGGGATACGTCCACCAAAGAAATTTCCAGGTCCTTTATTTTTATTATCCATCAAATGAAGGGTTATAACCTACAATGCACCCGCTGTAACTTCCTCTTATTTCTCTCAAAATATCCTCTCTCAGAATACAAAAAATTGCAACAACACATAGCCATAATAAATTTCCTTCATAAAAGGGCATTGCCTTCTAGGAAAAAAAAAACCCTAACATAACTTCTACCATCATATATACGACCTTATAATGAACGGTCCAAATTTAATATGAACTTACAATACACATTTAATAGGTAATTTTTCCTTCAATGGATTCTCCCATGAACCTCCATCGGGGAACACTGTCTCCCAAACCCCCATTGGGGGCCCACTTGCCCCCGGACCCCCCAGCTAGGGGGATCGATCCGCCGGATCCTGAAGGGGGGAAAAGTCCCCCCTGCAACTCCCCCACATGGAGGGGTGTACAATATTTCAGGGTCTAAAGTCTTCATGGGGTATAAACATGGCTAAAAATAAATACCTCTAAATCAGGAAGATAATCAAGCTCCACAACCAATAGGAAGAGCCGTAGACAGTCCATGACGTGAGAGTATTCCTTGGACTAGCCAACTACTATCACACGTTTGTAGAGGGTTACTTCAATATTTATGCACCATTGACTGACTTGTTGAAAAATAAGAAAGCATGGAACTCGAAAGATAGGAGAAAGTCTGCGTTTGACGAGCTAAAACACATAATTTTCTTCGCTCCCATACTGAAGCTGCCAGACTTTGAGAAATCGTTTGAAGTGTAAATGAACACATCAAAATTTTCCATTGGAGTATTTTTAATGTGGGAAGGATATCTGGTTTCCTTTGAGAGAAGAAATACCAAGATTGTGAATGAAGATACCTCGTTCATGAAAAGGAGATGATTGTTATGGTACATTGTTTACAGACTTGGAGACACTACTTGTTGGGAAAGTCATTTGTCTTGAAGAGAGACAATATTGAAACAAGCTACTTCATGACTCAGTCAAAGTTGTCACCTAAGCAAGCAATATTGCAAGAATTCCTTGAAAAATTTGAACTGACCATTTAGTATAGGCCACATAGGCTGAACATTTTTGTGGATGCCTTGAGCAGAAAGGCACAAATCGCTATCCTAGAGGAGGAAGATGATTTTCCTGCATCAAGGGGAAGTCATATTAATGTCTTGTAAGAGTTGCACAAACATATAAAAAAGGGTTAGAGCATGATCACACAGTGAAGAACATTATGAAGAAGGTGGAGGGGAAAATGAGGAAGTTTTGGCTACACGATGGACTTTTGTACTTTGAGGAGTGAATCTATGTCTGTAATTCGTCCAACCTTAGGAGGGAACTTGTCAAGGAACTTCATGACTCACCCTAAGCTGGCCACCCAGAACAACGAAGAATGATGGCATTGTTGGAGCGAGGATACTTTTGGGAACAGGTGAAGTAGGATGTGGAGGAGTATGTTCACACTTACCTTATTTGTCAACAAGATAAAATGGACACCATAATGAGATCAGATCTATTGCAACCTTTAGTGATTTAGGAGAGATTGTGGATGAGTGTCTCAATTGGATTCATCACACAAATTTATATGGTGCAAGGATACAAAATAATTTTGGTCGTGGTTGATCGATTCTCCAAGTATGTTGTCTTCATTGTGATGAAGATGCCTTGCAACACCGAAGAAGTTGCAAATTGTTTTTCAAGCACATAGTGAAGTATTAGGGTGTTCTACTAAACATTACTTTGGACAGGGATGCAAGGTTCATGAGCAAGTTTTGGACAACATTGTTCAAGATTGTGGAGATGAATTTGTTGAAGAGTTCAACCTACCATCCACAGATAGATGGGAATACCGAATGAATAAATGAACTTATGGAGGATTACTTGCAACACTATGTATAGTTAGATCAGATGAATTGGATGGACTTGTTGGACACCACCCTATTTAGCTATAACTCGTAGAAGAATTCAACGATGGGCTACAACCCATTCGAGTTGAGGAATGGACAACAACCCACTACTCCTCATTTTGTAATGCATAGTTACTATGGGACAAATCCATAAGTTGTGGGTTTCATTAAGTGTTGGCATGATCAGTTGGAGATAGATCACACACACTTTTCTAACACAAAAAACATAATGAAGCAGTGGGTAGATCACGACAGGCGTGACATAGAATTCCAAGTAGGAGAGTCTGTATTAGTTACCACCATCGAAAGGAATGGCTCCATCTCTCGTGTGGAGATATGAGGGATCATTCAAATTTCTTGAGAAGATTGGAAACATTACCTACAAGTTGTAGTTACCATTCCACATGCGACACATTCATCATGTCTTCCACATTAGCCAATTGAATTCATGCTAGAGGGACCCGAATGACCCAAGTCAAGTTGAGCCATCCAGAGTGTCAATCATGGTTGTAGATAAGCCAAAGTTGGAGGTAGAGAATATTTTGTGCATCACGTCCTGGAACAGGGTAGGGGTTGTGTGTATGATTACTTCATCCAGTGGAAGGATAATCCCAATGAAGAGAACAATTGGGAGAAGTATGAGGACATGATTCGAGAGTTTGACATAGGTCTCTATAGATCGCAAGTGATATAGAAGTTGTAGGGACGACAACACGTTTATTGGGGGAGGATGTAAGGATTCCCGGGACACCCATTGAGCATGTGCGCTCCTTGGGAAGATTCGACGATAGATATATGAAGATCAAAAGGAGAAAACAATCAGTTTGAAAAATGAAGATGTTTGGGTGTGGGAAGGAGCACCTTGGGGCACACTGGTGACATGCACACCTAAGGGGGAAAATACCCTTCTTCACTTTTGATGAATGGTGAAGAATTGAGTTATGTTTGGGCAAGGGTGGGGAAACTTGGGAGCATGCCCAAGGAGTGCACCCATCTTCCCTTAGTAGCAGGGGTGCACGAGAGAGGCTGAATGACTCCATCATCACACCCATGGAGATTCACGATGATCGACACAAGGGGGAGCACAAGAAAAGGGGTGCACGCCTAAGGAAGGGGGTACGTCAGTCCAAGAAACAAACAGTTGATGGGCACACGGGCTTATATGGGCACCCTGGGTCCATAGAGGGGTGCGACGATTAACTGAGTGTGATGACTTGCAAAGGGGTGCAATGCACCGAAGAGACACGATGTTTTGCACAAGTGACTCTTGGAGTCCATATAGAGGTAAGGGTTCACAACCAAACGAAGGTAAAACCAAGGAAGACACGATATGGAGCTCTAAGGTTGGGTGCACTAGAGGGCCACACCTTAGGCTGAGGAAAGTAGGAACAACAAAAGGGGAGTCTTTGTGTGATGAAATCGTTGGTCTGGACATTTCTGATATGTAAGGCAAAGTCTCATGACTCTGCCCATTTTTGTAAATGGGACAAAAATTCCCTCTTGTAAAGCTTTCTCTTTGTATAAACAAATGAAGTTGAGTGTTGGGAATAGTTTGTGTTTCCCACATTTTATATGTGTCTCTTGTGTTTCACATGTTTTCTATTGTATTCAAAATTGACTAAGTGTTAAACTCTGTTAACAAATGTCTAAGTATAGAACTAAGTTGCATAGAGTAAGAATGTGACTAACTCGTAGCTTAGAATGGAATAGGGGTATGCTCTAGGTGAAGAGGTTTTGTCTAGGTGAAGTATCCTTAGTTGAGTCAAGTTGCCAAGGGAGAACCACCGCGGTGCCTCACACCAACGAGATGCCAAGGTTGGACTTGGGCATGACTCTTGGGGGCATGACAATTGTAATAATAAACCAACAAAGTATTTTAGGGTTTTATAATGATTATTAGGTCAATAATATGCCTAAAATTCAAAACATCTAGGTTATTTATGGACTGTTACCCCCCAAGCTAGGGGTAACTAAGGATATGATGTCTCAAGGTCTAAAAGTTGAATACATGGAGTGTTGAGATCCAGATGAGCAGACATAGACCCTCCTCTCACAACACATCACTATTCATTGATAACAACAATGTCCACCACACTCGTGAGGCTCAGAAAGGACATCAAGTCCTACTTCATGAGGTAACAAGTGTGTTCTTATGGTAAGTGTCATTTTAATAATTGAAGCATTTGAGCATGTTGCAAAGAGTCATTTCTTGATTATTAAATTTTTTTCTTGGAAATTATATCTTTTGCCTCATTTTATCTTGGTGGTTGACATGGTTTCCTAGTAAGTGGGTCAACCTCGAGAAAAGGGTTACTACTGGGGGGTCTCCTTGAAGGGTCATCTTACCATTCCCGCACATACTTACTACTTTCCACACCTTTTCCATTTCTTTTCTATATCTTTTGGGTTTTTGGGTTTATTGGGAAGGAGGGGCTAAAGGCCCATAGGTTTTATAGCTAGCAAAAGTTAAAAGTCATAAATGATCCCTCTAGATGCTCACCCTAAGGTCCTGAGAGAAATTAAAATGATTTTCCATAAAAAAATCAAGGACCTTTAAAAAAGAAAAAAGATAATTAATAAATGTCCTACTTGTTGGGGGAATGTATTTGTGGTGTCTTTTACTTTCCTTGCACATGGAACTCAATGTGTTCCTAACTTTAGGTGGAATTGTGGTGCTCCTTATTTTCCATTGCACATAACACTCAATGTTTTGAACCATAATAAATCAATCAAAAAGGGATTGGGAAAAGGATGCATTTCAAGTGAGGGATGCAACACACCCTCCACAAAAACACCCATAAATGAGACTATATGAGCCCTTGATATGTCGAGAAACCCATGTTGAAAATTCTTACCCCTATCCACCTCATATGCATTACATGACTTAGATATGGTCTTCTTGGGAAACATTCCTTGACTTGGGGATTGCTCTACCCAATAGGGAACCGTGACAACCCTCCCATACTTGAATTTGGAAAACTTTATAAGGTCTTTGAGAACTTGTTTAGTTTGAAAAGGGGGGATTTAATGAACATGTTTGGGTGATTCTTTTATTAAATGTGGTTTACTTGGAATGATACATGTGACTTGTGGACCTTTTGAGGGCGTACTTGTTTGTATTTACAAGACCTTGCTCGGTGAAAGCTATCCATCGAGGGATTGTGCCATTTTGACCTTCATGTGGGGTTGAAAACCCCAAGGATGGATGCCATACCTCACTTGATGGGAAAAGGACCCCAAAGCTCTTTTTCACATGAGATGATGAATGTTTCCTTTGGAGGAACTTTTATAAAACTAGAGGATGAAATTGTATCCCATTGCACCTGGACATTAGCCTTGGGAGGCCTAGGATGTCACCTTCTAGTATTTTGACGTCATGTGGAGGCTAGGGTTTTGGTGGGATTGGTGGGATCATACATGATGTGATGTATTATGAAGGAAGGAGAGGCATGTCATGACACTCTATAACATGAGATATTGACACATGACCTTTGGAGGCCAAATGATTTGCATATTGAGGCTCAACATCACCCTTCTAGGGAATGACATCACACTTTTGAGGGTTTTACTATATGTAATTTTTATAATTGTAAGTTGTTAAGAAAAATAAAGGGGGTCGTCCCTATTTCAATTTGTTGTTGACATTTTTATGTGGACAAATTGGTTTAGATGGACTCATATAAAAAGAGGCCATCTCATTTTCATTTTAGACATAACTCACTTGAGAATTACATAACTCTTGGCTGAAATTTTATCCCTACTTGGAAAATTTGCTATCTCTATTGGTGGAGGAAAGGCTAGTGACTTCTCTTGGATGGTTGTTCTTGGAAATTTGGTGGAATATCTTTGGTAAGTAATGGTTTTTCATGCTTTCTCTGGAATCAGGTAAGGAATTTCTGCAATGTTGTGTGTTTCTTCCTGATTTCAAGGTTATTTTGTGAAACCGTTGGAAGAGTATAAGGGCATATACCCTCCATCAAGGAATTTATCTTTTATTGCTATTGAAAAGGATTAAAGGATTGCTACAAAGAGTAAAAGGGCTTACACCCTTGTAGCAAGACCTTGCTAAGGTTTATCTTCACTAGGAAGTAAAAGGTCTTAGACCCCTAGAAGAGTCTTAAAACCTAGATCAAAACAAGAGACTCCATTACCCAATAGATAAGCCACTAATTTTTGCATTGGAGATTGAATATTTTTGCATTGGTAAACGCAATTTCAAGGAGATTGAATTGTTCAAGTTTGGAATTAAATCTTACATGCTTTAAGCTATATTTTTCCCTATGGGTGTCTTGATTTTCCAAGTGATTAAGTTGTTGTAGCAAGTATTAAGCCACAACCATTAGGGTTGCAACAAACACACTCTCTCTTACTCTTTTACAACTTTTCTACCGCTGAAATTTACTTGCAAGCAGTCATAATTAATCTATTGTTTAAGAGTTATTGTTTGGGTGGCTTACTTGTCTATTTTAATGGCTATAGCTTGTTGTTGTAGAAAACAATTTCTACAGCCATAAGGCTGTTATAAAACTCTGTTGATAACACTTATTAACAACCCTCTCTTGCTATCAAAGTCTTGGTTTAAATATTGGAAAATTTTCTACTAATTGCTAGCTTAATTTTCCAACATCATACACTTAATTTTGGTGGTTTAATTTGAAACTGTCATAGTCTCTTTACTGTTGCTATATATTTCCATGCTGCTGAAATTTTGGGACAACAAGGTTTCTTGATGATTCCCCACTGGTTTTTTAGACTCATATCCTCATATATTGTCTTGTTTTGGCTTGTCTAACATTTTTTTGTAGGTACACAACATTGGAAACCATTTACCATATCATAAGATTTTTCCTCAACTCTCATTATTGTCCTTGAACTTGACCTACAGGGGCGCTCTTCAACCTCTTTACTTCTCCCATCACAGTCCTCCTAGGGTCACCTGGGAAGCCTCCCTTGTGGTCGACTTGTCCTTCACTAAAGCGAGGGGGATATATATTCAGGTGACACTGATAGGTATTCCTAGTTGTTTCTCGCATTTGTGGTCTCGATTGGGATTTTCCCAAAATAAAATTTGTGCAATAAAATGTTTGGAACATTTTTTAGGGAGTATTTTGAATCCTTTCCCTCCCATAATGACATTTGGAAAGTCTATCCCAAATCCTTTATCCCAAAATTTCCTAGAGACTCCATTGAGGGAAGTCCCCTCACAACCTTTGATGAACTTGGTATAATTTCATCTGGCGACTCCATTGAGGAATTATCCTAAATGATGGAAGAATTTCTCAGTGGCACTTTCATGAGGCATACAAATCTTTGGACGTTGAGTTCATTTATTGGTATCCAAACAATTTCCCAATGAGATGGTTAGACCATATCCCTATGTTTGATGGTGATCCATTTTTGGCCATTGCACATGTTGTCAAATTTACTGAATTTGTTTCATGCTTGGGTATAGAACATGAATATGTGATAGTATGACTATTTCTCTTGTCACTTGAGGAGAAGCAAAGAGATTGGATCAAACATTATTGCAACCCTAAAATTATATCTTCTTCAACAATCCTTATTCAAGAATTCCTCAAGCATTGGGGCCCTAGAACTTTTAAATTTGAAGATACTATTCAAGACCTCGAAGATGCATTTATGGGACAAGGTCTTCCCTTGGACCCTATTGAAGATTTGAGGAAAACGCTTCTTCCAAATCCTATTGAGAACACAATTGGGGAACAAAATGTCGAGGGTAATGATGAATAAAGTTTCAAGGATCTCAAGGAAAACATAGAAGAAGACAATGCATTTTGTGAACAATTAATAGAGAACTGCCACAATAAAGATTTTTGTGGTCGGGTTCTACATGCAAACAAGAGAAGAGTACAACACTATCCTTCAAAATTATGAGAGGGATCCTACCTGATGCATAGCATAGGAGACTTCCATTGCCTATTATGGAGTGAAATCACTATGTGACACTATGACAAAGAAATACGGTTGCCAAGAAATCCTTCCAACCCAATATCGATCATTCTTGATGCCCAAAGAAGTCTCGAAACTCATTGAATATCAAGTCAATGATGATGAATATTTTCTCGAAGAACAGGTCCACAAAGAAAGCTTCCAAAAAGAAGAAAAAGAGAAAACCATTGATGATGATATCTTCTATAAGAAAAGATGTCAGGTGCTTGAAGAAATTGTTGAAGATTGTCCTACTGATTTTCTATAACAATATCTTTCTGAGACATGTCATCGAGTAAATTCCTTATGTGCCATAATAGAAAAAAAGTACGGCCTCAATTATGAAGAGTCCATTGATGAAGAATATTCCCATGAAATGCATCAAGTTGAAGACCCAGTTGAAGCCGCTCAAGTTTTTTTTCTCCTTTCACAAGAAGATGGAGAAATGATTAGTTACAATCATACAAATGGATTTATGAAGGAACCCTTCGATCTAGTTGGTGAGCATATAGACGAATTTATACGTGTAGGGAGGCATAGATGGGAGGTTGGTTTCTCTAATTTTGATGGAGATCCCATTTATGACATTGAGGGTGGATTTCAAGTATTTCTTGTTGGGGGAACACATTTGCGGTGTCTTTTACTTTCCTTTCACATGAAACTCAATGTGTTCCTAAATTCATGTGGCATTGTGGTGCTCCTTACTTTCCATTTTGCATAGCACTCAATGACAAAGGGATTGGAAAAAGGTTTCATTGAAAACGAGGGATGAAACACACCCTCCATAAAGGAAACAATAAATGAGACAATATGATACCTTGATATGTCAAGAAACCCACGCCCAAAATTATTATGCCCATCCACCTCATATTCATTACATGACTTAGAGAGGGTGTTTTTGGGAAACATTCCTTGACTTGGGGATTGGTCTACCCAATAGGGCACTATGAAAACCCTCCCATACTTGAATTTGGAAAATTTTATAAGGTCTTTGAGAACTTGTTTAGTTTGAAAAGGGGGGATTTAATGCAGATGTTCAGGTGGTTCTTTTATTAAATGTGGCTCGCTTGGAATTCTACATGTGACTTATGGAGCATTGGAGGGAATATTGTTTGTCTCTACAGGAACTTGCTTAGTGAAAGCTATCCATGGAGGAATTGTTCCATTTGACCTTCATGGGGGGTTGAAAACCCCAAGGATGGATACCATACCCCACTGGATGGGCAGAGGACCCTGGATATCTTACGCACATAAGATGATGAACGTTTCCTTTGGAGGAACTTTGACAACACTAGAGGATGACATTGTATCCTATTGCATTTGGATGTTATCCTTAGGATGCCTAGGATGTCACCTTATAATGTTTTGACATCATGTGGAGGCTAGGGTTTTGGTTGGCTTGGTGGTACCAAAAGTGATGTGATGTGTTTTGAAGGAAGGAGAGGCATGGCATGACACTTTGGCACATGAGAGCTTTACACATGACCTTTGGGGGCCCAACTATTTTCATCTTGAGGCTCAATGTCTCCCTTAGAGGCTCAATGTCACCCTTCTAGGTCATGGCATCACACTTTTGAGGGCTTTAATTTATGTCATTTTAATATTTGTAATTTGTAAAGGAAAACAAAGGGGGTCAATCCTCTTTTAATTTGTTGTTTACATTTTTATGTGGACAAATTGGTTTAGATGGACTCATATAAATAAAGGCCATCTCATTTTCATTTTAGACATAACTCACTTGAGAATTACATAACTCTTGGCTGAAATTTTCTCCCTACTTGGGAAATTCAATATCTCTTGTCTCTTGTGCAAAATGGATGTTTTACTTGTCTATTGGTGGAGGAAAGGCTAACGAATTCTCTTGGATTCTTTTTTCTTGGAAATTTGGTGGAATATCTTTGATAAGTAAGGGTTTTGCATGCTATCTCTTGGATTGGCTAAGGAATTTCTACAATTTAGTGTGTTTCTTCTTGATTTCAAGGTTATTGTTTCAAACCCTTGGAGGAGTATAAGGGCATACACCCTCCATCAAGGAATGTATCTTTTATTGTTATTGAAAAGGGTTAAAGGATTGCTACAAGGAGTAAAAGGGCTTACACCGTTGTAGAAAGACCTTGTTAAGTTTTATATTCTCTATGGAGTAAAATGTATTTCACCCCTAGAAGAGTGTTAAACCCTATCTCAAAACAAGAGACTCCATTTACCAATAGATAAGACACTAATATTTGCATTGGATATTGAATATTGTTGCATTGGTAAACATGATTTCAAGGAGATTGAATTGTTCAAGTTTGGAATTAAATATTGCATGCTTTAATCTATCTTGTGCCCTAGGGGAATCTTGATTTTCCAATTGATTAAGCTATTGTAACAATCATTAAGATACAAACATTATGGCTGCAGAAAAATCACTCTATCTTACTTTTTTACAACTTTTCTATCGCTAAAATTTACTTGCAAGTTGTCGAAATTAATCTATTGTTTAAGAGCTATTGTTTGGGTGGCTTACTTGTCGATTTTTGTGGCTAGAAATTGTTGTTGTAGAAAATATTTTCTACATCCATAAGGATGTTATAAAACTCTGTTTATAACACTTATTAACAATCCTCTCTTGCTATCAAAGTCTTGGTTTAAATATTGGAAGATTGTCTACTAATTGCTAGTTTAATTTTCCAACATCATACACTTGATTTTGATTGCTTAATTTTTAGATGTCATAGTCTCTTTAACGCGGATATATATTTTCATACTAATATAATTTTTTGAAATCAAGTTTTCTTGTTGATTGCCCATTGGTTTTTGAGGCTTATATCATCATATATTGTCTTGTTTTGACTTTCCTAACATTGTTTTGAAAGTGAACAACATTGGAAACCATTTACCATATCATAAGAATTTTCCTCAAGCCTCATTCTCATCCTTGACCTTGACCTATAAGGGAACTCTTCAACCTCTTTGATTTTCCCATCACAATCCCCCTAGGGTCACCCGGGAAGCCTCCCTCGTGTTGGGCTCATCCTTCACTAAAACAAGGGGGATATCTATTGAGATGACACTGATAGGTATTCCCAATTGTGTCTCACATTTGTGACCTATGTTGTGCTTTTCCCAAACTACAAATTGTGAGATAACATGGACGAAAATGATATTTGTTTGTAATAAAACCCTAATTTAACTCTAAAATGGAAAAAAGAAAGCAATTTTCATAATTAAATGATTGATTATTGGGTGAGTAACTAGTGCCTACTATGTTTTTGGGCATATATGGTTAATTAAAGATTCCTTTGGAGAGAAGTGAGTGGCTTTTTGGGGCTGATACCTAGAATTTGTTCACTACTAACCCTAGGAGATACTCCTAAAATATTAGGACAATTCAAGGGAAGTGTCTTCACTAGTAACCATCCATAGCTTTGATAATAAGTGTCTGTTGAAGAATAATCCAAGAGAATACTCAAACAACACTAGATAAACAACATTACACTTAAATGCGTTCATGAACAAAACTACAAGATGAAAAGAGAACACTTACTCGAGAAATATTTCATCCATCAAAACCCAATCAATGAATATCCATATAGTAGCAAAGAATGCACACGCACATCTTCTCCGAAAAATAGCTCTAACTAGCCGTTCATAGCATTTTTCATAAGAGATAATGTAGAAGTATACAAGTAGTGATGTTTCTCCACAAGTAGCAATGATTTACAAGTGAAAAGTGCTTCTCTTATTTATATGAGAGATCTAGCACCCTTATCACACAATAAAATCTCTAGAAACACAAAATGATGCCTTTATCTCTCTCAAACCCCAAAGATAAGCAAACAACACATAGAAATACATGATACATGAGTGGATAGGTCACTAAGACCCCCAATGATGCCTACAATATGAATTAAAATAGCTCAAACACCAAATGATCCCTCATAAATGTGCTCTAGATATCACATGTGTGGCATGTGTAGCCTCATGAAGGGGACAAATCACTCCAAAGTAATGTATAAGGGCTCAAAGTGAAACATTTCCATGAAAGGGTAAAACGTTTCATCTCCAAGAGGTGCAATGTCTCATCAA
Organism: Picea engelmannii; assembly: GCA_009831015.1. Lineage (NCBI taxonomy): Eukaryota > Viridiplantae > Streptophyta > Pinopsida > Pinales > Pinaceae > Picea > Picea engelmannii. The sequence goes on along the minus strand of ML778139.1, from coordinate 260,335 downwards.
AAGGTGTCAACTCATCATCAAGAAGCCAAACGTCTCATCAAAGGTCTCCCATCATGATAAAGGTGTAACGTCCCATCATAGAAGGGATATGTCCTATCATCAAAGGGCATTATCATTATGAAAAGGGTGCCACATCCTCTCTCCAAGTGCAATGTACTCATGTAAAAGTCCAACATTCTCTATAGAAGGTGGAAGACTCTCAATCTAGTGGTGGGGACGACCTCCATGGAAGTGTGCTAGTAGCCCATCAATAACCTCCAAATCATCTAAGTATCAGCCAAGTATGTGTCTATGTGTAATCAATCATCTGAGGAGGGGATCATTTAGTTCAATGCACCATGAGAACTGAAAACAAGGTACACCATCTGAACACAACATATAAAGTGAGTCACGTCAATGCAAAATTCATTAGATAGATCTCACAAAGTATCTTCTTCAAAATTCATGCTAGTTTACAAAGTTATACAATTTTCCAAGTTTAGGTATGGGAGGATCATTATTAATCCCTACTAGGTGTGCCAGTACCTAGGATAAGAAGTATGTTCCAAGGAACCCATCAAGGAGTATGTGCAATGGAATGTGGTATGGTTCAGGGTTTATGGTTTACTTGATGGGTGGATTGGCATTCACATGAAAGGTCATGTATGATATTAATCCTCATGAGTGACTTTGTAGGGGGATTTCTTAGGAAACTAGGTACCCTTTCCTCGACACTATGTCTTTCCAAACCCCTATTTGCATTTTTTTATTGCATCAACCTTTTTCTGTTTTGCTAGGATTTTATGTGTCCTTTTTTGATCCAGGATCGTTTCGTCAGGTGACACGCCATCAAGAAGGAAACGCTCAAAATGAAAGAGACACAATCATGCAATATGAACACAAAGAACTTGATAACGAAGTTCGTCCTCGGTGGCCTACGTCTCCGGGTCCTGCTCTCAAATGGGTAGGTCTTTTTATTAACTCCACAAAATAATTGGGAAAAATACATAAGTATACCTCATTCTAGAGTTAAGCCACAAAATATTTGCTCATATCAGAAAAATAACACCACCACTGCGTTCGTGGCATCGTTTTACCTAAAACTACCTATCTCCACGCCTCAATCCGAGTCAGACACTTTCGAGCCCCCAAGACACCCCTGCCTCGGTCTCTGTGCCACTACTCCTGCAATTAATGACTGAAAGATCTCAAAATCCATGCCAAAATCTTGAAAAATGCAGCCAATTCCATATTGTATGGATGCACTCAGCCAACCCCTTCTTTGTGCTCTCGTGTGTTCCCATACACTACCCGAGACTCCCTTATATACAATATTTCGAGTGTTTATGCCATAAGTGTATGGTTGGCAAGTTGGTTACATTGGCTAAATTAAGGCATTTAGTTTGGCAGAGGTTCCGGGGTCGAATCCCACGGACCTCTGTTTTAACACATGTTTTATAACTAAATTTTGGCATGCTTGCTAAACATGGCGAAGGTTATAAACTGGTAGCGAAAATGGTGGAATTGCTATATTTGGAGGTGGTTTGGTTCATTGCATGGCAGATGGATAAGACCTCAGGGCTGGCGGAAGCTGTGGTTGTATGGCGCACTATGGAACCAAGGGCTGGGCTGGGCCAAAGGCCTAGCCCTTTTCTCCCCCAAATGAACCTTTTATTGAACTTAAATACACTTTAAGTCATATTACAAATAAGAATCAATGCATGGTGTAGTGTTTAGTGCGTATGGGTGGGGCCTTTGGGCTGTTTGGAGGTCATGAGTTCGACTCTTGGGGAGTCGAATAAACTTTTTCTTATTCCATCCATGGAAGGTGTGCCACGTGGCATCCCATGATTGGGCCACATGGCACCATATAACTGGTCCACATAAAAACTGCCACTTTTCACAATTTGATTTGCCAATGAAGTTGACATTTGTCATCACTGAACGTGCCCATGTGTCTTCCATGCCACGTCATATTGCCAACTCATCTGTGCCACATGTCACCGTTGCATTGGTGCCACGTGTCACTTTGACTTTTGCCTATTTGACCAAGTTTGACTGAACTTTGACTGCTTATAAATTTTGATCTGTAACTTTGTTTGACAATCTATTTGTGCCATTAGAAATCTTGTGACGCACTCTTCGTGATTATTCCCTTTTCACTGAGTTTATGGAACTTTTAATTTTTGCCCTTTCTTTGCCTGTTGAAGCCATTATGAGCGTTCTAAGTTGCTTCTGTGCGTTCTAAGTTGTCTTAATCTTCTCTGGATCCTTTTTGGATCATTTTTTTAGGTATGCATTCATTGCATAATACTTGGGATGATGGCCTCTTAGTGAGGGAGTAGAAATCACGATTTACTTCTTTCTTGGTTTTTAATACTTTTCTTTTCTTGTTTGTTTCTTTTCCTTACATTGTGAATAAGGGATTTTTATTTTTCTATATTTTTATAAAGTTTCATCAACCTCAGGAATTCACACCCCTTCTTCTCATGGGATTATGAATCATGGACCTATTTTGTATACATTTAATAACTAACAAAAAATAAAGGAAAACAAAGTGAGGAAAAATAGAATATGTTATTCATGGTAAGGGATATGGACAC
>ML778139.1:240868-251480 GCA_009831015.1 Picea engelmannii | reverse complement strand
AAATTGGTTTAGATGGACTCATATAAAAAGAGGCCATCTCATTTTCATTTTAGACATAACTCACTTGAGAATTACATAACTCTTGGCTGAAATTTTATCCCTACTTGGAAAATTTGCTATCTCTATTGGTGGAGGAAAGGCTAGTGACTTCTCTTGGATGGTTGTTCTTGGAAATTTGGTGGAATATCTTTGGTAAGTAATGGTTTTTCATGCTTTCTCTGGAATCAGGTAAGGAATTTCTGCAATGTTGTGTGTTTCTTCCTGATTTCAAGGTTATTTTGTGAAACCGTTGGAAGAGTATAAGGGCATATACCCTCCATCAAGGAATTTATCTTTTATTGCTATTGAAAAGGATTAAAGGATTGCTACAAAGAGTAAAAGGGCTTACACCCTTGTAGCAAGACCTTGCTAAGGTTTATCTTCACTAGGAAGTAAAAGGTCTTAGACCCCTAGAAGAGTCTTAAAACCTAGATCAAAACAAGAGACTCCATTACCCAATAGATAAGCCACTAATTTTTGCATTGGAGATTGAATATTTTTGCATTGGTAAACGCAATTTCAAGGAGATTGAATTGTTCAAGTTTGGAATTAAATCTTACATGCTTTAAGCTATATTTTTCCCTATGGGTGTCTTGATTTTCCAAGTGATTAAGTTGTTGTAGCAAGTATTAAGCCACAACCATTAGGGTTGCAACAAACACACTCTCTCTTACTCTTTTACAACTTTTCTACCGCTGAAATTTACTTGCAAGCAGTCATAATTAATCTATTGTTTAAGAGTTATTGTTTGGGTGGCTTACTTGTCTATTTTAATGGCTATAGCTTGTTGTTGTAGAAAACAATTTCTACAGCCATAAGGCTGTTATAAAACTCTGTTGATAACACTTATTAACAACCCTCTCTTGCTATCAAAGTCTTGGTTTAAATATTGGAAAATTTTCTACTAATTGCTAGCTTAATTTTCCAACATCATACACTTAATTTTGGTGGTTTAATTTGAAACTGTCATAGTCTCTTTACTGTTGCTATATATTTCCATGCTGCTGAAATTTTGGGACAACAAGGTTTCTTGATGATTCCCCACTGGTTTTTTAGACTCATATCCTCATATATTGTCTTGTTTTGGCTTGTCTAACATTTTTTTGTAGGTACACAACATTGGAAACCATTTACCATATCATAAGATTTTTCCTCAACTCTCATTATTGTCCTTGAACTTGACCTACAGGGGCGCTCTTCAACCTCTTTACTTCTCCCATCACAGTCCTCCTAGGGTCACCTGGGAAGCCTCCCTTGTGGTCGACTTGTCCTTCACTAAAGCGAGGGGGATATATATTCAGGTGACACTGATAGGTATTCCTAGTTGTTTCTCGCATTTGTGGTCTCGATTGGGATTTTCCCAAAATAAAATTTGTGCAATAAAATGTTTGGAACATTTTTTAGGGAGTATTTTGAATCCTTTCCCTCCCATAATGACATTTGGAAAGTCTATCCCAAATCCTTTATCCCAAAATTTCCTAGAGACTCCATTGAGGGAAGTCCCCTCACAACCTTTGATGAACTTGGTATAATTTCATCTGGCGACTCCATTGAGGAATTATCCTAAATGATGGAAGAATTTCTCAGTGGCACTTTCATGAGGCATACAAATCTTTGGACGTTGAGTTCATTTATTGGTATCCAAACAATTTCCCAATGAGATGGTTAGACCATATCCCTATGTTTGATGGTGATCCATTTTTGGCCATTGCACATGTTGTCAAATTTACTGAATTTGTTTCATGCTTGGGTATAGAACATGAATATGTGATAGTATGACTATTTCTCTTGTCACTTGAGGAGAAGCAAAGAGATTGGATCAAACATTATTGCAACCCTAAAATTATATCTTCTTCAACAATCCTTATTCAAGAATTCCTCAAGCATTGGGGCCCTAGAACTTTTAAATTTGAAGATACTATTCAAGACCTCGAAGATGCATTTATGGGACAAGGTCTTCCCTTGGACCCTATTGAAGATTTGAGGAAAACGCTTCTTCCAAATCCTATTGAGAACACAATTGGGGAACAAAATGTCGAGGGTAATGATGAATAAAGTTTCAAGGATCTCAAGGAAAACATAGAAGAAGACAATGCATTTTGTGAACAATTAATAGAGAACTGCCACAATAAAGATTTTTGTGGTCGGGTTCTACATGCAAACAAGAGAAGAGTACAACACTATCCTTCAAAATTATGAGAGGGATCCTACCTGATGCATAGCATAGGAGACTTCCATTGCCTATTATGGAGTGAAATCACTATGTGACACTATGACAAAGAAATACGGTTGCCAAGAAATCCTTCCAACCCAATATCGATCATTCTTGATGCCCAAAGAAGTCTCGAAACTCATTGAATATCAAGTCAATGATGATGAATATTTTCTCGAAGAACAGGTCCACAAAGAAAGCTTCCAAAAAGAAGAAAAAGAGAAAACCATTGATGATGATATCTTCTATAAGAAAAGATGTCAGGTGCTTGAAGAAATTGTTGAAGATTGTCCTACTGATTTTCTATAACAATATCTTTCTGAGACATGTCATCGAGTAAATTCCTTATGTGCCATAATAGAAAAAAAGTACGGCCTCAATTATGAAGAGTCCATTGATGAAGAATATTCCCATGAAATGCATCAAGTTGAAGACCCAGTTGAAGCCGCTCAAGTTTTTTTTCTCCTTTCACAAGAAGATGGAGAAATGATTAGTTACAATCATACAAATGGATTTATGAAGGAACCCTTCGATCTAGTTGGTGAGCATATAGACGAATTTATACGTGTAGGGAGGCATAGATGGGAGGTTGGTTTCTCTAATTTTGATGGAGATCCCATTTATGACATTGAGGGTGGATTTCAAGTATTTCTTGTTGGGGGAACACATTTGCGGTGTCTTTTACTTTCCTTTCACATGAAACTCAATGTGTTCCTAAATTCATGTGGCATTGTGGTGCTCCTTACTTTCCATTTTGCATAGCACTCAATGACAAAGGGATTGGAAAAAGGTTTCATTGAAAACGAGGGATGAAACACACCCTCCATAAAGGAAACAATAAATGAGACAATATGATACCTTGATATGTCAAGAAACCCACGCCCAAAATTATTATGCCCATCCACCTCATATTCATTACATGACTTAGAGAGGGTGTTTTTGGGAAACATTCCTTGACTTGGGGATTGGTCTACCCAATAGGGCACTATGAAAACCCTCCCATACTTGAATTTGGAAAATTTTATAAGGTCTTTGAGAACTTGTTTAGTTTGAAAAGGGGGGATTTAATGCAGATGTTCAGGTGGTTCTTTTATTAAATGTGGCTCGCTTGGAATTCTACATGTGACTTATGGAGCATTGGAGGGAATATTGTTTGTCTCTACAGGAACTTGCTTAGTGAAAGCTATCCATGGAGGAATTGTTCCATTTGACCTTCATGGGGGGTTGAAAACCCCAAGGATGGATACCATACCCCACTGGATGGGCAGAGGACCCTGGATATCTTACGCACATAAGATGATGAACGTTTCCTTTGGAGGAACTTTGACAACACTAGAGGATGACATTGTATCCTATTGCATTTGGATGTTATCCTTAGGATGCCTAGGATGTCACCTTATAATGTTTTGACATCATGTGGAGGCTAGGGTTTTGGTTGGCTTGGTGGTACCAAAAGTGATGTGATGTGTTTTGAAGGAAGGAGAGGCATGGCATGACACTTTGGCACATGAGAGCTTTACACATGACCTTTGGGGGCCCAACTATTTTCATCTTGAGGCTCAATGTCTCCCTTAGAGGCTCAATGTCACCCTTCTAGGTCATGGCATCACACTTTTGAGGGCTTTAATTTATGTCATTTTAATATTTGTAATTTGTAAAGGAAAACAAAGGGGGTCAATCCTCTTTTAATTTGTTGTTTACATTTTTATGTGGACAAATTGGTTTAGATGGACTCATATAAATAAAGGCCATCTCATTTTCATTTTAGACATAACTCACTTGAGAATTACATAACTCTTGGCTGAAATTTTCTCCCTACTTGGGAAATTCAATATCTCTTGTCTCTTGTGCAAAATGGATGTTTTACTTGTCTATTGGTGGAGGAAAGGCTAACGAATTCTCTTGGATTCTTTTTTCTTGGAAATTTGGTGGAATATCTTTGATAAGTAAGGGTTTTGCATGCTATCTCTTGGATTGGCTAAGGAATTTCTACAATTTAGTGTGTTTCTTCTTGATTTCAAGGTTATTGTTTCAAACCCTTGGAGGAGTATAAGGGCATACACCCTCCATCAAGGAATGTATCTTTTATTGTTATTGAAAAGGGTTAAAGGATTGCTACAAGGAGTAAAAGGGCTTACACCGTTGTAGAAAGACCTTGTTAAGTTTTATATTCTCTATGGAGTAAAATGTATTTCACCCCTAGAAGAGTGTTAAACCCTATCTCAAAACAAGAGACTCCATTTACCAATAGATAAGACACTAATATTTGCATTGGATATTGAATATTGTTGCATTGGTAAACATGATTTCAAGGAGATTGAATTGTTCAAGTTTGGAATTAAATATTGCATGCTTTAATCTATCTTGTGCCCTAGGGGAATCTTGATTTTCCAATTGATTAAGCTATTGTAACAATCATTAAGATACAAACATTATGGCTGCAGAAAAATCACTCTATCTTACTTTTTTACAACTTTTCTATCGCTAAAATTTACTTGCAAGTTGTCGAAATTAATCTATTGTTTAAGAGCTATTGTTTGGGTGGCTTACTTGTCGATTTTTGTGGCTAGAAATTGTTGTTGTAGAAAATATTTTCTACATCCATAAGGATGTTATAAAACTCTGTTTATAACACTTATTAACAATCCTCTCTTGCTATCAAAGTCTTGGTTTAAATATTGGAAGATTGTCTACTAATTGCTAGTTTAATTTTCCAACATCATACACTTGATTTTGATTGCTTAATTTTTAGATGTCATAGTCTCTTTAACGCGGATATATATTTTCATACTAATATAATTTTTTGAAATCAAGTTTTCTTGTTGATTGCCCATTGGTTTTTGAGGCTTATATCATCATATATTGTCTTGTTTTGACTTTCCTAACATTGTTTTGAAAGTGAACAACATTGGAAACCATTTACCATATCATAAGAATTTTCCTCAAGCCTCATTCTCATCCTTGACCTTGACCTATAAGGGAACTCTTCAACCTCTTTGATTTTCCCATCACAATCCCCCTAGGGTCACCCGGGAAGCCTCCCTCGTGTTGGGCTCATCCTTCACTAAAACAAGGGGGATATCTATTGAGATGACACTGATAGGTATTCCCAATTGTGTCTCACATTTGTGACCTATGTTGTGCTTTTCCCAAACTACAAATTGTGAGATAACATGGACGAAAATGATATTTGTTTGTAATAAAACCCTAATTTAACTCTAAAATGGAAAAAAGAAAGCAATTTTCATAATTAAATGATTGATTATTGGGTGAGTAACTAGTGCCTACTATGTTTTTGGGCATATATGGTTAATTAAAGATTCCTTTGGAGAGAAGTGAGTGGCTTTTTGGGGCTGATACCTAGAATTTGTTCACTACTAACCCTAGGAGATACTCCTAAAATATTAGGACAATTCAAGGGAAGTGTCTTCACTAGTAACCATCCATAGCTTTGATAATAAGTGTCTGTTGAAGAATAATCCAAGAGAATACTCAAACAACACTAGATAAACAACATTACACTTAAATGCGTTCATGAACAAAACTACAAGATGAAAAGAGAACACTTACTCGAGAAATATTTCATCCATCAAAACCCAATCAATGAATATCCATATAGTAGCAAAGAATGCACACGCACATCTTCTCCGAAAAATAGCTCTAACTAGCCGTTCATAGCATTTTTCATAAGAGATAATGTAGAAGTATACAAGTAGTGATGTTTCTCCACAAGTAGCAATGATTTACAAGTGAAAAGTGCTTCTCTTATTTATATGAGAGATCTAGCACCCTTATCACACAATAAAATCTCTAGAAACACAAAATGATGCCTTTATCTCTCTCAAACCCCAAAGATAAGCAAACAACACATAGAAATACATGATACATGAGTGGATAGGTCACTAAGACCCCCAATGATGCCTACAATATGAATTAAAATAGCTCAAACACCAAATGATCCCTCATAAATGTGCTCTAGATATCACATGTGTGGCATGTGTAGCCTCATGAAGGGGACAAATCACTCCAAAGTAATGTATAAGGGCTCAAAGTGAAACATTTCCATGAAAGGGTAAAACGTTTCATCTCCAAGAGGTGCAATGTCTCATCAAAAGGTGTCAACTCATCATCAAGAAGCCAAACGTCTCATCAAAGGTCTCCCATCATGATAAAGGTGTAACGTCCCATCATAGAAGGGATATGTCCTATCATCAAAGGGCATTATCATTATGAAAAGGGTGCCACATCCTCTCTCCAAGTGCAATGTACTCATGTAAAAGTCCAACATTCTCTATAGAAGGTGGAAGACTCTCAATCTAGTGGTGGGGACGACCTCCATGGAAGTGTGCTAGTAGCCCATCAATAACCTCCAAATCATCTAAGTATCAGCCAAGTATGTGTCTATGTGTAATCAATCATCTGAGGAGGGGATCATTTAGTTCAATGCACCATGAGAACTGAAAACAAGGTACACCATCTGAACACAACATATAAAGTGAGTCACGTCAATGCAAAATTCATTAGATAGATCTCACAAAGTATCTTCTTCAAAATTCATGCTAGTTTACAAAGTTATACAATTTTCCAAGTTTAGGTATGGGAGGATCATTATTAATCCCTACTAGGTGTGCCAGTACCTAGGATAAGAAGTATGTTCCAAGGAACCCATCAAGGAGTATGTGCAATGGAATGTGGTATGGTTCAGGGTTTATGGTTTACTTGATGGGTGGATTGGCATTCACATGAAAGGTCATGTATGATATTAATCCTCATGAGTGACTTTGTAGGGGGATTTCTTAGGAAACTAGGTACCCTTTCCTCGACACTATGTCTTTCCAAACCCCTATTTGCATTTTTTTATTGCATCAACCTTTTTCTGTTTTGCTAGGATTTTATGTGTCCTTTTTTGATCCAGGATCGTTTCGTCAGGTGACACGCCATCAAGAAGGAAACGCTCAAAATGAAAGAGACACAATCATGCAATATGAACACAAAGAACTTGATAACGAAGTTCGTCCTCGGTGGCCTACGTCTCCGGGTCCTGCTCTCAAATGGGTAGGTCTTTTTATTAACTCCACAAAATAATTGGGAAAAATACATAAGTATACCTCATTCTAGAGTTAAGCCACAAAATATTTGCTCATATCAGAAAAATAACACCACCACTGCGTTCGTGGCATCGTTTTACCTAAAACTACCTATCTCCACGCCTCAATCCGAGTCAGACACTTTCGAGCCCCCAAGACACCCCTGCCTCGGTCTCTGTGCCACTACTCCTGCAATTAATGACTGAAAGATCTCAAAATCCATGCCAAAATCTTGAAAAATGCAGCCAATTCCATATTGTATGGATGCACTCAGCCAACCCCTTCTTTGTGCTCTCGTGTGTTCCCATACACTACCCGAGACTCCCTTATATACAATATTTCGAGTGTTTATGCCATAAGTGTATGGTTGGCAAGTTGGTTACATTGGCTAAATTAAGGCATTTAGTTTGGCAGAGGTTCCGGGGTCGAATCCCACGGACCTCTGTTTTAACACATGTTTTATAACTAAATTTTGGCATGCTTGCTAAACATGGCGAAGGTTATAAACTGGTAGCGAAAATGGTGGAATTGCTATATTTGGAGGTGGTTTGGTTCATTGCATGGCAGATGGATAAGACCTCAGGGCTGGCGGAAGCTGTGGTTGTATGGCGCACTATGGAACCAAGGGCTGGGCTGGGCCAAAGGCCTAGCCCTTTTCTCCCCCAAATGAACCTTTTATTGAACTTAAATACACTTTAAGTCATATTACAAATAAGAATCAATGCATGGTGTAGTGTTTAGTGCGTATGGGTGGGGCCTTTGGGCTGTTTGGAGGTCATGAGTTCGACTCTTGGGGAGTCGAATAAACTTTTTCTTATTCCATCCATGGAAGGTGTGCCACGTGGCATCCCATGATTGGGCCACATGGCACCATATAACTGGTCCACATAAAAACTGCCACTTTTCACAATTTGATTTGCCAATGAAGTTGACATTTGTCATCACTGAACGTGCCCATGTGTCTTCCATGCCACGTCATATTGCCAACTCATCTGTGCCACATGTCACCGTTGCATTGGTGCCACGTGTCACTTTGACTTTTGCCTATTTGACCAAGTTTGACTGAACTTTGACTGCTTATAAATTTTGATCTGTAACTTTGTTTGACAATCTATTTGTGCCATTAGAAATCTTGTGACGCACTCTTCGTGATTATTCCCTTTTCACTGAGTTTATGGAACTTTTAATTTTTGCCCTTTCTTTGCCTGTTGAAGCCATTATGAGCGTTCTAAGTTGCTTCTGTGCGTTCTAAGTTGTCTTAATCTTCTCTGGATCCTTTTTGGATCATTTTTTTAGGTATGCATTCATTGCATAATACTTGGGATGATGGCCTCTTAGTGAGGGAGTAGAAATCACGATTTACTTCTTTCTTGGTTTTTAATACTTTTCTTTTCTTGTTTGTTTCTTTTCCTTACATTGTGAATAAGGGATTTTTATTTTTCTATATTTTTATAAAGTTTCATCAACCTCAGGAATTCACACCCCTTCTTCTCATGGGATTATGAATCATGGACCTATTTTGTATACATTTAATAACTAACAAAAAATAAAGGAAAACAAAGTGAGGAAAAATAGAATATGTTATTCATGGTAAGGGATATGGACACATTACTCACATCAATGCCCCCTAATAGTACAACCTTTCCCAAGAGTGACATGAGTTGACCAGGAAATGATGATGACCACCAAGGTGAAACAATTCAAAAAGTATAAATTTAAATCATAATGATTCATTATCCAATTCAAGTCATGATCACCATTTTCATGCCCTAAATATTGACATTATCCCTTGATATGAAGTATCAAAAAAATGTACCTTAGTGTGTAATGCACCATGTCATATAATGTGAGTGATTAGTGCATGTAATAGAAGGCATATGTGGGCAACTACATATGGAGAGTTCAAAATTTCATCATCAAAAGTAATGTTTGTAATTTATATCATAGAGAAAAAATCTCCTCTAGCTACCCCTAGAAGTGGAGTAACATTTGTCTCCAACATGGTGACATGTGCTCATCATAGAGCACATGAGAACCTCAGCAATGTTTGGAACTCCAATACCTACACTTTGCATCAAACCTAAAAATTCTCACTACATTCTAACATAAAAGCATTAGTAAACATTAGCAGGGGGATACAGTCCCCTTGGTAGATGAAAGGTAAAAAATGAATACAATAAAAAACATAACATCAATTTCTTTTACTTTTCTCATTATGTATATATATATATATATATGATTAAATAAAAATTATGACTAACTATAAATGTGTATGATCAATCAATAATTGAAAAGAAGTAAATGAGAAAACAAAATCATGATGCAATAAAAGTAACACACAATATTACTTACAACTATCCTACCTAATGTTACAATACAATGTAAGTGCTAGGTATAATCATACAACCAGTGAAGCAATCCTGTCATCTCATTGGGGTCAAAATTTCTACCCATGTGCTTAGTTATAAACCAAAACAAGGATATATCAAGTATATAATGGTCATGAGTTGGTACAGATACTACATCATGACTAAACATAGAATCCAACTCATGAGGGTGGGAAAGAGAAACAAAATCATCCCAAGAATGGCATGTGCATCCACCATCTTGCTCTATCCATGTTTGGATGGGGTTGCAATATGACAATGATGACTCACACTTGTTCCAAGAATGGCCTTCATGATGCAACCCTTGCATCTCATAATATTGATCCAAATACTTCAAGATATTGCCACCATGAATTTCGTGTACAATGTCATTCCCCAAGGCTTGAGACGAAATCATAATAAATTTGAAGAATACCTCACGGTTGTGTGAAAACAAATATGAATAAAAAATGGGGTGTAAATTCAATTTTTGGAAAAAAACAATTTCTCCCAACTTAGGGCTTGTTTCCTTTCTATATGTGGTTGGAAATCCTTACAACAAACCATAAGTTGAAAGAAAATTTTCCCCAAATATATTTTAACACCTAAAACATAATTCCAAGTTTTATCTCCAATGACATTGAGGACAAAATGCATAAAAAGATGGTTGGAAATTTCTGCTATGAAATGCTTGCTTCCCTAGGCGAATCACAACCCCATAATATGTTTTTTTGACACATTAAAGTTCACCAAAATATGAGCATGTGATCCAGATGGATATCGGTGGCCACCCACCTTTTCCAACTGGCTCAAAATAGCGTTCTGACATTTTTGGCAATTTACTATTTTTAGCAGTTTTTCGGGTCCTGAACTTCTGGAGCCGTTTTGAGGCCCTAAACGACGTTTTT